>MU217494.1:123622-152253 GCA_018584345.1 Thuja plicata | reverse complement strand
ATGTTATTTGGTTTCTTTGTTGTTAGCTTAATCTCTTGCATGCTTTTCTTGTCATGATATGTTCTAACCAGCTAATGTTTGCATGTTTGAGCTTGCTCCCAACAGATTGAAGGATTCCGTATACACACTATCAATAATTTTATTCCAGAAGGAGTCATCAGGTTTGAGACAAAGAGGAAGGCCCAAATAAGGAGTTGGGAGGTTCCCTATTTGACAACCAAGGATAGCGGAGATCTTCCTTTGTCTAACCTTAGGTGTGTTATAGAAGAAAAGAGAGCTTTTCTCCCAATTGATTAATTGTCCAGAAGCTCTAGTGTAGATATTCAATGCCATTTTCATGTTTCTTGCTTCTTTAACTGAAGCTTCTCCCATCATTATTGTATCATCCGCAAATTTCTCATGAGAGCATCTCAGCAAAGCAAAAGAAGGTTGCAACCCTGAAATCTGACCTTTGATCACTAAACTATGAATAAATCTACCAAGACTTTCCGCCATGATGGCAAACAAAATAGGGGAGATGGGATCTCCTTGCCTCAGACCTCTAGTAGGATAGAAGAAATGAGATGATCCCCCATTAACAAGAACTGAGGAAGAGACAATAGTCACCAGCTGCATAATGAGCTTAATCACTATTTCATCAAAGCCAAATGATCTCAAAACACAATGGAGGAACTCCCAATCCACTCTATCGTAGGCTTTCGACAGGTCCAATTTCATCATAAAACCTTGTTTTTTCTATGCATAAAGAGAATGAACGTTCTCATGAACCACCATAATAGAGTCCAAAATTTGTCTACCTGGCACAAAGCCATTCTGCTGGGGAGAGATCAGATTAGGAAGGATGGTCAATAATCTTGAAGTGAGAACCTTAGATATAATTTTATATAAAGAATTACAAAGACTTATAGGTCTGAAACCATCCATAGTGTTAGCTCCCGATTTCTTAAGAATGAGGGCTATAAAAGTAGAGTTTAGCTCTTTAAGGATAGATTTTGAACCAAATAACTCTTTGACCATCGAGCACACATTTTTACCAGTAATTTTCCAGAAGTGCTGGAAGAAGAACATCTGGAAACCATCCAGCCCAGGGTATTTTTCTCCTTCAAAAGAGAGCATGGCCTTCATGATTTCAGCATCCGATGGTATAGCTTTGAGAAAAGAGTTTCCCTAACAATCCAATATACCTGGAATGCAATCAAGAAGTTTTCTTTGATCCACCAGTCCAAGATTTTGGTCTTTAGATAGAAGGACAGCAAAATACTCCATCATTTCCTTCCTAATATCTTCTTCCTTATTGATAACTCCTCTAAGAGCCGATAAAGATTTGATTCTGTTAGAATCTTTGTGTTTAAGAGTTGTAAGGTGGAAGAATCTTGCATTCTTGTCTCCTGCTTTAAGCCAGAGAGATCTAGATCTCTGCCTCCAGAAAGTCTCCTCTTTAGCAATAATGTTGTGGTAGTCTACAAGAACTTGATTTTCTTGAGATCTCAAATTATTAGTTAACCCCTCTTTTTGAATAACATCCTGAATTTCTTTCAAATCCATTTGAGTTTTGGTTTTAGCTTGAAAGATGTCCCCATAAACTTTCTTATTCTAGATTTTGACATTATTCTTGACATTAGCCAATTTCTTGACTGCTTTAAACATAGTTGTACCATCCACCTCTATATTCCACCATTCTCTAATCTTATTCTCCAAGTCAGGGTGGTCCAGCCACATTTTTTCAAATCTGAAAGGAGCATTTATTTTCCTAGAAAAAGAAGATGTAGAGAAAGAAATAGGGAAATGATCTGAGCCAATCCTAGAGAGAGAAGAGAGAGAGCAGGAAAATCTGGTATACCATTCTGAGTTAATCAGTGCTCTGTCAAGCTTGACTTGTATAAGCTTTGCTCCCACTCTACGATTTGACCAAGTATAGTTTAATCCTTCCAAATAAACATCCATCAAACCTTCCTTAGTAATGAAGTCCATCAAGTTTTCCCTGCTTTCAACCTGGGATAAGCAGCCTCCATACTTATCTTCTTGCTTTAAAGGAGTATTGAAATCTCCCATAATAAGGAAGTTAGGATTATTACAGATTTGCTTGAATTCTTTTAATTTCTTCCAGAGTTTAAGTCTACCATTTTTCATATTAGGTGCGTAGACATTAATCAAAATTCAATCAAAATTATCCTTAATACTTTGAACCTACACTACTAGGAAATTTTTTTCTTCTTTTAGAATTTGGCAGGCTAAACTGGATTGATTCCAGAAGATTGCAAGGCCCCCCGAAGCCCCATCCAAGCTACTACCAATACATATACCATTTTTCATCAACTTGAGTCTTTCAACTTTATCTTTCATCATCTTAGTTTCTTGAATCAAAAGCATGTCTAATTTATAATCTCTAACTAGATTTCTAACTACATCTTGTTTATGAGGACCATTTAGTCCTCTAATGTTCCAAGAGATAGTCTTCATAATTGATTTTGGGAACACACCTGATGGATAGTAAGTTGTTTTCCATCAGCAATATTTTGTTTTGCTTCTTCTTCTCTGTGATTTTTCTGATTTTCTTCCTCTTTCTTTTTTAGGGGTTCCAATATCAGCTTTCTGCTGACCTATGGTCAGGACTCCTAGTTTTTGACCCCCACCTTTCTTAGAGACTTTAAAATTTGAATGCCCCATTATAATGTGCTCTGACTTCTTTCCAGATAATTTTCCATAGATGTTTCCTAAAGGAGATATATGTTCTTTCTTTCCTGAACCTTTCTTATAGTTCCCCACTATAGACCGAGAATTTTCCTTATCCTCCTCTGCACATTTATCCATATCCATTATTCCCTGAGGAGAGATCTTCCCCTTAGGATCATAATCCTATTTTTTAGCATTAGTCAGAATGATCTCTTCTTCTAGGTTTACCTTCACCATCTAAGATTGTTGGTTTTCCTTCCCATCCCGACTCTCTTCTTTATCTTCTTCTTTTTCCCTGAAATCCTCCAAAGTGGGGGTAATCGAAACTTTTCCCTTAGGAGAAGTTTCTTTTTCTTCAGTTTTAAGATGATCTCCATTTCCATCTGGCAGTGGGTTCAGAATTTTTAGTTCTTTTTTCTTTTCTTGAAGATCATTCTTGACCAAAGCTTGTTCAGTCTCATTTTGAGAAGACCCATCTTTTTTATCCCTCTTAGAAGACACCTTCTTCTCTTCTGGAATTTCACTAATCTTCTGGTACATTTTTTCTTCCTGAGATAGATGGTTAGTTTTAGTTTCCTCATTTTTATTTTTCCATTCCATCCTGATACCTTTGGGGAGGTCTTGCACTTTCTTATTTTCCTTGATGGGTTTCAAAGGATAGTGTTTTTCCCAGTGAACCAATTTTTTGCAGGAAAAGCATGCGAAGGGCATAGACTCAAATTCCACCTCTTGATTCCAAGAACCCAGCTTCAAATTCAGAGTTATCACTTGGGGGAGCTCAACATTCTACTGAATATTCACACATATCCTAGCATAAACCTGTCTAGTTCTAGAATCTGTCATAGGGTCTATGGAAAGGAGTTCTCCAAAAACACCAGCAAGCGCCAAGAAGATATCCTCATGTCAATATTCCAAAGGCATCCTCAAAAGATGCACCCACATAGGTGCTACCTTGAAGAAGCTATCATTATAGTTGAGACTAGTCGTCCATTTTTGTAGGGACAAAGAAGATTTTCCCATCATCCAAGGGCCCCCACAAAGAACATTGGATAGATCTTCACCATTTGAGAATTTGAATGAGAAGAAACCTTTGGGCATCATCACTACATCCACTTGGCCTTTCAGTTTCCATTTTTTTTCCACATAAGATCTAAAAATATCTATGTTCGATCTAGGACCCAGAAATTTCCCAACCAAAGAAGAAGCCATAAGAGAAATAGTATGGTCCATAAGAACGTCAGGAATATCTATCCCAAAAACTCCCTTACTGGAATCATTCTAAATATTTACTTTAGGAAAGAGAGATTTCCTAGAGGGTTTAATTCCAAAAAGACCCGCCCATTTCCCAGAATTTGGGGGCAAGCCATGTGCCTTACCTGCATGAATCTCATTCCCACTTTCCGAGTCTTTTGAAACCTTTTCCTCTGGTCCCTGAACCGGCCCATCATCCTTGCTGGAAAAAAATACTAGCCCACTGTTCTTCTCCTCTACAACATGTTGTTCATGCTCAGAAGGTCCTTGCTCTGATGAGGATCCCGTAGCAGACACAGGGTCCTCCACAGATTCGACAGCTCCCAGCCTACCTCCATCTTCCAAATTCAAAAAACTTTCTCCCACTTTTTTCTCTCCTCCTCCCTCTCGCTCTCGCTCCATGATCCTTTCCTGATACTTGATGAATTTCCATGATGAATTGTTTTAAAAGGTTCTAATTTAATTATAATTTAGGTTCTATTGTCTATAATGAGTAGTACTTTCCATTTAGGAAAATTAGAGAACTAATTTATAATATATTTCATAATTTTAAAAAAATATTAAGAAGGTTCTAAAATGATGATAAAAGTTATAAAATTTATAAATGAAGTTCTTAAAATCTTAGTCATATGAGTATAGTAAATAGTAAAATCAATGAGGAGACATTGTGTGTATCTATTATATTAGTGGCAATTAGAGAAAAGAGTTACGATGAGCTTAATAATATTTTTGTATTTCATATATTTAAAGAAAGATGATTTTTTAAAGATGTATTATTGTTTCAAATCTATAATATCAATTACTTGGGCTTTGCCCCTCCCCGAGCGCCATGAAAATCATATCATGGAATGTCAGGGTCTGCAATGCCCCTGACAAGATCCGCTTGATCAAAAGAGGTTTTGATTAGGTGAAACCAGATCTTATCTTTATTCAAGAGACTAAGCTTAGTGGGGAGGCGATTCAAGCATTCACTAATAAATTCAATAGATGGTGTTTTTGTTTCTCAGAGGCAGTTGGGGCTTTCGATGGTTTAGGTATTTTATGGTGTGAGGCAACTATAGAGGTGATAGTCATTAATAGGAGTAGATATTGGTTGTGGGTGGAAGTTAAGTCAAAGTAGCTTCTAACAAGGTTTCAAGCTGTAAACATTTATGGCTTGAATAATCCTACACTTAAACGAGCTCTTTGGCAAGATCTTTCTATTATTCTGTCTCAATAGAAAAATGAGAATTTTCTATTGGGGGAGAGGTTTCAATGCAATTCTCAACCCAAATGAGAAGATGGGGGGACATGGATGGGCTAGACAAAGCCAAAAGGATTTTTCATATTTTGTTACCAACAATGGTTTGATTGATTTAGATTTAAGAAATAGTCAGCTCACATGGAAAAATAGGCATAATAGATTCCTCAATATTGCTGAAAATTTGGATAGAATTCTCTTGGCTGGTAATTGGGCAGCTACCAAATGGACATGCAATGCAGATATTTTACCATTAACAGGATCTGATCATTATCCAATAAGTTTGAGACTACAAGAAGATAAAGCTCCAGATAGAGAACCCTTCAAATTTGAAGCTATGTGGCTTCATCACGATTCCTTTCATGCTCAAGTGAAAATCTGGTGGAATCAAGCACTGTCTAGACGAGGTAATAAGGCCTTTATTTTCTTTAAAAAGTTACAGTTTATGAAAGAACAAATGAAAGTATGGAATCATGATGTTTTTAAAAATATTTTTGTTGAAAAATAAATATTAGAACAAGACATAGAGGCTTTACATTCCAAAGTAATTGGGAATGGCATGAATGAAAATGATTTTATGGAAGAAAATAGATGGAGCAAACTTTATAGTGAAGTGTTATCCAGAGAAGAAACACATTGGAGGCAAAAATCTAGGGAATTATGCCTCAATAAAGGTGATAAGAATACCTCCTTTTTTTACAATTCAGTAAAAGTAAGAAGATCACAGAATAAAAAAATTCTATTCAAAACAGCCAAGGTGTTTTATTGCAAGACAGGGAGGAAATTAATCAAGAGGCACTCAAATATTTCCAAAACTATTTTTGGGAGGATCGAGTTGATATGAATACAGAATTTGACTTCCATACCATCATCCCAGAATGTATTATGGTTGATCAGAATGATATTCTTAAACAACCATGCTCAATGGAGGAAGTGAAAAAGGTTGTTTTTGATTTAGGAGCACAGAAGGCTCCTGGACCCGATGGATTTTATGCTATTTTATTTTAAAAATTTTGGGATACAATCGGGTTTGAAGTCTGGGAGGTGGTGGAGGAATCAAGGGCTGGGGATTTATATCCCAAGATTTCAACAATACCTTTATCACCTTATTCCAAAGAAAGAGGATAGACTTTGCTTTGAAGACTTCAGACCCGTATCTTTATTCAAAACAATTTATAAAACCATAGCCAAGGTCATGGCGAATAGATTGAAAAGGGTTCTACAATCCATTATTTGTGAGGAACAAAGTGGATTTACACCTGAGAGGTCTATATTTGAAGGCATCATAGTGGCTCATGAAGTAATTCATACCCTAAAATAGAACAAGACTGGGAAGATGATGATAAACCTTGATATCAAAAAGGCCTATGATGCGGTGAATAGAACTTTCCTTATTAATGTCCTACAATGTTTTGGTTTTTGCAAAGAATGGATTCAATGGGTTGGAGGTTGCATTAATACTCCTAGATTTTTAGTTCTAGTGAATGGCAGTCCACAAGGGTTTTTTAACTCCAACAAAGGAATCTATAAAGGGGATCCACTCTCACCCTTTTTATTTATTATAATGGTTGAGGCTCTTGGTAGGTTAATCAAATCCAAAAGGTAGGCTGGTGTATGGAAATGGATTAAAGTTGTTAGAATAACTGAGAGGGGGGTGAATCAGTGGCCTCAAAAATTAATCCAATAATCCAAAAAAAACTTATATCAGAAATATAATACCTTTATTTATCTTCAATCCTACAAGATGTATGCATTTAAGTAATCTTATCAAATATATATTGCTCGGTGAATATAGTAATTATCCTTTTCTTAAGCTTTACCGAATAGCAGTAAATGAACTTAGTCTTTACCGACCAATCCTATTTTAGTAATGTGTAAAGAAAAACATTAAAGCAATGAACCATATACACATTTGACACATGGATTTTTAACGTGGAAACCATGTTAAGGGAAAAACCACTTGGGACCGGTAACCCAAAATTTTCACTCTTTTGAAGTGAGCTCGGTGAAGAGCCAACCCTGTTAAAGGTTACAAACACACTGGTAAGTGCGACCTTGTTAGAGGATTTAAAACCATTGGTTAGTATTTTGACCTTAGGCATTCACTATGTTGTCAACAAGAAAAAACCTTTTGATTCTCTTGAGTATCTCAATACATTAAGGACTGTTAAATCCCACTCAGTTAAGAGATTTTCTGAATCAATGGTTAAACTAAAATAGTAAATGATTTGTTCATTAATACAACTTAAACTTGTAGATTTTCAGATCTATTGTAAGTCCATAATACCTCTCTGATCAATATGCTCTTTTGTTCCTTTGGTCCCCTCCTTGTTCTTTCTGCTTGGTGAATGTTGTTGCTTCTCTGTTGCTCGGTGTCTGCAAAATTCTTGGCTTTGTTCTTCAGCCTATATGATCATATCTGCATGAAGACTTCTATCTTCATCAAAATTATATTCAGAATTCCTCTCTTTATAATGAATTACTTGTCTCTCTTTATAGACATGATTTCACTGTTCAATCTCCTTGTCTTTCTTGTTCTCGGTGTAGATTGCTTTCTTGATCTGCAATTCTTGCCATGCATTGCTTTAATCTTTAAATATTTTGTTTAGTTTTATTCCTTAGATTTCTCCTTGACAACTATGAATAAAAATAGATTTAAATCTTTATTTCAAATGATCGATGAAAACAAAATAGTCAATCAGTTAACTCTAATTATAACTCCTTCCAGCTAAGTGGTTATCATTTCCTAACTCCAGTTCTGATTGGTGACCAACTCTTAGTTTGCTCGGTCATTGACTCCAATTGTCCTCGGGCATCAACACTGTCCATCAGTCAACACTGTGAACTTCTAGGGGTTTACTTCAGTTATGCTCAGTGTTGCGGTGCTCGGTATACACTATGACTTCTCGGGGTTCTCTATCCGTCGGTGTGCATTGTTCGTCATTGTTTACTGTCACTCGGTGTACACTGGCTTTATATGTTTATTGATAACATAAACTTTATCTCTTTGGTTTCTTGAATTATATGAAAATATGTATTTGACCAATCAAATTATATCAAGTTGACATCAATGAAAATATAATACATTAACTGATTTAATGTCTTGCATTTACTTTTTGTAGCTTGGTGATCATCAACTTATCATTTTCAAACATTCAATCAGTTATAGTTCATCAATCTCTCCCTTTGGCATTGATGGCAACACACTTATCAAAACAATATGAAATATGCCATAACATACCAAACTTTTTTTACTATAACCAATTCAAATATCTATCTCTCGGTAAGCTCTTCTAGCTTAGATTTGATTCTTGGAGAGTGCTTTCTTCATTCTTCATTCCCTTCACTGGATAGATGTAGCAACTTCTAATTATGTCTCTCCCTTTGTTGTATAATCACTTCTCCCTTTTCTGGATGGATATGCAGTGTTAACTTTTCTCCAATTCTCTCCCTTGGATGGATGGTTGTTTCTTTGAATCTTTCTCTCCCTTTGACGGTTCCTCTCACTGATGGATATTTCTCTTCTCTCCCTTTGGATGATCAAGATAGATATTTAATATGGATATATTCATTGAGTACATCTTTCCCTTTCACAATAATGCCAAATAAAAATATATCTCTCTCATGTCCATCAGTAATACAGCTCTGTAGTAGCCAACAATTTCTCTGGTGTTCAGTTTTGATAAGTACCTTCTTGTACTGATATGTCATTGCAGTCCATATCTATGCTTGCATCAACATTAATGATCTTCTAAGAATGTATAGGCTGATATAGCCTCCTATTCGGCTTAGGGACCAGTAGACAAGGGACGAACCCCTAGTCTCTTCCTCAGGTACTCAAATGTATATTTTTGCAATGGCTTTGTGAATGTCTGCTAATTGTTCTTTGGATTGTACATATTTCAGTATCACTTCTTTCTCTTGTACTTGTTCCCTCAAGTAATGATACTTAATTTCAATGTGCTTTGTCTTAGCATGCATCACAGGGTTCTTTGAAATGTTGATAGCACTTGTATTATCACAATAGATAATCACTGGATCAAGGATTTCCATATTCATACCTTTCAGCAATTGCTTGATCCATGCAATAGTAGAGAAATTTGCAGTAGTAGCCACATATTTTTCTTCTATAGTGGATTGAGAAATGCATCCTTACTTTTTACTTATCCATGTGACAAGTCTGTCACCCATAAATAATGTTCCTCCTGTTATGCTCTTTCTGTCATCTATGTTTCCATCCCAATCAGCATCTGTATAAACTTGAAGCTCAAATTTGCCTTCTTTATTATACCACAGACCATAGTCTTTGGTATTCTTTAGATATCTTAGAATTCTTTTAACAACAGTCATGTGTGATTCCTTGGGATTAGCAGAGAATCATGCAACTATACCAACTACATGTGCTATATCAGGTCTTGTGTGTACAACATACATTAGTTTTCCAATCATAGATCTATATAAGGTCTGATTTACCTCGGTTGACTTGTCTTCCTTTGTCAGTTTGCATCTGGTTTCCATAGGTGTTCCCACTGGTTTGGAGTCCTCCATTTTGAGTATCTTCATAACTTCTTTGATGTATTTGGATTGTGTGATGTAGATGCCTTCATCCTGCTGTAGAATCTGTAGACGAAGAAAAATTTTGATCTCCCCAAAAATTGACATCTCAAATTCTTTTCTCATTTCATCGGCAAATTATTTTCATAACATATCATTACCTCCAAATATGATATCATCAACAAATATCTTAGCAATTAGAATGTTATCATTAGTATCTTCTTTTAAATACAGATTATTGTTATCACTTGTTCTTACAAATCCAATACTGATGAGATAAGAGTGAAGTCTTTCATACCATGCTTGCAGTGCTTGTTTCAATCCATACAAGACTTTGTGTAGTCTACAAACCATGTTCCTCTTGTTAGTATCAACAAACCCTTCAGGTTGTTTAATGTATACCTCCTCTTCTAGTATTCCATTTAGGAATGCAGATTTAACATCCATTCGGTATACTTTGAATCCTTTGAAAGTAGCATAAGCAAGTAGAATTATTACTCCTTCTAGCCTAGCAACGGGTGCAAAGGTTTCTCCATAGTCAATACCTTCTTCTTGTGCATACCCTTTGCCTACTAGTCTTGTTTTGTTCCTTGTGAATTCTCCATTCTCATTCAGGTTATTTCTGAATATCCATTTGGTACCAATGACATTTTTGTCACTCGCTCTAGGTACTAATGTCCATGTTTTGTTCTTTTCAATTTTCTCAATCTCTTCATTCATTGCACTGACCCATTCTTGATTTTCAAGTGCAGTATTAATATATTTAGGCTCAAAATAACAAGTCAAGCATCTAGTGTTCAATGACTTACTTCTTGTTCTCATTCCAACTCTTTTGTCTCCAATGATCTGGTCATGTGGATGATTTCTTCTGACATACTTATAAAGCATAGGTTCAAATCATTGTTCCTCGGTGTGATCATCATTTTGATCTTCATTGCTCGGTTCATTATTGTGAGAAATTTCCTAATTTTTGGTGTGTGTAGCCTGTTTCTCGGTTGCATTGTTCTGTCGCTCTGTAGCGATACACTGTTGCTTGGGGAGAGTGTCAGGTTCTTCATTGTAGACAAATTTGTTGTACTCTTCTGGTTCCTTTCTTCTTTCCTCATCATTTTCTCAGCAAATTCATCCAGTTTGACATTTACACTTTCAATGATTTTGTTAGAGGATTTGTTAAGACATTTATAAGCCTTGCTTTTGGTAGAATAACCTAGAAATATTCCTTCATCACTTTTGGAGTCAAGCTTTCCATTTCTATTATCTTTCAATATATAGCATTGACTTCCAAAAATGCTATAGTAACTTATATTTGGTGTGTATCCATACCATAGCTCATAAGGTGTCTTATTGGTGTCTTTCTTCAATTGAACTCGGTTTAATGTGTAGACAGCAGTACTTACAGCTTCTCTCCTGAATGTTTGTGTGATGCCTTTTTCAATCATCAGTGTTCTGGCACAATCCATGATGGATCTATTCCTTTGTTCAGTAATCTCATTTTGTTATGGCATTCTCGGTGCAGAAACCTGTCGTGTAATTCCATGCTCATTACAAAAGTTAGTGAATTCATCATAAATAAATTATCCTCCTCTATCTGATCTTAGACATTTCAGTTCTTTTCCACTTGTTTTTCAACTATGGCTTTATACCATTTAAACATCTTAAATGCTTCTGATTTCTCTTTTAAGAACATGACACTCATCATCCTAGAATAATCATCAACAAATAGAGTGAAGTATCTATCACCATAATATTTGTTTGTTCTCATTAGTCCACATAAGTCAGTATGGACTAACTCCAGAATATTATTAGATGTGTAGGTTTTTCTCTTGAAACTAGACTTTGTCATTTTACCTTTTTGGCAATTCTTACACATGACATGGTCGGGCTTTGACATGCTTGGAAAGATTCTTACCTTTCTCTTCTTGCTTATCCTAACCATGTTGTCAAAATTCACATGACATAACCTTTTATGTCACAACCAAATGTCTTCATTTCTAGCTAATAAACAAGTGGTCTCAATCTTATCAAGATAGAATAGGTTACCTTTTGTTTGTTCACCAATACTGATCAACCTTATTGTTTCATTATAGATCTTTTCTTTTTTGTTCTCAAATGCAACTTGGTGACCTGTGTTATTCAGCTGTGAAACACTCAATAAGTTATAGTTAAGTCCTTTCACCTGTTAGAGAATAGCATCGATATGATTGATGGAATATATACTATAAACTTGTGTGTGTGTGTGTGTGTGTGCGCATAATTGTATTTAATATACATAACTATCTAAATGAATCGGTGTTTCTTAACTAATGTTAATTAATCAGAAAACTAATTAGTAGTTACATATATGTAGATGTGTGACTCTATTGTAAGAGTCACACCTCTACGTATATATGAATACATGTTAGTGTATTTATAAGGGATACTTATTCAATGGTTGATATCAATCACAACGGCAATATCAAGCAATAGTAAGCACTCAGAATCTTTCTATATATGATCTTGTTTCTTAACATGGTATCAGAGCCTCTATAGAAAAGAATCAAATATAAAGAACAACAATACATACAGTGTTGACACTCTACACAACAATAAGATCATTGTTTGACACCTTACACAGCAATAATATCATTGTCTTTGGTCGACACTGTATACAGCAATAAAGATTGACACCTTACACGGAAACAAATACTTATTGTGGTCGATCCTTCAGATGTCAGCAGCAAAATACATTTACCTTGATACTCACCATACTTGGCGACAAGTACTGTAGATGGAGACAATCATTATAGACAGGGACAAGTATTTGACAGTGACAAACTTGGTCAGCATCAAGTATTGTTAAAATTTGGTCGATACTTCATTCAATAATACTCAGCAACAAGTATACAAACACTTCTGATTCAGCATTGATAGTAATTGTTGGCCGAACAAACACTCCCTAGAATTCAGCATCGATAGTAATTGTTGGCCGAACAAATACTTCTACACTACACAATAAATTCAAATCAATTAAAAATTAGAAGTATACCACAATACATTCTTTGAGAATAAAAGAAAATTATAAAAGAGAATTATAATTTATAATAATGAACAACATGAAAGTTGAAGATAGATTAGAAGGTGTTGTCAACTTCTTCTCATGGAAAATTTGAATAATATCTCTATTACAAGAACTTGAACTAGAAACTTATGTTGAGAAGGATCTGAAAATACCAGAGAGTGAATTCGAGAAAATAACATGGAAAAGAGGAAACAACAAAGCCAAGAAAATTATAATTGATGTTGTTAAAGATTGCATTTTTCCTTCTATCGCAAATTTAACAACAACATATGAAGTATTCAACACCATTAAGAATACATATGAAATTAATAATACGAGAAGACTACTGACCCTAAAGCAAAAACTCTTGAGCATAAAGATGGATAAGGGAGAAACTAAAACATCTTATTTCCTAAGAATCACTGAAATAAAGGATCAACTCTCTACCATGGGAAACAATGTGGACGATGTGGAACTAACACTTCTAGCACTTAGAGGTTTACCTATTTCATGGGAATCATTCATTCAACGCATAATTGTTCATCCTTCTCTACCCAAGTTTGATCAACTAAAGAATGACTGCACTCAGGAGGAGTCTTGGATAATTTCAAGAGGAATAGGCCCAACTAAAGAAGGAGAAATTCAAGCTCTACATGCGAAAGAAAACAAAAAAGGGGAAAATAATTTCAAAAGGATACAAATTTCAATGCTACAAAGTGTGACAAGTTTGGACACACTCACAGGTTCTGTCTAGAAAGGAAGAAAAATCATGCAGACATTGTTGAAATCAAAAAAGAGGAATATTTCTTATTCTAAAGAATTTTAAAGAATTCTACATTTCTGTTGGGATTAAGAGGGAGTATTCAGTACCATGCAATACAATCCTCAACAAAATAGATACAGAACCAATGTTCCAAGATAAAGAGCTATTGAAATCAGCAGGGATGTGAAATTTGAAGAAAACATTAGTCATAAAGAAAAATGAAAATGATTTACTTACTGAAATAAATGAAGACTACACAATTAAGAATCAGAGGGAGAACAATAAGTTACTTGTTGGACTATGTGGAAAAATTTATCAATTTGGTTTACATCAAGACTAAAGAAATATTGATACTTTCACCAAGCCCTTACTAGGTTGAAAATAGAATACTTCAGAGGTAAACTTGGTATGACTAAACCATAGTTGTAAATTATGAGATTAAATCTAAATTATGTGTAATTTATATTCATGAATCTTATAAATGGAAAATATTGCAATATTACTTTTGTGTTATTTTATGAAAGATGACGATCTTTCATATGTGTTAGGTTACTATTGCTAAGTGACGACTAAGACAATAGTTTGGCCTAGTGTCAAGTATAACTATGTATTATAGTCATTAGTCCTAACATTGAATGTTTTGGAGTTGTTGTTAAATCTAGCCCTGAATTCGTCGTGGATTATAACAATATGTGAATCAAGATTAGACTACATTAAGTTATTGTCCTGGAATGTGTTGGATATCTTGATTGTTATCGCTAAATCTAGTTCTAAATTGGTTGTGGAGTGTGATAAATCTTCTATCAGGATGAGTACATCATGATGATGTCCCGAGCTGTGTCGTATATCTTGATATGAAGTTATGTGTTAGTTATCACTAAATCCAGTTCCGAATAAGTCAGGGATTGTGATAACACACTGATCGACCTCTCTTGCTAAGAGGGAGTGTTAGATAATAGCATCAATATGATTGATGGAATGTATACTATGAACATATATATGTGTGTGTGTGCATAATTGTATTTAATATACATAACCATCTAAATGAATTGGTGTTGCTTAACTAATGTTAATTAATCAGCAAACTAATTAGTAGTTACATATATGTAGAGTTGTGACTCTATTGTAAGATTCACACCTCTACATATATATGACTACCTATTAGTGTATTTATAAGGGATGCTTATTCAATGGTTGACATCACTCATAGTGGAAATATCAAGCAATAGTAAGCATTCAGATTCTTTCTATATATGATCTTGTTTCTTAACATCACCCAATATGCATTTTCACATTTGATCAGATTATTCAACATGATAGTTCCTTTACCTTCAACTGGACAAGGTGAGTCATTACCCATCCTAACTGATCCGCCATTATAATATTAAAAAGTTTCAAACTTTTCCTCATCTCCTTTCATGTGGTGAGTACAGCCACTATCAATAATCCAGACATCATTTTGACTAACCTTAGATATGAGTGCAGTTTCAACATACCTTTCTTCTTGGTCTGAATCATCCTTCATAGCAACAAATACTACCTCAATATCTTCATCAGACTCGGTGTCAATATTTTTAGCTTTGTTCTCAACCAGGTAACAAGCCTTCTTGCCTTTGTCCATGTAGTCTCGTTATCTCTTCTGTCAAAATGTCGGTTTCTTTTTTAATCTCGGTCGTCACTTCTGTCAAACTTCTTTTCATAATATCTTTCATTGTTTCTTTCATCCTTTCTCTTGTTAGGGCATCTAGTAGAAAAATGTCCAATTTCTTTGCAATTAAAACATATCAATGGTAAATTACCCTTATATATTCCTTTACCTCTTTGAAATCTTCTAGCCATTAGTGCTTCAATTTCATCAAGTTCTTGTTCATCGCTATCACTTTCACTATCATTCCTCATAGTGTGTCTGTTACTAGATTTGCTTATTTTCATAGAAGACTTGAATGCAGACTCAATAGTTGGTAAGACATTGTTGTCATAGTTATTCATCTCAAATTAATTTAAGTCTACCAATCAAACTATCAAGAGTAACAATGTTATTTGCTACTGCTCTCATTTCTTGAATAGCAGATACTCTAATAGTATAAATAGGCAGTAAAGTTATTAGAATTTTACTTACCACCATTTATTCCTCAAGTACTCCTACTCCATGAATAGCATTAACAACCTCTTTGATTATGCTACTATACTGAGTGATGTTTTCTCCTTCTTTCATTCTTAGGTCATCAAACTTTCCTCTTAAGCTTTCAGCTTTAGCCCTTAGCACCTTTTTATCTCCTCCATGTACTAGCTTGAGTTTGTCCCACATTTGATTTGTAGTGGTGCATGATTTGACATCTTCAAATTCAACATCTGATATTGAAGAAGCAATTTCTATCATCATAGAGTTGCGTTCATGTTTCTCTATCATTTGATCAACAATTGGAGCTCCTGTCGGTACAACAAATTCAGTATCCAAGTATTGTGTAACATAATTTCCAATACCTGATAGATGAAGTCTTATCCTACTTTCCATGATGCAAAGTTGTCCTTGTTCAACTTAGGCACATCCCTTTTACTCATCTTGTGAACTTTAGCTTAGGTCTTTAAAACTTCCTTCTAAGCACCAAAGCTATGATACCAATTGTTGGAATAACTTAGAAGGGGGGTGAACCAGTGGCCTCAAAAATTAATCCAATAATACAACCAAAACTTATATCAAAAATATAATACCTCTAGTTATCTTCAATCCTACAAGATGTATGCCTTTAAGTAATCTTATCAAATATATACTGCTTGGTGAATATACTATTTATCCTTTTCTTAAGCTTTACCGAATAGCAGTAAATGAACTTAGTGTTTACCAACCAATCTTATTTTAGTAATGTGTAAAGAAAAACATCAAAGCAATGAACCATATACACATTTGACACATGGATTTTTAACGTGGAAACCCTGCTAAGGGAAAAACCACTCGGGACCAGTAACCCAAAATTTTCACTCTTCTGAAGTAAGCTCGGTGAAGAGCCAACCCTGTTAAAGGTTACAAACACATTGTTAAGTGCAACCTTTCTAAAGGATTTAAAACCATTGGTTAGTATTTTGACCTTAGGCATTCACTATGTTGTCAACAAGAAAAAACCTTTTGATACTCTTGAGTTTCTCAATACATTAAGGATTGTTAAATCCCACTCGGTTAAGAGATTTTCTGAATCAATAGTCAAACTGAAATAGTAAAAGATCTGTTCAATAATACAAATTAAACTTGCAGATTTTAGATCTAATGTAATTCCATAATACCTCTCTAATCAAATGCTCTTCTGTTCCTTTTCTCCCCTCCTTGTTCTTTATGCTTGGTGAATGTTGTTGCTTCTTTGTTGCTCGGTGTCTGCAGAATTCTTGGCTTTGTTCTTCAGCCTATATGATCAGATATGCATGAGACTTCTATCTTCATCAGAATTATATTCAGCATTCCTCTCTTCATAATGAATTACTTATTTCTCTTTATAGATATGATTTCACCGTTCAATCTCCTTGTCTTTCTTGTTCTTGACGTAGATTGCTTTCTTGATCCAAAATTCTCGCCATGCATTACTTTAATCTTTAAATCTTTGCATTAGTTTTATTCCTTAGATTTCTCCTTGACAAATGTGAATAAAACTAGCTTTAAATATTTAGTTCAACTGATCGATGAAAACAAAATAGTCAATCAGTTAACTCTAATTATAGCTCCTGCCAGCTAAGTGTTTTTTTTTCATTTCCTAACTCCAGTTTTGATCGATGACCAACTCTTAGTTTTCTCGGTCATTGACTCCAGTTGTCCTCGAGCATCAACACTGTCTGTCGGTCAACATTGTGAACTGCTCAAGGTTCACTTAAGTTATGCTCGGTGTTGCAGTGCTTGGTATACACTGTGACTGCTCGGGATTCTCTATATGTTGGGGTGCACTGTCCGTCAGTGTTTACTGTCACTCGGTGTACACTAGCTTTATATGTTTACCAATAACATAAACTTTATCTCTTTGGTTTCTTAAAGTATATAACAATATGTATTTGACCAATCAGATTATTTCAAGTTGACATCAATGACAATACAATACATTAACTGATTTAATGTCTTGCATTTACTTTGTGCAACTCGATGATCATCAACTTATCATCTTCAAACATTCAATCAGTTATAGTTCATCAAAAGTGGTCAAAGGCCTTGAACCAATTACTCATTTACACTTTGCAGATGATACAAATTTAATGGGAGAGGCTTCCCTTAGAGAAGCTAGGATCATCAAAGAAACCTTAAACATTTACAGTAGAGCCTCTGGCCAATGCATAAATTGGAAAAAGATCTGAGATTTATTTCTTCAATGTTGACCTACGAAAGCAAAGGGATATTAGTAGAATTATTGGTATTAGGGTAGGCAAATTACCAAGTAAATACCTTTGTATCCCATTATTCAGTGATGCTTCTAAGACTAACTTATGGAAGGAAGTGATGGGCAAATGTGCCAAAAGATTGGAAGGTTGGAAGAGAAAATGGCTCACCTTTGCGGGAAGAATCTTGCTTCTTAAAATGGTTTTTTGTGCTATTCCGATTTTTTCAATGATGTCTCAAGATTCCCAAAAAAATCACACAAATCATAGCACAAAGAATGAAAAAAATTCAATGGAATGGGAAAAGTGCAGAAGATAAAAGATCTCTAGTTGCATGGAAAATGTTATGTAAATCTAAAGGAAATTGTGGGATTGGTTTGAGAGACTGGAATCTAATGAATGAAGCTTTGGGAACAAAAGTAGTTTGGAGTATTTATAAAAATCTGGAATAACTTTGGATAAAGATCATCAAGGCTAAATATCTAGACTCTATGGCTAGTGATAGAATCCTCACAACACCAAATCCTCAAAAGGGCTCTGCTGTATGGAATTTTATTTCAATTTGTAGAACAATCGTTACACAGCATCAAACATGGCAAGTTGGAAATGGACATAGAGTGAAGTTTTGGGATGACTCATGGAATGGATATTTGATGTTATCAGCTAATCCATCATATCATGAGCTGAAAAAAAATTCACAAATAGTTGGGGTGAGCATTTATGTCACTATGTGGAGCTACAACAAGGACTTTTGGGTCAAGTCTGGGTATCAAGAAACTTTGATAATTTGGAGATCGGTGAACAGCTGGTAACAACTATGAAAGAGATCCTTGAACACCGAAGTGTGATTATCAAACATGATGAGGATGTGATAAAATGGTGTGCGGCCACCAGTGGTAATTACTCAGTCAAATTGGGTTATCAGCTATTAGATAGACCTGCAAATATAGATGAATGGCCTTCAAATTTGCTTTGGAGCAAAGAATGCTTCCCTAAAGCAGGTGCTTTTGTATGGCTTGTTGTTAAGGAAAGAATTTTAGCAGGGGTTAGGAGACAAAGATTTGGGATACAGGGACCGACCAGATGTTTGTTATGTGAAAATGCAGAGGAAGATGTAAATCACTTACTGTTGAAATGTAAAGTCACTTCCCAATGTTGGTACATGCTCAAGGAAAAGTTAGGATGGCAGGACCCCCTACCTAATAGTTTAAGAGAGAATTTTTATTGTTGGCCGAAACCACCAAGCAAGTCTACCTTTTCTTTAGCATGGGTGTGTAGTCCCTCTATACTCATCTGGGAAATGTGGAAGGAGAGAAATCGAAGGCTATTCCAAGATAAACAAGAAACTCTAGAGAGACTGAAATTTAAAATTAACCACACCATTGAAGAAGTAATGAATGAAAACACTTCAAAGATATCTCTTACAACCCCTTTCACTTTGATGGCTCAGCAACTACAGAAAGCATGGCCAGGTTTGAAGTGTAGAAAATGCCATCTTAGTTCCAAAGGGAAGAACAATCAAAAGATCCATGATGTTGTGAAGTGGGTAGCCCCAACTGAGGGTTGGATCAAGGCCAATTTTGATGGGGCCTCGAATGGTAACCCGGGGCCATCTAGGGCAGGTGTTATTTTGAGAGATCATAAAGGGAAGATCCTAGCCTATGGAGCACAGAAACTATGTTTTGGGACTAATAATATTGTAGAAGGGAGTGCAGCGCTCTTGGCAGTCAGAATGGGGGTCACCCTAGGAATTCATAAATTACACTTGGAAGGTGATTCACAAGTGCTTAGTAATGCATTCATAAACAGACATACATAAGCATGGCACCTTCAACCAATAGTAAATATGATCCTAACTATGTTAAATACTTTTGTGGACTTTAAAATCAGCCACACCTACCGAGAAGGTAATATGGAAGTAGATATTTTATCAAAGTGGGTCGTTAATTTTGAAAAGGTGGGCGAAATAAGGATGGAACAATTCGGCCCTAACGGATAGTTTGCCTTAGTGTTTAAATAAAGAATCACAAAAATAGCAGACTTTCTAATTTCAAATTGAGGTGAGGGTGGGGACTAATTTTCAATATAGATGAGGTGGCCGGATGTATGAGAAATGCAAGTGTCTACTCACTGGGATAGTGAATGACGTGGCAGGAGATGAGGTGGCTCGTCTTTTGGGCTGTTAAGGCAGTTTTATTTGTTTGAATGATGAGCTATTTTTAAGTTTGAAACATGCTCGAAATGGCAATGGCAGCGAGTTTTAATGATGATTGGACGGAAAGCTTGGAGGAGGACTTGTCACACGTGGGAGGCAGCTCAAGAAAGGTCAGTTCTGACATAAGTAATCTCATAATGAATGTTGAGATGATAGATTTGAAAGTTGTTGCATGTCGTGGGTGAATGCTTCATCTGCAAGTTGCCTTTTTAAGGTAGACCTCATTAACTTTATGGTGCCATTTTCGACACCATTTTTCTGTGTTTGGTTTGTATTTTTCTCTTCCTTTGTGCAGGTTTCTTGGCGTTTGACAAAATGAAAGATAATTTCACGGTGAATTCAAAGCATCAGATGAAGTCTTTTCCAGGCGCAACGTGCAAAGAGAGAATCAATGGCCTTGTAAGGATTAAGACAGAGCCCATGGTAAACGTTGTAATTGGAGTTCTCCGGCCAAAATTTCAAGATTTCAAATTGATGTGCGGAGTCAATCTAGCAATCATATCTATGGTGATTTCTTGGGGCTTGGAGCTTGGAGAGCCTATTGAGATAGTCGAGTGGGTGGCCAAGTCACTTTTTGCTGAAGATCTTCTGGGAGGCCTTGAATCTATTCTAGAATGGGTTGTGCCTGGTGTTGGCACGGACATCTCAGAATGTATTGAAGACGAGCTGGAAGCAAGGAATTATGGGCTTATCCCTTTTATCAGGTGGGTTGGGAAAGTTGACAAGGAGGGTTACAAATTGCAGAGAAGAGCAGAATGAGACAAAGTGAATGTGGAGATCCGCAAGCAGGAAGATTTGGACAAAGTTGCAGATGACAATACCCATGGTGCCATCCCATGAAGGGCCTGCACATGCCTACCACGAAGGGCTAGAAATTTTGAGGATGCATGGCCAAAGGAATAAGAATTTAAGAGAGAACAGAGGTTTTTTGGGTGAAATTTTGAAGAATTTTGATGGCAGTCTAGTAACCTGTTTTAATATGCTTACTATGCTTAATGTTCTCTAATTGTATATGGGAAGTCTGTTTTATTTTGAACTGGGTAGATATTGCTGGAAATGCCAGCCAAAGTTGTTTTTTGTTTAAAGTTGGTAGTTAAGTTGCTCGGAAGTGAGCGGGTTGTTTTTTGTTTAATGGTTGAAGGCCATGAACTGGGTTGTTTTGAAGTATATACTTTTGTAATATTTTATATTATTATTAATAAAAAATCATCTATTACCGACCAAAAAAAAATACTTATTAAACAATATAGAATAATAAAAGGTAATATTTTCTATAGTAAGAATTACATATTAAACAATATAGAATCATAAAGAAAAGAAGCATTTTCTATAGTAAGGGAAAAATATTAATGAAATAGTATACCAAAGGTGTTTTATCTTTATTTTTGAACATTTTTAAAACTTGTTTTAAATGATTCTGCAAAAAATGTTTCATCCTAAATAAGTAATATTCAATAGTAAATATTTCATTTTGAATAATTATTTTCGAAACTACCCACAAAACAATTTGTAGGACACATTACCTCAGTTATAGCTGTCCACAGTAATGCAGTTTGTTGCACTAATTTTTACATGCCCTAACACTTTTACGGAGGCATATAGGTTAAAATTAGGTTTCCATTGACCTTGTAAGTTAAGAAAAATACGGAAACAAAACTGAAAGTTGAAACAAGAAAGTAGAATATCCTTAGGTAAGATAGACATCAAATTTCCACTTGAAAGGCTACAAAAAAAGTGTTCAATTCTTGGTTTTGTTATTTATTATGCTTGTTTACTACAATGTTTTTGTTTGTGATTGTTGTAGTTTGTGGGTCAAGTCTGTGGAGTATTCAATTCTTGGTTTTGTTATTTATTATGCTTGTTCACTACAATGTTTTTGTTTGTCAAGTTGTAGTTTATATGGGTCAAGCCCGTGGAGTGAACAAGAATAATTTAAAACTATTTTGTGGTAAGGTTTCTACCCTTCAAAGTAAATCAGTGGAAACATTCTAAGTGCTTAATTTCTATAGCTTTTTAGATAGTGTAACTTTTATTATCTAGAACAATCTACTTGTAAGAAAATCCAAAAAATAATGCTTCATAGTTCAATTTCTAATAAGTTAGCATAAAACTCATTTGTCACCATGCCACAAAAGTCACATGCATATTAGCCAAAAAAATTCTCAAACTTAAATTTGTGAATAGAATCATATTAGTTTAAACTTAGCTAGCTTTTGTGAAATGTGGTTCGTATTATGGAGACTTAAATTCGTGAATAGAATCATATTACTTTAAACTTAGCTAGCTTTTGTGAAATGTGATTTGTATTATAGAGTTTATGATGAATTTTAAATAGAGGTTTATAGGTTAGCATTCTTGTAACAAGTCTCATTCAATCAATTTTGACATTGAACAAACATTTTGTATATACCATATCTCTAGGTATATTTGCATTCATTCATGTTCAGATTTCTTGAGCGTATATTACTATCGGCTTATCCATTGCATCTCCTTTTGGTGCAAGCGCTAGTATATCCTTCTGTAACAACACATATATGTTCTCATTCATACAATTGAGGTGTGCAAGATTGATCTCACATTGGCAATATCCTTAGTCTCATCTCACTTTTCAGCTTAGAGAACATGCAATTTTTAAAACCAACGAAATAAGGAACAAAACTCAAAAACTCATCAAATGATATATATCGAAAAGATTTCAACGGTCTCCTGAAATCTAGAGCAAATAAGTTTTCAGATCAGTGCCTCATTCGGACTGTAGAATCAAATATGAAACAATGCAAAAGGTCCTACAAATTCATATTCAGAGGGTTCAAGTGTTACAAAGAGACTCCCGAGGACAAACATTCCTTGCAACTCTTCTTTTAGATCCACAAACAAACACATAATTCTCCATATTCCACTTTAAACAGTTTAATCCATTCCTTGAATGGAAGTGGAAGTTAAAAGCAAAACATGCAACTCAGAAAGCTGAATTGGTAAACCAATAGATCCTTAATAAATCAGCTTAAAAGAAAAACACAATCATTTGTAGAGACAATTGGTTGAAATGCACACAATTGTTGTTCTTGTTAATTAATCTGAACAGAACAACATCATGAAGAAACTGATTACAACGTGAGCATATTTTCACTGAAATCCAATGAAAAATCCCTCTCTTGCAGAAGCTTATTTTTCAGAATGTGAAGAACTTGTATTCAAAATCCAGGATAGAACCCCTACACTAATTTACAGAGCCAATTTTAAACAAAATTACAAAAACTAGGCCTATTATAGAACTTTAAGGTGATTATTACATTTGAAAGCAAGTGTCCATAATCATCTTTTCCCCTATCAGACTGATTACAAATATCTCCTTATTACAAACTGCCAATACTTGAAAGGGACTACAACATTGTTATTTCAATTTGTAAATTTCCTTCAATGTTGCATTCATCATCTACAAAACAGAAAACATTGTTAGAAAAAATAATTGCTGCATGCTGTGTTTGTGCTCTGCTTATTCCTTAAATCTTGCTCCATTATCATCATTGCTGCAAATTCATTGATTCTACATTACATTTTATTTTCTACAAACAATCATTAAACATAACTGCTCCTTATATTTTCCTACTAGATTCACACTTTCCTCTGTAATATATTTATCACTGTAATTGTACTACACATACTGTTTTTGAAAATTACAAATTCATTTTCCAAATGTCATTTCAAAATGTCTCCATCCAAACTAAAATCAAATCCTTCTGTGCTCATTGGTACACCTGAGTTGGCCGAGTGGTGAAGAACTTGTACTCTTGAAAGGGAGGTTACAAGTTCATATCCTACTGGGGGTAGGGTATGTATGCCTCGTTTGTAACATAATGAATATCTCCCGCAAAGAATACAGGGTAGTCCCATATTGCTGTCACCATATGTAGACCCAAAAACATATGACTGGTATTGTGGACTATAAAAGAATCTTTCCTTTCCTTTCCTTTCCTACAATTTGATCTTGAATTAATACTTCTTCAATCGTAGATTGTGCAAAATCACTCTACTATGTTTCCACAATATATTGACAACTCCATACTCTGCAATCATAGCTTTGTGCAAGCCTTGCTAATTTTTATTTCTTTTTTTTATTTCTAGATTTAATTTGCATTAATCCTCCTCAAGAAATAATTTATTTACAACCATACATTCCTCCAATTTTTCTGACTTGGCTGCTTTAAGTATCATACCAATCTATACTTATTTTATGTGCAAGACAATCTCACTTATACACTTCACACAATCTATGTACCAAACTTTCACCAAACTCGAGTACAAACTTCAAATTAAAAACTCCTCTGCTTGAGTTATTTTTCAATGCCTCCTTATAGGTCCACCTCCACTTACTATATTAGCGAATATTTCTTTAGCATCATCTGACGATCAGTTCTCCTTCGTAGACTTTAAAAAATATTTTAAATTTTCAATCACGATGCCATGCGATTGAAACGCGTGTCCACTCTCACAAATCTTTTTCCGATTACATTGAGCTTGACAGGCCTACAAAAATTGTATATTCTCAAACTTTGGGTGCACCATTTATTATGAGATGGCTATTTAATTTTAAAACTACTTAATTTTGAAACAAGATGCGTCAAAATTCCTGTCAATAAAGAAAGAAAAGTAGAAAGAAAAGTAGAGAGATATGAAAAGAGAGAGTTAAAAGAGATAGAAAGTGAATGAAATAAATATAAAGATAAGAAGTGATTTATAGAGAATATAATGATAAAGAGAGGAGAATTGAAAAATTAAGCTATAAGCTTTGTAAAACGACAAATATTTATGTCATTTTAAGGAATATTTAAATAACAACTACAACTTTTGACTTAAATATCATGTTGAATTATTCATTCTATCATAAAAATATAAATTTAAAATCAATAAGTTTTTTGGGAAAAAAATATAATTATCACAATAACGTAATAGTTTTGACCTTTAAAGTTGTTATTTAATGTTGAGAAACAACTTATAATTGAATGAAATAAAATTTAAAAAAAAATGTTAATACCTTTCAAATGGAAAATATATAATTTAGAAATAATTATATTTATTAACAACTTATTATATTATTTAATATTTTATTAAAAGTTAGTTAATAACATTAATATAATTTTTATATTTATGTCATTTTAAGCCATATTTAAATAACTACAACTTTTTAATTATCACAATAATTTAATAGTTTTGACTTTTAAAGTTGTTATTTAATGATGAGAAACAACTCATAATATAACATAACAAAAAAGTAAATAGGACAAGAGAAATAAATTATTATTAAAAATATAAATATATATTTAACTATTAATATCTTATATTTATTATTTTATTAATATAACATAGCAAAATAGTAAATAGGACAAAAAAAAAATGATTAAAATAAATTTACTCCTTACCAAAATTAATTTACTCCTTACCAAAATTAGTATAGACCAATGAAATTAAAGAAAAATAAGATTTAAATAATCATGGAAAATGAAAAATAGATATAAACTATAGAAGTTGCATTTAATTTTTTAAATTCTGTAATATTATTGGTAATCTAATTGAAAAATTAAACTGAATGAATGCAATAGTTAATAAACTGAGCCTTATTAATAATAATTATTATTATAATAAAATGATTGTTAATATATAATTATTGATGATAGAATATTTTATTTTCAATTTGCTTATCAATAATTAAAAAGAATTGGTACCTTATAAAATCAGTCATCTATAAACTCAAGAATATTAAAATTTTACGATCTCCACAATCTCACTCTCAAGTCATGGGTATCACTTATTAAATCTAGGGTCCCTCCTTCTAAATAGAACATACACACTATTCTCCAAAGTCGTTTTGGGTCCCCATATCTCAAAGCTAAATCATGCATCCCTTTCATCCATCTTAGGTCGTTATATCCATCCATCCACTATCCATGTCACCCCTAGCTCACAATCCAGTTATCCTATCATAAATGAATATCGACAAATGTACACATCCTAGAGAACCTTCCAACCATCTATCTACATCAACCCATCTTTATCCATCCATGAATCTCATTAAGTGCAATTTGGATGTCAAACACCAAACACCTCACTGGACCATCTCAAAATAATCCTGATTACAAAAGATGTTGGATCCATATAATATTTTAGTTGCATGAAAGAGGATCTAAAGGACAAAACATTCAACAAAAAGCTATAATCTCTCAATGAAATATTTGCACAATTTTGTGACATAGATTTTTAAAAAATGTGAGATTTTATTGACATCAACAAATTCAGGTAAAGTTTGTAGCCTTGAGTATTATCATTTTATCGTTATAAGTAGAAAAATATATATAAAAATAAACCTTAAGACATTAATTCTATAAAAATATTAATTGAATTATGAAAGCACTAGATAGAGAAAATCCATCGAATAAAACTTGCAAAGAAGGTGAAAAACAAATTGACAATAACTTTTCAGTAAGCACTTAATTAATATCAAAGTTTTGTAAATCGAGTTCTTCATTAAGATCAAAACGAATTGAGTTCTAAACACAGTAAAGCCTTAAAGCAGGAGGAAATTTAGCCAAATTCAAGAACTACATGCTTGAAGCAGGGAAACATAATACTCAAGCCTTGGTATGCAGCAAGTAAATGACTTCAATAAAATAGCTTTCAAAATCCTATATTCA
This sequence comes from Thuja plicata, assembly GCA_018584345.1. Classification (NCBI taxonomy): domain Eukaryota; kingdom Viridiplantae; phylum Streptophyta; class Pinopsida; order Cupressales; family Cupressaceae; genus Thuja; species Thuja plicata. Next base: position 125,481 of record MU217494.1, on the reverse strand, counting down.
AAATGAGGGGTGAAAGTTACTAGGAAACACTTCTAACATACTAATCTCTAAAATTTACAAAAGAATTCTCATTCAAGAGACAACTGAAAAAAGTCCTTTTTAAAAGTTCTCCATTTTCTTTATATTCTTGAAAGAGAGGTCAAAAGTTCAAATCCTACAAGGGAGGGGCAAAGTATATACACGTCATTTGTAGCATAGTTAGACATCTCTTACATGGAGTACAGAGTAGCCCTATATTATTATAAATCATCTCTAGATTCAAAAACAATTCACTCATGGATCATATAAAGATTCATTTCCATTTCGATTGTTCTATGCTCTACTCTGTTTGTGAAAAAACTAATTTGTTGACTAGTGGCTGATGCTTGTATAGTACGTGTCCTTTGTAATTTTTTTGTTAGAAGTTTAAAGGAAATAAAATCTCAAGCAACACTCAATAAATAATGGAAAATCATTCTCAAGATAGCAAATGGGCTAGATATGAATGAGGGTCATTGACTCAACTTGCAATTCAATAGTTGAAATCGTTGTTGTTGTCAAACTTGTTAGAGCTTTGGGGTTTAAGACTGTTGCTTTAATTTTATAAAGCTTCTAGAAAGGCAAGATGTGTTATTGGTCATAAATTCTAGTTTTTGATCCAACAATGAAAAGCTTGTGAAGAGTAAAAGCAATAGGAGTGGGGCATGAGTAAGCAAAGACTCTATCATTGGACTTTTCCTTGAATGGTCAGTATCTATCAATCATGTGAACCGAAAGCCAAAAAATAATGTTTTGGCAAAGAATATGTTAGGAGAATTATACCAGTAGTCGATATAGCTAACTTTGTACATCCACAGAGCCTAAACTATATATCAAATTTCTACATTTTTTTGTTGTCTCTATATGTGACTTACCAACTTAAAAAATATTTTATGGCTTCTAGGTAGTACTAATGCTCCCTGTAGAATTCGTTATGTGGGAAAGAATCAGAAGTAGTCATTTCAAGGTGTTGCACAATGCCTACTTAAAGATGCCCCTATAACTACGACTCAAAATTGCTAGTAATTATGGACAAATGCCTTGTAGTCATGCACAAATGGGCCAATTACGAACCAAAAAAGCTAAAAAAAATTATCAGCTATTAGTACATGTGAAACTTATTGTATCGTCTTAAAATGGAAGCACTTCCATGTTAAGAATGTTTAGCCTCCTTAGAGCGTGTTTTTGACCATCATCTTATTGTCCCCCCATTTCTGCATCCTCTCCTACTTCTGTGTCAAAGGGACAATACAACTGAGACAATAAGATGTCTGCTGTACCGAGTAGGAGAGGATGCAAAAATGGGGGGACAATAAGATGATGGTCAAAAACACCCCATTTCTGCCGACAGACTTCCAAGATCTAGCACAATACAACTGAGACTACAATATCTAGCACAGCAGACAAAAATTACTCCTTTACTACAAAGATGCAAAGTGTGAGATAAAAGAAAATCCTAAACAGAATGACCTGGAGCTGGAATCAAACACTACGGAATTTAAATTGAAAGAAAGAAAAACAAATGGTAAGGAAATACAAAGCATTATTGTAATTAATGAGCTTTGTTGTAATGAAGTAAAAAAAAGTTCTAACAAAAATTCCTTAAATACCTTAAATGGTCAAAAAAAATTCTGGATTGAATGCAATATTCTATGTTACCCTGAATTCTGGGACAGGGAGCACAGGAAACGAATTTCCGTGATGTTTTTTTCCCAGAACAGGGGGCAGGCAGCTATATATATATATATATATATATATATATATATACCTAAAAAACCTTAAATGGTCAAAAAATGCTGGATTGAATGCAATATTGCACAATATTCTATGTTACCCTGAGT
>MU217494.1:97694-114266 GCA_018584345.1 Thuja plicata | reverse complement strand
AGTAGAAGGTAGAAGTGAAAATTTGATAAGGACCACGAAGCTTGGAGAGTATCAGGAAGATACACTCATCATCTGACTTCGTCTTTCCAGCAACCTGTAGAATAGATCGAAGAGACTTGAACTTTATCAGGAAGTCCTCAATGCTGGTGAATGAGTCAGGTGCCAAGGAGGTGAACTCTGCATCTATCTGGAGAATCCTGAACTGATCCATGGTGCCAAACAAGGTGGAGAACTTGTCCCACATATCCCTGGGTGTAGTCAGACCATCCAGGTGGAACAACAACCCATCTGAAATGTTCATGGCAATGAGGCCCATTGCCTCATCCATCATGTTTCTATGCATAAGTGCCTCATAAGGCCTCTGAAGGACTAGTTGAGCCGCATCCATGCAAGACCATAAACCTCGTGACATGAGGAGTCTGGTCATGTATGGCTTCCATGTGTGGTAGTTGTGAGGTGTCAGTCGGGCCACAGAGGGGTCCGACATTGGAAGAAGAATAAGACGGAAGTAGAAGGGTCTTTTTGAAGGAAATTGCAGAAATTAAAATGCACCCCCCCACAATGTATAATCCTATCCCCTGTGCAACACAAATAATCAACTATTGAAAGCACAGAAAAAATGAGAGAAAAACCTGAACACCAGATGCAGAGTGGAAGGAAAATGAAGCCTCAACTTCAACACTAAAAATAGGAACTCAAACGGTTGAGTCAGCAAACAAAACTAGCATCATTGCGTCCGTCTCGGAAAGACCTTTCCAACGATATTTCCTTTTCTGAAAAAGGACACTGTATGCCCAAGATATGGGCAAAAAACCACAGGTACCTCCAAAAACCTACTCACTGGAAAAAACCAGTCATGCGGATAAATTTGACGGTCGTTTGGCCATCGCAGGTCGTCGGGCGGCACGGCGGTGGCTCTTTGGCGGTGACATCGGCGGAGGCGGCGCGCAGGCTGGGAGGTGGTGGCGGATGAGCCGGGCGCGGGCGGTGGCCGAGCTGAGCGCCAGTGGCGGCGGGCCCCGGCGGCGGAGTGGTGGCTGCGCGGTGGCGCGCAGGCCAGGGGCGGCGTGCGGGCTGCGCGCCCATTTTTAATTTTAAAAGTGGTTTTTTTAATATATATTTTTGAGTTTTTTCTCGATTTTTGAGCCCGTACGGCCCTAATAGGCCAAAAAAAATTGCCTGTAGTCATAGAGGCCAAAATAGTCAAACTTTATATGTTTTTCGACTCTCCCGGGCCTTCTGAACGCAATGGCAGAGTTCATTTTGGCTCAAATGACTCTAAAAATTTGCAACCCTCCAGATCCAATATAGAAAACACTAGAAAACCCCAGAAAGAGAGGACTTGATCCACAGCTCCAAAAAACTTGAACAAGCTGCAACAGCAAGACTCTGATACCATGTAGAAACTGATGAAATATCAAATTCAACTCCAAGATCCAGCTACATGCAATAAACCTGTCACAAAGAATGGAGCAACCAAATGGAAAAAGCAGAACTCAGAAGTTACTCAAAATGTGAGAGCAAAAATATCATCTGAATTAATGAAAAAGTACAAAGCTCAACCTTATAAAAGGTGAGATAGAAACCCTAAAGGAGAAAACTAGGTTGCACATTATTAATTAAGAATTAATTGATAATGCACCTAAGTGAAGCTTAAGCAACTAGAGTAATAGGAACTTATATAATTAAATCAATATGATTTAATTGATAAGCGTAAGGTAACAATACTCTAACAATGAAGAGGAGTAGCTTGGATTTCTTCTATGAATAGCCCTTGGGAGGTTTCATCATTGGAAGAGTCACTTGATGGAGATGGGGGAAATTGTTCTTGGGAGGAATGTGGGGATGAAGGAGCGGAGGGAAACATTGATGTTTCTTGAAGGTCAATGTCTTGAGGGGAAATAGGTATGTCATCCATGTGATTGTTTTGGGATGAGTCGTTGCTAGACATGGGTGAATTATTTGTTTGATCCAATTTTTAAAACAAATTCTTTAAAATTTTGGATTTCAATTTGCCTTTCTTGATTGATCTTGTTGGTGATACCTCATCATTATTCACATGTTGGGAAAAGAAAACCCTCAATTCATGGTTTTCTTAGTTTCATACTTTATGCTTCTTGTAAGTTGGGGACATAGGTCACTCATCTTGCCATATCCTTGTCATGATAAAGCATTCTATAAACAACAATCAAACAAAACTAAGTCATGAATCCACACTCCATAGCTCCAAGTGACATCTTAAAAAATATTCCTACCAATCCATTGGTTGCATGATAAATGAGCATCTGTTTGAAAATATCGGTGACACAAAAATAACATGTAACCATTTAAAGAGATTGAATAAGTATTACCATGTTTGCTTTACATGATGATCTTTGGGACATTGAGTGTTTGACAATTAAAATCCCTAAGACAAAAAAAACCTAAAAATTAAAATACTAGTTTGAAATCAAAAACCCTAAAAAATGATTGGATAGATTTAAATCCTCGTTCTGTAAAAGTAAGGTGGTGCAGGTAAAGCTTACCAAATTTCACATGCCCTAGTGCTGGTGTTCATATATTTTAAAGTTAAGAATAGAAAGATTAGAAGGAGAGAAATATAACAATAATTCTTACCAAAGACCTGGAAATGCATATATGGGAGTAAGCCTTAGCCATCAAAAGAAAAGTTAAATATTATTAAAATGTATGATATTATTAAAAAAAAAAGTTAAATATTTATGATATTATCAATTCTTTCACCGCTTCTTCTCCATTTTCCCTCTATTCTCTCTCCGCTGTCAACAAACTGTCTCCCTTGGGAAAACTTCAGAAAAAGAAAACTCGTTGAACCCAGGGCAAGTGAGAGATCTACAAACTTCATTGATTTCCTTCCCACTTGAAGTGCCAAAATAGGAACGTTAAACCATGGCATGACCATCAAAGATCAGAGGCGTACAAAAAATTGCCTCCTGGACCCAAACACAAATCTAGTTTTTTGATCTCTCACTTCATACAACTCTGCATACTTATCCTTGAGCTCAACCTTTAATACACAAACAATTAGGTACTAAATGCCAAAGCTACAATCGTAGGTGCGTTGATTACTCATTGAAATGACCACTATTAGATAAATTCACAGACCCAAATCATCCATCACGATTAAAATAGAAAAGGATTTGCGATAATAGGACGGTATTGGCAGGCTTACCCAATAATTGTAGTATGCAAAGCAGGTGAGTTGTTTGTTGTCAAATTGGCACTTGCATGACAAATTCCCTATGGAGTCCATCAACTATATCATGCCCATGGTCATAGTCTATCGTGCAACTCTCACAATCATATCATGTCCAATCACAATTGTACGGTGCCAATCTCTGAACTGTGCATCAATTAAATTACTTTGGAAGGATAAATATTAAATATTATTAAGATTAAACTAGTTTTAGAGAAAGGCAATATTATAAAAATTAAATTATGTATTAATTAAACATATATTTAATTAATCAAACTAAATTTATAATGTTTATGTTTTGTAAAAATATTTATTTATTTATTTTTCTTTATGTTATTTTTTAAATATTTTTTTATTATTTTAATGATAATATATTATTATATTTTAATTTTAATTTTTTAAGATAAAAGTGATGTTACAAATACAACTAATTGATGTTTGATACATGAATTTTACTTTTTTTTAACTCTCATTTTCCAATTAATTGTTAACATATTGATATATTAGTTTGTGTTTATATTAGTTTATATTTTCAATTATAATATTTATAATTTACAAATATATAGATTTACAATTTTGAATTGTATATATAGTTGCACATTTACTAATAAATATATATAAGTATGCACATTATATATTGTACATTACATTTCTATTATTAATTATAAATACTATTTTTTAATTAGATGAAGTATTTTTTTTTAATAAAAAAATAAAATTATCAATTATTACATAGTGTGAATAAATAAAATTGTCAATTATTATTACATAATGTGAATCTTAAATTTTGCCTTAATATCTCCAATTTATTTCATTAATATTTCATGTAATAAATGTACATATAAGTATATAAGAATTTAGTTTTATAATAAATTAAAAATTAGTATTAAAAAATATTAGGTTTTAACTAGTCAAGATTAAATTGTTTAATGCCAACTCTCAATTGATACAATAATATATATATTATTCCAATACAAATACTAATAATAAAAAAATTCTTATCAATCCATTAAATTTAAAGTTTAAAATTATTTAAGAAATAATATCAATATAAAAAATTAAAAAAATCATTTAAACATATTTATTTAAAATAAACATGCAATCTATAGTGTTTTAATATTTACAATATCTTTTAAAATATTATGAATTTTTCTATGATAAAAGTTTGCAAGAGATAGTTTTTTTTTAAATATGATTCAATATAAATAATTCATCTGTAGCTTATTAGACAAATTTCAGTCTAAAACCATACTACCTTCCGCATAACCATTTTCAAGTACAGCTTGAAGAAGACCCCTCCACTAGAACCCGCAGAAAAAATAAGAATTGCAGGGGCAATGAAAAAAAGGTTAGTAATTCCCACCATATTCGTCCCAACCGCAGTTGCTATTACAAAAGTAGAACCATAATAATCATAATAATAATAAAAATGGGAGGGGAATTGTTTCTATGTCATCTTCTTCGCTTTTCTCCCCTCTCCGCTCCCTGTCCTTCACACAATTTTATTCTACTACAAATTATTTCCAAAATTATTATTAAATCAGGTTCATCATTTTTTTGCATCTATAACTTAAAATAAAACAAGTCGCACCGCATTAGAAGGATGTTTTGGAAGCGTGCTCAGGGACGGTGTTAACCAGAATGAAGCCCTCATTCAACTCTGAAAGGACTCCATTGAAGTACATCGATTCAAACGCTCTCATTTGTAAGAGAAATGAAAGTCACTGCCTTGTCAAACTGCAGAAAGCGTACGAGCCTAAATCATTGCGTCACCAGAAAACTATTTACTATGACCGGAAAACTATTTATTGATGGCTTGTATACTAGCGTGAGTCAATTTCCGGTTGCAAGCAACCCCACAAGGGAAGCCTATCGGCTAATTAATATATTTTTTATTTAATTAAATTATTGTTATTTTTTAAGTTTCATAATACTTATGGTTTCGTTTTACTCCTCTCCACCATTTAGATTAAATTTATTTACATTTTGTATGGTGATAAGTAGTTTACATTTTGATTTCTTTATATATGTATTAAGAAAATATTTTAATTTACTTTTTAATTAGTGTACTTCTATTTAAAAGTCATCATAAATTGTATAAGACAAATAATGTTACATATTTCAAATTTTAATTGTTGAAATAAAGTTACAAATATTCACTCATGAAATATAACAAATGGACAAAAAGTTAAACGACTCTAAATTATCTTGTACTATCATTAAGTCTAATAAATATCTAAAGCCCAATTTAAAAAATGAAAGTTATACAAGTACTAGTAACCAGGCAAATAGGATGGAGGCATGACATAACTTTGTGGTAGTAACACAAAGTGGTAGTAACACAAAGCTCAAAAGGAGTAGGATACAACACATAGCTTCTTCCAACCAACAACTTCACAAGAGCAATACAACAACTTCAAATACACATGAACCTTATCAACAATACAATAAATTTGAAGAGGGGCATGACTATAACAATCTGGTAGAAAATCTTCAAATAAGATCTTACAACAAATGTTAATGTAGTATATTGTCAATCAAAACTTTAGTAGAACAAAGAAGTTTTAAAGAACACAAAGAAGAAAACCTAATGAAAGGAAATATGTTATATTTTGATTGGTAGTCAAAACCTCACAATGATGGGGTGAGCTTTTCTTATTAGTGTCTTCAAGTTTGTCAAATTTAAAGTTGCATATTTCAAATTCTATTTATTTTATTTATTTAACACATAGATTTTTATTTCTTAAAATATGATTGCCTGCATTCAATATGATATATTAAATATTAATAATTATTTATACCTTATTCCACTTGTAGAAATAACAAGATAAAGAAGAGTTTAGAATGAAAACAAACTGTAATATTGCTATCAGGATTCAACTGTGTAGGTTTTTTTAGACTAAACAGTTTGACTCAAAAAAACTACACAGTTGAATCGTGATAGCAATATCACAATTTGACTTGTTGTGGAAAATATCTTCTACTTATCAATGAAATTGAACGCTAAAAAACAAAAGAACAATTAGAACAAAGAATTACTTTTGAACAATTTTTAGATTATAAGGTAAAGTCAACACCGTGTAAAAAATACTTTACACATCATAAAATAATTCCTATCTTCTTGATGATCCTAGACCTAAACATTGAATGCATATTATAGAGTAAATGTAATCCTTTACAAAAAAAATATTTAAATGCACAAAATCTAGAATTTAGAAAAAAAATTATCAAGTTTTGGGGTAAAAATGCATACTGCCACCTATGTGCCTTCAAATTTAACCTTGATTTGGTCCATCATTGTGAAGACAACTAAATATAAAGGGTTAACAGGAGAGCATATCGAATCTCATAAGTAACATCTCTCGTGTTAATAAACCATATGCTCATTCCCAAATTTCACGCTGAGAAACCAGATGCTCAATCCCAAATTTTATAAGATTTGATTTGATGATGGCAAGAGCGGTACAAGAAAGTCACCCAGGGAGGATGCTAGAAAAGGTTTTTGAATTCAACTTTACACCTGCCAATTGTATTTTCCTGAAACTTTTTAAAGTTTTTTTGAACAAATCCCTTATGTGCATATCATGCAATCATGCATTCCACAAGACTACATTTCAAGAGATATTGTCCCTATTTGGATTTACTGTAAAGGCTTTCACATTTCATATTGGCTAAGCATGTTTCCATTTCCTTCAAGAGTGTCTCTCATTTTGTTTTGGTCTCATTCTCTGTGTTCTCCATCTTTTCAAGTGAGACGTGCACATGTTTCTTGAATATAGTTCAATGTCATGACACCAATGTTGTATTATGCAATGAAACTTTATTAAATACCTCATCAATATATATAGTCAGTCGTGCACATTGCTTACCATACATATGACTTAATATCATGGACTAGATCTCTAAAAATAATGAAAACCCCAATTTCTAGGAGCTAGAAATGAAACCTTGTCCCTTTTTTGCAACTTCTGATCTCACATTATACACCTTAAAAAACACAAGGTTTTCACATAGAAAAAATTTGGAGGAAACAATATAGAAGATTGTATATCAAACTTTCACACTCGTATTTTTCTCTTCATATAGAATCTTCTGGATAATTTTCTCCAAAAGCTTTCTATTCACTATATACTTCATTATAATGCAGGCTGATGTTTTTAGATTGCTTTACTTAGCTTTGTGAATAACCTATTATGACCAATAATCTCTACAATAACACTACCCATTTGTGAAATGATCAAACCTGTTTGAATTTATCGCAACAATTTTTCTTTCAACAACCTTAGAGATAAACTTGGTTGTAGTGTGACAATCACACGTATCTGAAGGTTCTTCACAACTTGAATAGTTGTTTTGAAGGATTTGTGTTTAACAATCAAAATCTAATTTCCATCTTCTCACTATGGTAGTAGAGAAGCAATTCTTTTTCCTCTTCTTCCAAATCATTCATAACTATTCTTGAATTTGGATAATACCTTTTTGCCTTGATCTCTGAAGACAATTCCTTCAACTTTACAAGGATCTCCTTTATTTGTGGGTGCAATCTATCTCCTATAAACAAAACATGTACATTTTAGAGCCTTGAATTCAACTACACGTATGGATATTTTTAGTTCCTTTATCTTTCATCAATCTCCTTACCATCTGGGCCTCACCCCAATCCCTACTTTTGCATAGATTTTTGCCAAATGAACAAAAGGTGCAACATTATTGGGATTCATTTCAAAAAGAAGAGATGTTGTAAATACTTCTAACTCTAAATGTTTATGTGATCTACAAGCACCGAGAAAGAATGTCCATACTATTATGCCCTGCATCCCTGTCCCTACATTTTGTGTACAAAATGTTGGGTCCCCCTTTTTGCTTTCCACTTTTGGCGCTTGCCTTCCCTTTTCCTTTGTTTTCTTTGTTTTCCTTCTTCGGGGTTTTCTTCCCCACGACGTTGTTTTGTTGGTCTCTCATGTCTCCGGGATCTGGTCCCGAAGTTGGTCATCTTTTGTCGGGAGCCAGATTCCAGACTCCAGGATTCTTCGCCACGATGTCTTCTTTCCTTAAGGTGGCATCGTCGCATGGAATCCCTAGGCCTGGAGTCCAGAGGTCTGTCTGTCCGAAGTTTGCGCAAGGAAAGGTAACTTTCTTTTACCACAGGTTTAAATAGAAGTTACCTGTCATTTTCACATTTACCACGACTAAACACTTGAGCAATCAGAGCGATTTCAGAGCAATTTAAGAGAGATTTGCAGCGACTTAGTGGTAATCTAGTACTAACCATTATGAGCTTTTCTAAGCAATTGTGGGTGGTTTGTGGTGGCAAGTTGTGATCTTTTAGCAGTCATGGCTATTGCAGAGCATTCGTAGCAGTTTCCTTCCCTTGCCTTTCTTTGTTTTCAGGTTGGTACCCTCCTCTCGCTCGGCTTTCCTTCTTTCTGGTTGCTTTTTTTTTGCGTTGTCTCATTTTGTTGTTTTGGGGCCTTGTGTTTCTTCCTAGTTTGCCACCTATTGGTGGGTCAGCTCTGCCAGAGGGTTGTCCGCCCTCTGTGCAGATGTAGTATAGTCAGTAGATGATGTAGAAAGTTGTGAATATTATGTGCATTGTCTGGTTTCTTGTATAGTCGCTCTGTGTGTTGTATGTATATGTAAATTTAATGTATATTTGTTGTATATACTCGTCGGCCTTGCTATATTTTGGTGTATATTTTTCTTGGTGGTTTGTCGATCTTGTCATGCTGCATTTGATCCTGGTTTCTAGTCCGCGAGCTCGCTCTATGCAAAATACCGCCTGGTTGAAACTCGGCTCTCGGCTGGTTTCAAACAGGTGGTTTTCTCTCTCCTCCGTAAACCAGCCTATCTTTCATTTATGTCCCATGCGCGCATTTAAATCTGTCCAAGTGGCCTTCACTTTTCATGCATTCAGACAGTTGTCTCCACCGTCGTCACCATAACTCCCATTTATTGTTCACCCACGTGGCACCCATGTGGGACTGACGACTCACTTTTTATGCACACCTTCCAACGGTTACTTCCCTCAGGCTCTGGGTTTCTTGCCATCACTCATCATGTGTCCTTTTACTAAGTGTGATAAAATCCCCAGACCTGGAGGGCTAGTTAAATTTCTAAGTTCGCAATATATATATGCTTTTTAGGGTTTTTGAACGAAGCTAACTTTTCAGGGGAAGCAAGCGCCGCGATGGTAAGATCTTTGGACCCTAGAGCTTTTGTTTATCTATGTTCTGACGGTCACCTTGCTTTGTAGGTTTCAAAAAAACAATTTTCAAATATGTTTGAAGCCTCCGCATCCTCCCCCCTAGAAGTCCGAAACTACCTTCCATGGTAGTTACCAGGGCGGCAGTTAGATCCAAAATGGAGAAGGCTCTGGAGAAACTGCCTCTAAGCCTAAAATATGTAAAAGACGGAATCATCACAGGCTCAAAGATTGAGTCCAAATTCCAACTCATCATCGACACCAGCATCGGGACATGGCCCGAAATGCAGGCCTTGGTAAAGGTCATGTACATTCAAAGACGAGTCAGAGATCTATTGGCCATTCAAATTGGGAACTTCAGGATCCTTAGGGCAGCTTGTTTCCCGTGCTATGTGCAATCACCAGAGCTCATTCTCACACTTGCGGCGTACTACAACACAATTGTCTGGGCTATTATGCTCGCAACCCTAGAGCCAACGGGATACCCTACTCCCATGGTGTCCCTCGATCCTGATACTTTCTAGAGGGGCTTGGGAATCCACCAATTTGACAAACCAGCTGTGGTCACTCGATCAGATGCCTTGGCCCAATTCACTAAGTTGGAGGAGGTGGCCCATATATATATGAACACTCATTGGCTCAAGACCCCGAAGAGGGATCCCAGGAGAATGAAGTTAGAAATCCCCAGGGCCAAATTTAAAGAAAGCATCCAGATGGGGATGATAGCCTTGTGCCAAGTCTTCGAACAACAGCATGCCCGAGAATTCTCTGGGTGGATGTATTACTTCCTGCTAGGTATTATCACGGGCGAGGAATATTTTGACTGGGCTGCTATAATCTTGAACCATGTGGACTCCCAGTTCCTCCAATTAGCCACGAAGAAGAAATTTTATATAACTTCTTATGTTTTCTGGGCCCTGGCACAACAACGACCCCACACCAATGGGTTACTCACAGAGGGCGTACTTAGAATAGGCCCAAGCCAGAAGGCCCCTTGGGACCATTTCCCACAAATTCAATGGGAGGCCAGCTTCCCCAGCTTTTGCCAGGTAAACGATGCCTTCATTTACTACCACCTGCTCACACCTACCCGGGATGCAGGATACCGCCTATCTACAGAGGCAATGAATCTGGTTGGGAGTTACGAACATTACTATATACAATTTTCACAGCATACATACATAAGGGTGACTGGCTTCTCTGGGAAACCCTACTTGTTACCTAAGCATTGCGGGGACTAGGTAGTTCTCCTAGAGTATTATAGGCAAATCCTGGAGTTGCACGCACTATTCGGCCTGAAGAAGATGATGAACATTCCATTCTCAATCACTTGTGGGAATTATTCATGCAGTCTAGCCACTGCAAAAGAAGCAAACAATGAGCTTAAATGCTATAACTTGACAAAATTTTACTTAGCGCGGAAATAGTTTGATCCACATGGCAAGATTGCGACGGCACTTCCCCGGGCATCAGAGCCACATCAATACCACATGGAGGACTTCTGGGAAGACTGCTAGGATGAAATGGAAGTCTAGGGGCGACATTATGTTAGAATGACTGCAGGAATGATGGAAAGATTGAAACTTGAGAGATTCCCAAAGGACTTCTCGGACACTGGCTCCACGGAGGATCCCCAGTACAAAGCACAAGGGATCGACAAATTGGCCCTCCCACCTGTGAACTGGGATGCCCAGGAAGGGCCCGCTATTGAGGAGTTCACTTGTCACATAGTTGAATGAAGCCACCTCCATTTCAAGAAGGTGTGCCCTAGGAGTGTCTGTCGAGCGGCCCAGCCTATACCAAAGTTAACCCCGGGGACCGAGACTTCTTCGCAGGGAGTAGATAAGGGAAAAGGAATAGAAATGACCCCAACCTCGCAAGAACTCCCCCTTAAAGAAAAAATAAAATAATCGGTGGCAGCCTCTCAGCTAATGCGGGAGAATCTAATCACACGGCTGGCTACCCCAGTACTTATGGCCAGACCGATTCGTCCTCCCTCCTCCCCTTCACTAGCAGCCCTGATGATCAAGGCAACAGGGGTGGACCCAGAAGAGCAAGTAGCACTGAGGGATGCGGGGCCTCCCTTGGTCACCAAAAGAAAGAAGAGGCTTAACCCTAAGCCTAAAGTTGAGCCAGTTCTGGGGATGCCCTAGACCCCACAAGTTGAGATCCTTTCTTCTGACTCCCCAGAGCCAGAAGGGGAACCAACGCCTGTCGATGTCCCAGCCAACCCTCCTCCGCAGGATGAGTTTGATGATGTTTTTGCAACCGACAAGTTTGGGAACCTGCAGGGGGACATCAAGCAAACGAAGGCAGAAGTCCCAGCACAAAAGGAAGCTGAGGAACAAGAACCTACACAGGAGCAGGAAGAGCAGAGAGAAGAAGAGAAGGAAATAGAGCAGGAGATCACCTCCAAGATCCCAGAGATACAAGATACGAGGGTGGATCAAAAAAAACAAAGTGAACAAGCGGCGTCCGCTGAGGGAACTAGACCTATGGGAGCAACCGTAACCTTAGCCATCGCGTTCCAGATGCCACTCCCTGAAATGACATTTGGGCAGGTGATAATTGCGGCCCAAACATTAAATCTTGGCCCGATACCTCCCCCTTTGCCAAAGGACATACCGATAGAAGAAGAAAGCCTGGCGATAGAGGTCGAGGAACAAGAGGAGCAACAAGAAGAAGAAACCCCTAGGGCAGCCAACAAGGGTCCAGATGAATCAGAAGACGCAGAGGACAAGGAGAAGAAGTGAATGTCATCAGGGAAAATGTTGTCGATGAAGCCCAAAAAGAGGAGAGAGAGTCGGGCGAGACTCACACCACTGAGGAGGAACAACAGCAGGACACCATGGAAGAACCCAAGGGACAGACTCTCACGAATAATCCACCTCTGCCGCCTCAGTGGTTGATTGAGAGCAAGAAAATAAAATCCCCATCCACCCCCAGAGCTCATCTCTCCCTGGCCGAAATGATGGCTCGGGTCCAGGGCCCTCCGAAGCCCAAGAAAGCCCAGACGGTTCATACTCTTCGAACCAGGCCGGGAGGAGAAACCGTTGCAGTTGTTGCGACACCTCCCCCAGACGCTGATGAGGCAACTGTCGAAGCCAAAGAGTATGATATCATAGAGATATCTCTAGGAAAAAGAGGAAAAAAGGGTGAAGTGAACCTATTGAAAGAGGCGACTAGAGTCGTGGAGGCCCGATATGAAAAGGAGGCCCAAAGGCTCAAAGCAGAGAAGGAGAAGACAAAAAATCTTATGGGATTGCTAACTAATTTGGCCTAACCTATCAGCTCCATTCCTTTGGAGGCCTCTACATCTGATGTGCCATTACCACAGAGCGACATAGACTCCCTACGAGCGATGAAGAAGAAGGCCCAAGCGGTCAATGAGTGGGTCACTCTGCAGATAGGGAACACCCGACGCTTCCTGGTATCTACCCTCCCAGACTTGTTTTCAGCTCGCCACGTTCTGCATCAGGAAGAAACTATTATCAACCTGTGGGAGGGTGATATGGAAAATTATGAAGCATGGAAGGTAGAACTTGAAGAACTCCTCAGCATTGGGGAGGAAGTGGTCTCTGAGTCCGGGATTCTAGGTGAAGAATCATTCAATTTCGTAAAGACCCAACACTCCAGACTTGACCTCACATTGGAAGTACTCAAGCAAATGGTAGGGGTTCTACATGATAATGTCAACATGGTCCAATATTTTTCAAATATGTATAAGGCTTTTGTCACAAAGGTCTCCGAAGCTGACCCCTTTAGCACTGACACATGCACTTCGGAGGAATACATTTTGAGCAAGTTCGACGAATTAATGGAATCCAGATATCAATCCTCGGAGGGAGTGGATGGAACTCAAATGGTGAGATTAACTCGCATGATCCTTAGTGGCCACGATGTGGCAAAAATGGTTGATGAATTCAAGAGTAATGTTCCGAAGCTAGGAGAACAGATTGAGGCGGATAAGTACCGGCGGTCCAGCCTCAAAGAGATTGATGAGGATGGAATATCCCTCCTCCTCCAAAAATTCAATGATAAAAAGAAACCATAGAGTTTTTCTGGAGGCCAGAGAAAATCAAATCATTTTGTATTCTTTATTCTTTTAGAACGTAAGTTCCCAGATCCCAAAGTTCCAGATCCTACATTTTTGTATTCTTTCAGTGATCTGTGTCCCAGTCCCCGAGGCTGACCGGACACTTTCAAGTCATTAATAAAGGCTATTAGAGGGAAGATAGCTACATCAAAGCACGTCAGATCACAATGGTCTTCTGATAGATGAGCTTCTCGAGGCGCCGCTTCAGATATACACCTGGCACATTGGAGACAGGGCGCCACATTTCTCATTTATGAGGCATGTAGCCTCGATCCCTAGGGGATCAAATTTCTTCCTTCTCTTTCTCAACTCTCTTCTCAAAGCCGATCCTTCCACTCCACCTCCTTGTCTCATTCTTCTGACATGTCATGCCTATTTTGTCTCAAGGCCTTTTGTAGGGTGGCACAGGTAGTACCGACCATCGGATAATATATTCTATTGAATAGTGTAACATGAATTAGGGTTAGGGTTAGACATAAATATGTATAAATAGAAAGTCTGACCCTTTTCCAAGGGTCGGTGAAATTGATGATTTTGCAGTCCATAGTAATAGAGAAGCAATATTTTCATTTCAGTTGTAGAGCTCAATGCTCCTTTGGTTTTCAAGCTTTCAGTAGATTAGATGCTCCCTTGGAGCTGCCATTGTATTATGCACCAGTGATTTCTGAAAAGAATATTAATGAAGAGGAGATTGTTCTTGCAATGACGTTGTTGGCACCTTGTCTTCTAAGTTAATGGTATTTTATGTTTGATGTTCTTCATGTCTTCTGCTTTGATATTTTAAGTAGATTAACGACCTCCTTTCCCTTGCTACTAATCAAATATGAATTGATGGTTGTGTATTTATTCGGTATTTAGTATAAGTGTATCAGAGCATTATTGACGTATGGAATGTATAAACATAACTATAAGTAGATGGAACACTTCTAACCCTGCAGGATCTTTTTTGATTTATTTGTTAAGTGTAGAGTGTTTGGGGAAACCCCACCTTCCTAGATCCCTGGAGAGAATGAGTTGAAGAAACTAGCTATCCCCCCTCGAAAATAGTCACATCTCCTGACCAAGCCCTGCACCGTCGTGACTAGACACCCAGGTGCTTAGAAGCCTGGGGAATTTCATTTCCCTGGATAACCTTTTGCAGACGCAGTTGGCCAGTACCCCTGGTACCCGGTGACAAATTATGAGTGTTGGCAGACCTAGTCACCAAAACCCCATCAACACATACTACTGCCATAGGTTTAATTGGAATTTTGATTATAAAGTTAAAAGTTTCCTCAACATATTCAGCACAACCAAGAAGATCAACCATGCATAGATAATAATCAATTATAGCCATGATATAATAGGAATCACTCATACCATTGAAGTGTTCACGACCTTCATCTACTAAACATGCATGGCTAAATGCCAATAAAACACAAGTGGAAGTTAATGTTGGTGAGTGATCAATTTTGTGTAATGTGTTTCATTTTTTGGTTTACATTTATGGCAACACATCTAGGTTACAGATCGATTCCCATAAAGATAAGTTTTGTTGATTCAGAAATTGACTAAGTATAGAAGAAGAGATACAGAATTATTTTGGATATCGAAGATCGAGATCGATAAGTTATGACATGCGAGCTTAGAGGAAGACAATATGGGGTATGTGTGACCTCCACCTAAGATTTATTTGGTTTTGGTAATGTCTACGGTGACTTAGAAAGAATTGAAGACAGACAGACTACAACAAAACAGTGATACAAAGCAATTAGACAATAGCGATGATTAAGGGAGTATGACATGGACTCCTAGCAATCGGAGTTGGATTATGGTTGATGATAACCTATAATTTTACTATGCAAGAGTGTCAACTATGCATTTAATTTTTACTTTATTAAATGTATTTTGTATTAGAAGCTGACTATGTAATATCTGCATTAAGAGCCGACTTGGTGAAAGTAAAAGATATTTATGTAAGATCTTTTGTGAAAGAAAATATAGAGGAATGTGTATTATGTTGTGTGGAAGATGTTAATTGTAGAGCAGAGGATGATAGAGATCATTGATGAGTTATAAACAAGAACCATCTAAGCATTAGAGATGCTTTCTATTGTTCATTATTGAGAACATTTTATAACAAAATTCTATTGTAGAGTTGTATGCTCAGTTGGCCCCTAAAAGGGTGTTGTGAACCTTTAACAAAGTTTTAATTCCTTTAACAAGGAAATGTACTATGTAATATTCAGCTCCTAACAGGGCTAGGTCTCCTAACAGGGACACTATACTTTAGTGCATGCTTGTGGGTATCATCCCTACTGGGATTTTCCCTTGATTTTCCAGGGTTTCCTCGACAAAAAAATATGGTGTTATGAATTATGTGTCATTTGCTTATATTCTTTTCATTACTGCAAGTTTATGGTTAATATTTAAATGGTTGAAGAATTTAATTAAGTTCAATAATACTGATTCAACGTCCCCCCCCCTCTCAGTATTATCCAATCCTAACAGTTATATAGTTAGGGTGTGTTATAAAGTGCTTCACCAGATCAAAGAGTTTAAGAGCATCCTTGCAACAACCATTTTGACCACATCTAGTGATCATAAGAGGTAGACAATGGTTTGGAAGGGTTAATTGGCTTGATGGGAGGAAGTTTCAAAACATTAGTATTAATAAATTTGATATAACAAACCATAAATTTTATAAAGTTGTTGGGATATTATTGGATGGGATTTATTAGATGCAGTGGAGGAATCAAGAAAAAATAAGAATATGCTAAAATATTTTAATACCACAAACATTTCAATCATTCCAAAAGTCAAAAACCCAAAAAATTTTGCAGATTTCAGGCCAATTTCATTATGTAATTTGACATATAAGATCATTACCAAGGCCATCTATTTAAGATTACAGCACCTTATTCCAACCATTATTGTTAGGATTGCTAAACTGTAATCTTCCCAAGAACACCTGCATGCAAAGCTGTTACATAAACAGAAGACAGAAGAGAGAATAAAGCTACGGAGGCCAAAATGAGAGAGAAGAGATATCCATGTTGAAAAGAATAATTTCTATTAACA
>MU217494.1:49439-72432 GCA_018584345.1 Thuja plicata | reverse complement strand
ATCTTGAAACCATGTATTAATTACGGTTACCCATACATTAAATGATGTGGATCAATCTTTAATTAACATTACATATCCCAATAAAATTAACTAAGTCGGCCAGAGATCTCAAATCTCATCATTAATCTGAATACTGTAAGTTGGCCAACATCACTGTTTCCATTTGACAATTTCACTGGTGCTCGACATTGAACAACTTTTCTCGTCACAAACAACTTTTCTTAGCACAAGCAACTTTGCTTGACACAAGCCAAAATTTGCTCGACACAGAACAATTAGAAAAATTGTCTTTGAAAGATAAACAACTAATTGCTTTGCCAGAGTGCCAACTAATCAAGTACCCTTTTATTTGCCTTAGCTCAACCATTCACTTGATCTTCTTCATCAACAATAGATATGGTACTCAAACAGATAACAATAGTCTCACCAGTTAAGGTTTGACAGTAATGACAAAATAATAATTGCTTGCATTGTCACTTTCCAATACTAGTTCTCACCAACAAAATATATGTAAATAATCTTTTTTCCTCTGATTTCAGAATACATTTTAGATGACATGTACATCTAGTGCAGAAAAAAGAAAGATTGGTTTTCGGTATATATTTTGTCTGTTATAACTATTCAAAGTCGATGTTACCCAAAATTAATAGTTTTCATCTCCCACCTAATTTTCCCTAGAAAATCTACACCAAATACAAAACAAATTATATATTCTTGAAGAGGACTCTCTCTTGTAGTGTTAAATATAAGTTTTAAATTTTTTTGACATGATTTGCTATTTTTTTATCTTTTTTTGAACAAGCATGTTCTTCAATATTAAAATACTTACTTGAAGTTTTTTTAACTTATAATATATTATATTTAATCAAAATACTATAAAAACTATATGACCATAATCTAGACTCAGAGCTCTACAAAAGGGTAATTTTAGATTTTAAGAACAGTTCAGTTTTGATGGACAAATAAGCCCCAGAAATGACGTGTTTCAAGTTTTCCTTTGTTCTGCTTATTTGGCTGCCACATGGGATGTCACATAAGTAGTTTCGGCCAAAACATGTCTGGCCGAAATGGGTCCAGCCAAAACAGGTCCGGCCGAAACTAGGGTCCGACCGAAAATAGGGCCGACCAAACATGGTCATGTGGATGACCATGACCCTCAAAGTTGATATATATAAAAGGTTTTTTTAAAAAAAATTAAAAGCAAAAATCAATTATTCTGACTTAAAATTTTTTTTTTTTAATAAAATCATTTTTTAAATTGTTTTAAAAGTGTATTTTTGGGTGTTAAAGGGCAACTAAGAATTAAAATTATTAAGGAGGCTTGTATTATTTGCAAGTTTTTTTTTTTTATAGTTTTTTGAGATTTATTTGTGTTTTTAATTAAAGCATTGTTCAATATTAAATTATGAAATTATCAATATTATTTTTGAATTTTTTATCAATTGTATATGGTTTTGTTATGCAGGTGAATCGAAGCTCTCAATTTGAATAAATTGTGCAATGGGGAATAAAAGAAACAGAACAAGAAAATATGATCGAACAAGGGATGACAAAATGAAAGGTCATACAAAACGTAATGAAGATGAATCTGTTGAAGTCCAAGAAGATCCAATTCAAGTAGGGGAACCAACTGATGGAAATATATCTTTTGACATGGGCAATTTGATGGAGATGGATGACGATTCATTTTTCAGTTAATTTTCATCTGATGAATTGGTACATGAAAGCACAATAAAAAAATAATACAAAAAGATTTGGGATGAATATTCTCATAATAAAAGTCTAATTGGAAAAGCACAATTATTTGCTAGGTTATTCAGGAAAAAAGAAATGACTCCTGTTTTGGAGTTATTAGGTGTTGATAACAAGAAAAACTCAGGAGACAATGTAAATCAAACAATAGTTAAAAATTTGCAGGATGCATTGAACGACATTAACAACTCAAGTCAAGGAGCTGATTTAAGTGTTGCACGTAGAGCATTGATGACTACTTTATCTAGTAGGAGGTTGACACAGAGAAAACAAGTACATGTAATTTCTAATTTACTGAATGTATCAAGAAGAACTGTTTAAAGATATATCAGGAAGAGAAATATGTTAGATGAAAATATTCAAAAAAATTGGGTTAATATTTGTAGACTTCCTCGAAAAGACATAATTTTTGAAGATGTAAAAAGACATGTCATTGAATATTGGACCGCTCACTCTCGTATTTTTTCTAATATAAGGGATACTATACAGATGAAAGATGAAGAGACCGGTATGAAAATTGCACATCCAAAATTTTTTATAGATACAACACAAAACAAATTGTTTGAAGCATTCAAACAAGAATTTTCAAATGTGAAAATATGTCAAAGAATGTTTGAGAGGTTGCACCCTTACTTTGTATGCATAAATAAGGTATGTGAAACTTGATGTTGTTGAAATTATGTTGAGTTTCATCTATATTTGCTATCATATAAAATTTTTATGGCAGTACTCAATTCAAATATGCTCATTCCTGCAAGTACGACATAATTTGTGAAGTCTATATTATGTGAGAAATCAGAAGATTTAGATGAGTTCAAAGTACAATGTATAAAAAGTGCATGCAGTGATTGTGGAGATTAAATTTCCATTGCAAATTGAGAATATTAATGTTGCAATGCCATTTTTGTGGAAGAGATTTGAATATGAGACATACCGAACTAAGAGCGGAGATGAATCCAAAAAAATTGTATCGAAGGAGAATGAATTGCCCTACCTTGAGTTTATGACCAGGTTCTGTACTATAATTTATCCACATATCCAACATTGTCATGGTGCAAGATGGCAAGCTAAACAGTTTCGTGATACAAAAAATTGTTTTCCACCTGGTTGTATTCTTTCAGTTGTAGATTTCTCTGATAACTATACATTCTCCCCTCAACCAGAGCTTCAAGCTCAATATTATCATTTCAACCAAGTTGCAATATTTGTGCAAGTGACCTATAGACATGCATAATTTGATTTGGATGAGGTAGAAAGTACCAATCCAAATGAACACATTAACATCAAGGAGGTTCATTTCTATATTAGCGATGATAAGGTTCATGATAGGAGCTATGTGGCTTATTGTTTTGCAATGTATTTTTAAGATATTGTGAATCGTGGGATAAAAGCTTCACAACACTGGATTTGGTCTGATGGTTGTGCAGGTAAGTGTATGCACTTTAATTCATTTTCAAATTCTCATTGATTACTTGTTAAATTATTATGTGATCATAATCTTGCATATGTAACAACTTAATCTTATAGGATAATTTAAATATGTAAAAGCCTTTAATTGGCTAGCTATGCAACATGCTAGATGCAATGTTAAGTTTCTGTGGAACTTCTTTGAAAGTGGACATGGAAAAGGAGAGCACGATGGAGTAGGAGCATGTGTGAAGCGTGCACTTCACCAACATGAACTTGCAGGTACAAATGGTGTGAACAATAGTTAAATATATATATCTAGATATTTCAAATCGTATAATTTAAACTTAGATCTATTTGAACTTTAAACTGATAGTTTAGAAATTTACAGGTAACATGGTAGAGAATTCAAATAAAATTGTTGAATGGTGTAAAAATCATTTTGTTATTTGGGACACCAAATACAACAAACATTATTTTTGGGAAGTGAAAGGTAATTTATAGTTTGTAGGAAAAATCTAAATTAAAATTTAATTTTGTGTTCATCTATGTTATCATAATTGTTGATATGTACAACTTTCATTTCATATTTGTAACACTTATAGTCCGATCTAATCCTTACAATTGTCAAAGGATTGTTGGTATTATAAGTTTACATCAATTGACGAGTACCAGACAACACAAGCCTCTATTGATTCAAGTAAGAGAAAAATCATGTTTCTGTGTTGAATGCGTTGAGGATAATCCAATGAGTCAATGTTAGAATATTGCAAGTGGATATGTTTCACAATGGGATATGGAGTTAATAAGAATGTCTCCTTATGAAGATGACGACATTGACATAAACATTCATGATCCTATATATTCAGCTGATTATGAGTGTGTTTCTGATTTGGTTGTTACAGGTGCATGCACATATACATGATCTTTTATTTAAATTTAATTTATTATACTTTTGATTTGAATTTAATATATAATCTGCATTTGTATCTAGGTGATATTTTTGTTGTGGTTGCGGATCCTGACAATGCTAAAAGTGTAGATTATTATCTACAAAGATGCACAAAAGTAAAATACAAATTGCCAGAAGAAATTGTAGATGGTGTTGGACAGTCATATCCGACTAGTTCAATTGTTATTGAAGGAACATATTATTAGAAAGTAAAGATAGACATAAATGGTGTTCAATTTATTGAATATATGTTTGGTAAAAAAGTTCTACATTACAGTCACTTGGTTATAGCAACAAAGTTGCAATTTGAGACATTGCAAAAAAGAGGACGTGGCAATCAAAAGTGAAGTTTGCCTATTGAAGAACATGAAATTTTTTTGGAGATAATAAAAGACAAAGAGGATCCAGGCTATATGTATTAGGAGCTTTAGGATAAAATTCTTTTTGTAGCTCTCGTACTTTCATATTTGAACTCTACAGTTTAAACTCTTACTTAATGTATTGGATATTGGATATATGTTATTGAACTCTACAATTGGAACTCTATAGAACTATGTGTTAGCACTGCACATAAAAATTTTCAAATTCTCATGCTTTGGAAAATTTTCCCGCGCCTTTTGATCCAAAATCCATGTGGTTTCATGCCAAAATGTCATTTTGACATCAAGTTTTCAAATTTGCCTTGTTTTCAGCCTTAGTTGCCCACCCGCGCTGATTTGTTAAAGTGACCTTTTAGGTTAGCGAGTGAGCGATGAGTCATGATTTGTAATGAATCACATAGTCGCAATCATGTCCTATTAAGTCTAATTAAGTTTGCAAGTGAGCGACTTGGTCATTAATCTGTCTTAATTGTGCAATTGTGATGCTTCTTTGAAGTCAATTTATCAATCTGTGACTGAGCGAGTTGGTTTTGTCTTGTTGGTCGCTCACTTGCGGGGGATCAAGTTCCTTGCTATAAGTCTCAGCGAGCTAGTGATGAGTTGAATTTTTGAGTATCGTGCAATCACGGTGGTTCTAAATCTTTCATTTTGTGGCCCGCAATTGAGTGAGTCTTATAAGTTAAGGCTTATCGCGCACTCGGGCTTAGTTATCATATGTATCTTTTGAAACCGTGAGTGTGCAATGAAGTCATATTTTAGAAAGTGCTCACTTGTACAGGTTTAAACTGTTGTATTTTGTGCAGTGTGAGTACGCGATGTATTATGCATTCATTTTCAAATGGTTCTTGTCGCTCAGTCGCGCAGAAAATATGCAGTATTATAAAGTGCGCAAGTGTGCGACTAAATGTTCAAAGTTTTGTTCCCACTCACTCGCCAATAATTTGTTGTCTCCAATTTTAAGCTTGCGGGTGCGCGACTGATAGAAAAATGGAAAGTTATCGCTCAGTCGCTCATGAAGAAAAATCAGTCAAGAAAGATCAGCGAGCGAGTGATTAATACATGATGAAGGCACTCGCTCAGTCATGAAGGATTCATCTATAAGGAAATCTCAGTAGCGAGTATACGATAAAAGGAAGAAAATGGTCATCGCTCACTCGCTAATGCTTATGAGCTGGAAAATCTTGCAGCGCGAGTGAGCGATTAAGTTAAAATGCATAAAGAAAGTAGTCATCGCTCACCTGTTGAAGTATGAAGACAAATCAGAGAGCCATGGCGACTGCATGACCAGAAAGTAATACATGATTATTTTGAAAACACGCTCACTCGCTCAAGAAAAAGGCATGATAAGTCAGGATCAGCGAGTGTGCAACTAAGAAGTGTCTGAGTGATAGGTATCATGTCGCTCACTCACATAATTTTAATGAAAATAAAGTCCTGAATGACGAGTCCGCGATTGATGAAAAGAAAGATGATGTCGCTTACTCGTTCAAATACAAACATAAAGCATTAAGAGATAGCTAGTGCACGATTAAGAAGTAATGAAGCTGCTAGTTAGGTCATCGCCCAATCATGGAGCATATGAACCAAAGCAAAGATAGATCATGAGTGCACGACTGATAAAATGAAAAGGTCTTGTCACTCACTTGCAAGGAAAAGTTTGAACTTTAAGAAAGGTACAATGAGTTGGCGACAAATTGACATGTGGTTCATTCCAAGCCTACGAGGGAAAAAAAGGGAAACAAGGTGTGTACTTTTCCAACAGGGATCATACAGTTTGAATTAATGGCAACATTAGTTATAGAGAGATGATTGCGTAATTCTGCAAGTGTGAGAATTTGACATTCAATTAGACAAGATGCCGATTTGATGACTATAAGTTTGAATGATTGAGGTTGATTTTGTACAGCTCTCATTTCTTCATCCTATTATTTTCTGTAAAGAGTGAAAATGCTTGTTGGTCTGAAATAATTTGTCTGAGATAGTAATTTGAAGAAGGACGAGTCAAGCTATTATTCCTGCTGCCTCGCAAGGGTCTGAGAAGAAGGAGGTTACACTAAAGAAGTATGTGGAATAATTTTTTGAGTTGTTTCCTGGGACTTTGAATACAAACAGTGTGAATTGGGATGAATGGAAAGATAGATGGTGCCAATGCAGAAACCCGGCCACCCCAAATTACTCTTGTAATACCTTATTCCATTATTTCTGGAATAATAGGATTAAAGCAGTCCCCATTTGCAATCCATGGGATTTGAATATGGCGAAATTGATTATTCCTAATATCTATATTGACATAGGTCTTATTAGGGAACTAGCTAAAAACTACTCCCCAGTAGCTAGGGCAATCAAGAAGAAGAATAAAGAGACCCTAGTTTCCATAGACAGGAGGTCAGTGGTAGAAATATTTGGAATCACTGGTGCATTGTGCACAGATATTGATTTAAAAAAGATTCAAGCTGACTATGTCAAGAGAGAGCATTTGATTAAGCAATATGAAATGCCCAAATTCATGCCCAGAGTAGATAGGCACCTGGTAAAAATCCCAGACAATCTCAAACCACCTTTTGACTTATCCCTATTTCATCATTACATAAGGTGCACGGTCTATGGTTTGAGTAGAGTTTTAGGTTTTGATAGAGATTCTACAGTGCCTCAAGATTTACTCATGATGGCTATGAATATTCAGCACCCGGAGGTTAATACTGATTATGACTATGTGGGATACATAGTTGATGCTATTCATGCTGCATTAGTGGAGATACAGTTAGATGCCCCAGTACCTACCTTCAAGCATTATTCTCATCTGATGTATATGAATTTATATTATAATAGGGCATCTATGGATAAAGAGCTTGAATTGTTTGTTTCAGAGTATGGTGTTGATGCCCCAATCCAAAGATGGACTCAGGTATGGGATAGTTCATCCATCAGCTCATCATTTTTATGCTTTTGAAATTGGATTGTGGATCCAATTTTTAATTTATTGGGAACAGATAGGCATAGACTTCCATTTGAAATCAAAAAAGTTTTGAGACCTTGGGAATTTGTTCCAAACTGGCCTATCACTCACAATTGGGGTGACTTCTTCTTATTTGATTATATCACTATCATCAGAGTGTATGGTTGTACACAACCACCTCACATCCTCCTCAAGTTTGTTCCTCTTAGGGTTGCATTTTTAGAATTTATTTGGGGCAAATCACTTGGGTTGATAAGGAATTTTTTGAGGGACATAAGAAGGGCACTTTTATCCCTAGATTATGGGTAGGTTTTGACTTCTTAATTGGGAAAAGGGTTTTTGATTTGATAAATGAATTCTTGAAGCAATATAGAATGTCTACAGTAGTTCCTAAGTTTTGTGATCCAGAACAGTTTATACAAACAGCCTTGAGAAGAATGACTCCTTGGCAAAAGATTAGAGATCATGAGCCACTGGATGATGAAGATGTTGTAAGGAATCAGTTAAATAATCAAGAAGTCTAGGAAAGGAGATGGAAATGGAATGACCTCCTTAGGGCAGAAGCTGAATGGAAAGAGTTAAACAATTCTTTCTCTAGTTTTTCCCCTGATATCCCATACTTACAAAGGATAGAGGAAATGCTTAAGTCCTATGATGCTCTAATGGCACAAGTACCATAGTTCAATGCTGAGGATGCACAATCTCAAGGGTACCCAATTCCTATTGCATTGCATGACCAAGAACATCAGGAACAACAGGAAGAAGAGCATCAGGAAGAAGAAGAGGCCAGTGAGGAAGCCACCTTGGCTAGAGAACCACCCAGGAAGAAACAAAAGAAAGAGCACAAGATGGTGAAAGACAGGAAAAGTATGGCCAAGGCCATGATTACTGAACATGATAAATATTTTAGAAGGTTGAAAAGACAATTGCAGAAAGAGCCTCAAGCTGAAGGCCAAGGGGATAACCAAATGGTTTTATTTGAAAAGGATGACGAGAGGGTCATGATAGCTAATGAACTCATGAAAGATGATGAATTAATAAAGTCTAAGGAGTTCAAGAATTTTTTAATTAAGATAAAACAAAAAGACTTGAGGCAAGGATTGACTACAAATGAAGAAAATGCAGATAAAAATGAAGAAATTATAAAAACACTCTAGGATTATGATCCTCAGAGTGAACTAATCACTGTGGAACAAGCCAGGTTGTTGGTACAAAATAGTGGAGTAATGTTGATGCCTGGTTGGGACTTACAGTCCACATTTATCATTGATCAGATCATGAGGCAAGAGGATCCCCTATTGAAAACAATGTTTGAGATGGGTGAAGTGTTGAAAGGATCACGATTTGATCCTAAATACAAGATTCTGGCTTTATGGTCTTTGGCCCCTGCCACACAAAAGCCTTTGGTCATGACTATCAGAGAGGAAAAGAGGGCAGCCAGAATGATATGGAATTTGCATAATACTATAGATACTGAGATAGCTCAGTTAATGACACAAGTCTCATTCATGAACCTGGCAAAGGTTGATGACCTGTCCAAGAGGTATGAAACAACTTTTGGCCAAATAATGGCATTAGCAAAAAAGCATGAAGAGGTGGTGGTTTAGAACCACACATTGGAAGAAAAGATTGATAAAATGAAAGAGGAATTAGTGGAGAGTAAAAGAGAAAAGACTCCAGTTCCTCAAGAAGTGTCAAAGATTGAAATAGATGTTGACACAAAAGCAAAAGAGGATTCAGCAATGGCAGAAGGCCATTCCAAAGAAATGTCACAAGGACAAAGCATAAATGTCATGTCCATCATATTGCCAATACTTCAACATCGAATTGATGTTCTGAAGCAGAAGACTGACATAGTGTATACACTATATGGCTCATTGCAAGAAGCCTCATAGGTAGCTGTTGAAGCCATGACATTCTTGGAGCCTATCTTTAAAAATTGGTAAGGAAGAGACATGTTGATGGACAAATTGAAGACAACTATGTTATATAGTGATAATTTTCTTGACAAGGTCATAGATATAATAGAAATGATCAATGAGGTGAATAACACATATGGTTTCTTTAATGGGAAAGCTGACTTAATAAGCGGTAAATTACAACTATTTGGTGACTAGTGCCCTCCCTTAATCCCAAAAATATATGATGAAGATGGCATTCTAAAGTAGCAATTAGATTGGATAAATGGATTTGATGGGATGTTTACAGATGAGGAGATGAAACAACGCCTAGAAAAAGATGCAAATGCTCAATACTGCAATGAGCTGATTGACAACCTATTCAAGGTTGAGAGAGACATGGCGAAATTTGTTTCAGAGGCTAGATTAACTGTTGATGCCAGGTGGACCGAGGATGTTGCCAAACTGGAATAGGTGAAGAGTTTTGATTGGCCCACCACCAAATAGGTAAATAGGTGGGAGGAAAATCTGAAAGGATAAAGAGGACACTGTCAAACTACATCAACAAACCTTCTTTAGACTCTGCCAAATTTTGCCACCTGTGTTCGGTTGCATTTTTTTCAACTGCAATTTGTTGTTAAAACAGATTTTGTAAATCTTTCCCAGCAAGTCCGTAGCTTGTTGCATCCTTAATTATAAAAGGATTCCAATAATACTGGGGGAAAGATAGCCATTTTTCATGGGGATGTATAAGTTTAATACAAAAACTCTGGTTTAAAACTTATAGGTGTCTTTTGGGTTGTGAAAATATTGATGATTGTAATAGCAATTTTGATCATGAATACAAATAAAATCCATCAATATTTTTCTGAAACATATGATGAGCATTTTGTCTTAATTGTGTTTTTTTCTGAATTTTATGTAAATTGAACGTTTAAGGAATGTTCAATTTATGCATCTGTTAGGCAGATTTTGAAATAATTTTAGGGTTCTTTCAAGGAAAGATTAAAATTGCCTTAGGAGTATTTTTAGTGGGATTCAGATTTTATAATGAATTTGATGAATTGATTTGTTATATGTGTGAGGATAGATATATAAGGTATGTCTATGCTTATGTCAAATTCTATGGATGTCTTGAATTTATGTTTATGACTAAGAGGGTTAAAATTGTTCAGCAGCGACTCCATGCCCTAGAACTAAACACTGGTCTATCCTCCATTGAATTAGGTGACTATCACTATTAAAAATGACCTTTACTTTTATGTCTTGTCTGTCACAATAAATGTTACAGTGGTCAATTCCTGTAATTCCATTCATATTCTACTAGAATAATTTAGTGATTTGATTGTTCTGAGTTAGAAGGGTAATCCCGCCCGAGTTTATGGAGCTCAAAGTGTAGGAGGTATAATAACCTTGTTTCTGTCATTCTATATCTTGTTTGGTCATTGTCTAGGATAAATAGAGAAAGCTCTCTGAGAGCATTTTTATATCAGCAAGAAAAGGAACTAACACTATGCATGCTCGGTATATTGTGTATTCTTTTATAATGTATATTTTGATAGTTCATTTATTATATTGCTTAAATATGTATATTATTATAGATTTATGTGTTAATGTGTATGTTTTTATATTATTTTAAATTAGTTACATGACAAATTGAATAGATTAGTTAATTGCATTTTGATGGTTCAATTCATTTATTATATTGCTTTTATGTATGTTGTTATAGATTTATGTGTTAATGTGTATGCTTTGATACCTCCCCTTAAGACATCCCCTTTTAGATTATTTTAAATTACTTACATGACAAATTGAATAGATTAGTTAATTGTATTTTGATGGTTTAATTCATTTATTATATTGCTTAAATATGTATGTTATTATATATTTATGTGTTAATGTGTATGCTTTGATACCTCCCCTTAAGACATCCCTTTAAGACACCCCCTTTTAGATTATTTTAAATTACTTACATGACAAATTGAATAGAATAGTTAATTACATCGTAGGCATTTCCATATGAGAAAGGTCAGGCCAGATTTGTCAATCTAACGGTCAGAAATTCTGCAGACAGAATGACTACCATTGAAATCATTTTGACCGTCGAATTTTCCTATCACTGCTTTAATGCTCTGTCTTTTCCATTGTCAGCATCGTCAGCTCCATCGCACTGTGTTTCTTTTTTGATAGCTGAAAATAAAATTGACTGGCAGGATTTCTACATCATTGACGGTTCCATGGTTTTAGACATTCATTGATTTTGATTTTAGTGTGTGGTGGATGTAGATGTGGATGAAAAGTCAATGGGAATGAGAATGTGACTCATTTCCAGAATATAGCATGTTACAGAGTGCAGAATCCTGACCTTCATCACAACCAGTACCAAGTTAGCTTCTACGATTAACGGTAGGTTAATATCCAGTGTTGACTTTCAGTGATATTGATGTGAATCTTTTATTGCTGAAAGTGCTTGGTGAACACAAAATCCTTGTCAATGCTTTCTGTATGATCTCTATGCACTTCAAATGAGAATGGCCTTCTAAGGGCAATGGAAATGTGAGTACAACCCAGAATGCCCAAAACTATATTAACAATCTCATCAGACACGTATTATCAAATGTAGGGTCACCCAAGAAGCATGGGAGGAGCATGGAGGCTTACATATTCTCTCTTTTCAACAAGAACAAAAAGACTAACGATAAAGAGGCAGAGAAAAACTATGGGCTTTTCTATCCTTTTAAACAACCTATTTATCCTGCAGACTTCTCTCCCAGCTTTTCTAAAACAGTTACCGTACTCTTTTATATTGAAATAGATTAATAGAGTGAATCTACTTCCATGCCAATAATTAGATGAAATGTCTTATTTATTACTGTGCCTCTATATTTTTTTATAAACATTGAAAATATATGGTTTTGGAGCTCAGAAATATAGTAGGTCTTCAATTTATGTAGCATTTTGTTTTGTTTAAGATGGAGAGTTTTGTCTGGCTCTAGCTTTTGCATTTGGAACTTTTGCCCTTTTCTTTGAGGTTCTATCTACTCTGCGTGTGACGTGCTTTAGCCTTGCATCGGCCTCTTTCTAATGCGCTTCTATTACTATTTGTTGCAGTTGCTATTTTTTTTTGTTGAGCATATTTGATACTGTGAAGGGGCTTGCGTTGACCTCTTCTTTAGTTGTTTTTTTCACCCTGTGTTGGGTTGCCTGCTTTGCTTTTCTAACTATAGTGGTGGCTTTCCTTGTTCTTTCTTGGTTGGCTTAGTGCCTTCTTGTTGAGAGGCCTACTCTATTTCTCTAGGTTGTGAGATAGCTGCTGGGAAGGATTTCTGTATCCTTTCTTTGATGTTTCATGCAGTCGGTTGCCCCTATGACTATGCTTTGGGAAGCCCTTGTTCATGAATCTAGCCCCCTATCACCTATATTGACACTGATGATTTCTATGTTAGATATTTTTGTGGCTCCTCTTTTAGATCTAGCCATTTGTGCAGCTCCTCTGTCAGTTCTTGTTGTGGTTTCATCGGTACAAGTGATGACAATCCCCTTGTGGGCTCTAATTCTTTTGAGATTACTTTTATGGTGGGCTTTGGTAACTACTGGGGGTCTTTGTTATCTTCAAGGGATTTTTGAGTTTGACCCTTTCTGTTCTCTTCCCCTGAAACTCCTCTAGAGGTGGAGTTTTTTTATTGATATTTTGTTTATTGATCACAGATCCATGCTCTGGCCTAGCCATTTCTACAACAAATCATGGCATCAAGTTGACTCGAATATAAATGGAGAATTTGTATTTAATGAAAATTCATAAAAGACAATGTAGGGGAGAGGACCCAATAACCGATATACCCCCCAATAGCTATGATAGCGACCCAATAACTGTTATAGGGTTTCTTCATAGAGACCCCCCAATAACCAACTAAAAAATGGTCATTTCCCAGACACACAAAACCCAATAAGCATTAGTAACATGCCCAATAGCTATGCACCATGATACTATTAACTAAACACTACCGGTGCAAAGTTATTGGTATAATTTTGTTTCTATTACACATAAACTTGTACCAAAAAGGTTACATCATTATTAAAATTAAAACATGTCTACTTACATTTAGAAACACAAACAAAAATAATGGATTTCTCTAAAAATATCAATATATCATAATAAAGTGCAAATTTGGTCATGGGTGCAATAGCGATCAGTTATTGGGTCTAAAGTGATTATGTTTTGAATATTTTATCGTCGCCTATGGGGGGGTTTGGGGGTGGGTACCGAGCGCTACTTTTGAAATGTCACTTTTTGACCACTTTGCACTCGACAATCTCTACAGAGAGATCCACAAATACCCAAAAGCTGAAACCTTAGCTTTAAGCTCTCGACTCACCTACAAAGACACACTGAAAAAATTGAGGAAATCTACTTTTCGATTTACGAGTTCTAGGTGCATGAAGTTGTATGTGGTAAATTTGGCCTTGTTAACTCACCATACACTTCAACATAGTCCTTCTTCACTAGATACAAACAAGACTGAATATGAGATTATTCATCCTGTCTGCCTGCATGATTCGACCTATTGCCTTCTATCCAGACGGGTTTTTTGAAATTTCTCTCAGAATGAGAGTCTCACAACCATAGAACAATCTAGGAACAAATGATTTTTCTCCATGAATGCAATGCAATGCACAATTACTCTAAGAATTGAAAAGATGTAAGATAATCTAAGACATGATTTCAATGCACTTATTCTAGAAATTGAAACTATTCTATTGCAAAAATGAGATTATTATATGAGATTATCAAGAAATGTGATAATAATTCAGTATTCTAATAATGCATAAAAATGAGTGGGGATTTTGAATGAGGAATGAGAGTTCTTTTATAGACTCAGAGATGATCAGAATAGCAACTTTCCTCTTTGAAATAAAATAGATAGAAAAGCCAGTTTAAATTAGAAAGCTTTATTTATAAGAAAACAATAAATTATTTTCCCTTTGCTTTAACTGTTTTTTTTCTCTTTAAAGCACAATTAATTCAAAGATTCTATTTCTGAACAGAGATAAGATTTTTGAGAGAATATTCACTTAATTAAATAAATATGACCTCATAAATAGGTTTTTCTCAATTATCTGAATAATTAAATTCAATTATTGAAATGAGAATATTTATTTAATAATTAAATATTATTTAATTCCTTTTCATGTGTTTTAGCTAAAGAGGGTGAATTTAATTTAATAAAAGTGATAGGACTTTATTAATTAAATTAATTCGATCATAAGGTTTGTTTAGCCAATAGATATTTAGGAATTAAATATGATGTATGATTAATACAGATTTAGGATTTTCTGCATTTGACACTTAGGTCGAGTAGAGTCAGCTAAAACTCAGAATTGCCTAGTACAATAGGACTTCAATGATCTAGAAGAGTAACAAATGCAACAAAATTGGTTAGGGTTGTAAGTAGCCAATTTTGGGGTGTTACATTTTGCCCCTCTTTGAATTGATGTGCAAGCAACGCATCGATTCAAAGAATAGTCTGATGCCTGAAGCACAGAAGAATAGATTTGAACATTGATTGATGCAAAGATTTCATAGCCATCTCCAGAATAGAGCTTGACTCTCTGAAGTCTAGGTTAGGTTGCCAAGACACCGGTCAGGTAGAGCTTTAGAGGGTCATCTTCAGAATGAAGCTTGATCCTTGGGGATCTGGGTTAGAATGCCCTGATACTTAACAGATTGATATCTTTCACAAGGTTGTCCTCAGAATGAGGCTCAACCTTCAGGAGTCAGGGTTAGGATGCCCCAATACCTATCCAACAAGATAATCAATAGAGATTTTAGGACTATCTCCAAAATGAAGCTTAGTCCCCCAATTTCTAGGTTAGATTGCCAAGACACTGGTTTAGATAGATATCTTTCACAAGGCTATCCCCAGAACGAGGCTTAACCTTTAGGAGTCAGGGTTAGATTGCCCTGATACCTGTCTCAGAAGATAGTAAATAGAGATTTTAGAATCATCTCCAGAACGGAGCTTGATTATCAGGATTCAGGGTTAGATTGCCCCGATACCTATCCCAAAAAGATAGTTTTTTGAGAACCATCTCCAGAACGGAGCTTGATCCTCAAGAATCTGAGTTAGATTGTTCAGATACTTAATAGATGACAAGATGTAAGGAATAAAGATGCCCTTATTGATTGTGGAGTATCCAGTTTTGACTATGAGGTACAAAAAACTAAACATGCCTGAAGTGATGAGATGGCCTTAGCAATGAGGACTTTTGAATTCATATAAGATTGATTGAAAAATAGATTCAATGATGTAATCATCCTGCCCCCTCGGGAGTGAAATGGAAAGATGACACGCCATAATGATGATGGAGAGTGAAAAATTGCACATAGATGTTGAAGCAGAGATCAAGAAGAACTCAGAACATATTATGGAAGAACTCAGAAGATTCAGAATCAATTTTGAGTGATTTCGAGGTCGGGTTGACCAAGTTTGACTAGGGTTGACTAGAGTTGACTTTTGAGGAAAAAAGCCAAAGATTTTAGAAAATGATGATATGATAATATTCTGACAAGAAAGTGACATCAGAAAAGTGACTGCACAAGCGTCTGATCACATCAGTCCTAAAAATTTTAAAATGCGATTTTGAGCTATATAGAAGTGTCAAATTTCAAATTTGATTTCAATCACAAAAATGGATTCAAAGCGGTCGATATAGCCACTTTTGAAGAGTGAGAGCGAGGATCAAACACTTGGGCAGTCGTGATGAAGCTAGGAGGCTGAAGAAGAACTCCGCAATGTACAAATCTAGGAGAACGCAATGAAGTGAACATCAAATTACTCCCATAATGCAAGTCTAGAATGAAAATGCAATCCTATGCTAGAGGCAATATGAAGGTGCAATTCTAGGACATGGTTGTGAGACCCATCGTATAATAATCATCATTGAGCATTTTTATTTTTGGAACATCAAAGTTGATACAACCTTTACTGGTGCCACAATGCAACCATAAGGATATGAATATGACCTATCATCGAATAAAATATAGGAAACAAATGTAAGCACCAGGGCACAAAAGCCAAGATGACCTGAACATAGTTTCCAATTAATGTTGCAAGAGTACACCAGTATCGAGGCATTCAAAGCCAAGATTACCATGAGTGAGATCATGCGTAAACAAATAGATCAATAACAAAAAAAACAATAACAAACAGAGCAATAACAAGCAAGGAGATAGTACTGACCTCACCATGGTGTGCAAATAAACAAGATCAAGGGATGTGAGGTTGTTCCACCTTAGTGCGGGAGATCTTATTACATACACCCTATTTATTTGACATTTTCAGATCATCATGACTACACCAACAAGCAGTAGACAAAGAAAATATCAATGAAATCTATGAGAACAGACAACACACAAAGAATTATTCAATCATAGCTCAGCCAGTTTCAAAGTTTTTGAATATATTCATGTGTATAGGGTGTTGAAAAACATCGTTGTGCTTGTAAGTGCATTGTGTTTGATTGTTATCAATAGATGTTTACATTTGAGATATTCCATGTGTGTTAAAAAATACAGATGTGTCCAAAGATAGTGTTAAAAAACACTGTTTATGGTGGTGTTGAGAAACACTAGTTTGTGTCAGTAGTGAGTTGTCCTTGAGAAGTGACAAGATTACTGACTCAGGTGTAAACCAAAGATGCGATCAAATGGGGGACCATGCCCCTAAGTAAAGATGTCTGACTTGACATATGTTGCGAGGACAAACCAGATTTGATTGCCCCCAGGTGTATGGTGTTGAATCAGTGTCAAGTTAGAAGGGTTCGCAAAGGAACTAGAGTGTCACAAAAGTGACCAAAAGATATGTACAAACTAAAGTGCAGAATCATCAAGACCAAGTATCAATAGATAGAGCATGTGAGTATAACTCCAACTGTAACAAATGTGAGCAATCTCAATAGAATAGTGACAGTAGGCAGATGCAGTGAGAACCATTGGTGACTGACGTGAGAGAGATGCTCAAATGAAGCGATCGTAGTATAAGCTATACATCAATAGGCAAACATAGTGAGAACCACTGGTGACTGATGTGAAGAAGATCCTTTAAAAGATAAAAGGATAGTGCCCCTAGATCAGGAGGGTTTCCCTAAGAGTATGACTAGTTTCAATCCATGTGAGTTGGTGTCTTGACGGGAACTAAAAGCAAATGTAAGCAGGAAAGCAGGAAAGCAACAATGTAGAAAAGCAAATACATAAAGCCAAGTGGTGTTGCAATAGATATAACATTATGGAACAAGAGGTGCCTATTTACCAGGTTTTCACCTTCTTGGTAGAAATTCTTTTTTTGCTACCATGCTGCCTGTTTGCTAGGTTTTCATCAATGGCACTGTTTTTCTCTTTTCTTTTTTTGTATTTTTCAATTTTTTATTTTTTTGTATTTTTGGAATATATGACTTTTTTTGGAGATACATCGAAGTGCCTATTGCTAGGTTTTCACTAAGATGATCATTTTTTTAGGACTTTTTTAGATTTTTAGATTTTTTTTAGGACTTTACTATATACATGAGCATACTGAAGATGTCTCAGCTGTAGAACTGCTTCAGATGAAGAGCGTTGATGGGCTCTTTGAGTTGTTCTCCTTCAGTAGTAGAAAGTTGATAGGTACCAGACCCAAACACTGCAGTGACAACATACAGACCAAGCCAATTTGGTTCAAACTTCCCCTTCTGGATCTGATGTTGTTGATTCTTAGGGTTATCCCTCAGAATGAGGTCACCCACTTGGAAATCCCTTGGTCTAACCTTCTTGTTATAGCTCTTGGACATCCTTTTCTGGTATGATCTAAGGTGATCGAATGCCACTTGTCGACATTCATCAAGTAGTTCTAGCTCTTGTAGATGAGATATTCTGGTATCTTCATCAGTAATGAGGCCTTTCAAAGAGACTTGCAGAGAAGGAATCTCAACCTCAATTGGTAACATAGCATCTTCTCCATAAACCAAAGCATAGGGAGTAGCCCCTGTTGGTGTTCTTATGCTTGTCCTATATGCCCAGAGAGCTGGATTGATATGGAGATGCCAATCTTGTCTGGATTTATGCACTGTGCAATGCAAGATTTTAAGGATTGTCTTATTGGATGCTTTTGCCTATCCATTACCCTGAGGATAATAGATGGAAGACCAATGTTGAGTAATTTTGAACTTAGAGCATAGCTCTGTCAAATCCTTGTTTTTGAATTGTCCCCCATTATCAATGATTATTTCTGAGGGTACACCATGTCTGTAGATGATGTAGTTGAGAATGAACATAGCTACTGATTTTCCATTGGCAACGGTGAGAGGGGCTGCCTCCACCCACTTAGTAAAATAGTTTGTAGCTGTGATTATGAACTTATGTCCATTCAAGGACAAGGGGTAAATCTAACCCACCAAGTCAAAGGCCCATTGTTGAAATGGCTAGAAAGTAATGAAGGGAATAAGCTCCTTGGTTGGAGCACGAATCGGATTACCATGTAGTTGACATTGTTTGCAATACTTAGCAAACTGTGTAGCTTCTTTTTCCATATCTGGCCAATAGTAACCAGCTCTAATAAGTTTACGGGCCAATGTCAAGCCATTAGAGTGAGACCCATAGATGCCTTCATGTACCTCTACTAACGCTCATTTGGACTCATCAAGTTCTAAACACCTAAGGAGGGTACCGTCTAGACCACGTCTATACAAGTCATTAGCGATGATGATGAACTGTGAAGCACTGTGGATTAGGTGACGTTTCTCATTCTGGGTGTAAGTGTCTGGAACAATCTGGTCACAAAGTTAGGAAAAGATATGATGGTAGCGAGATGAGTCATGTCCAATAACAGAATAGATCATCCGGGAATCAGGGGAATCATAGGCTGGGTGGCATAACATCTCCACTAGGAATTCATGTTGAAAATCATTTTCTGGCATCTGTAGCATAGAGGCGAGAGTAGCCATGGTGTCTGCTACTTTATTATATGCCCTTGGAACTTGTTGAAATGTGATGTGAGTAAAATACTTCTTGAGATCATCAACCAACCATTTATAAGGCACCAACTTGTCATCCCTTGTCTGATAGATATCATTTACTTGATTGATGACTAACTGTGAATCTCCAAGAACATTGAGTTCATCCACGCGCCACTCAAGGGTGATCTTCATACCATTGATTAAGGATTCGTACTCAAAAATATTGTTTGTACAAGGAAACAACATCTTATATGATTTTGGTATAGAGTACCTTTGAGGTGTAATGAACAGTATCCCAACACCTGACCCCTGTTGGGTAAATGAACCATCAAAAAACATAGTCCACGATCGATGTGTAAGAAGTAATATGGACTCATCTGGAAATTCAATGTGCAATGGTTGATGATCAACTAGAGGTGCTTCTGCCAACTTATCTGCTATTGCTTGGCCCTTAATGGCTTTCCTTTCCACATATTCAATGTCAAATTCACTGAGAAGCATGACCCATTTAGCTAGTCTACCTATGAGGGTAGCTTTACTGAGTAAATATTTTAGAGGGTCAATTTTAGCAATTAGACATGTAGTATGAGCCATCATATAGTGCCACAATTTTTGTGAAGCAAACACCACTGCAAGGCAAGCCTTCTCTATAGTAGAATATTTCATTTAATATGAGACCAGAGTTCTACTAATGTAATAGATAGCCCTTTCTTTCTTGTGCTAATCTTCTTGAGCCAATAGGATACCCAATGATGCATTCGTAGCAGAGATATACAGTATAAGTGGCTTCCCATGAATAGGAGGCATCAAGATTGGTGGGTTTGCAAGATATTGTTTGATTTGTGTGAACCCTTCATCACATTCTTTGTTCCATTGGTAAGTCACACCTTTGTGTAGAGTCTTGGTAAATGGTTGTGAATTATCTGCCAGTTGAGAGATAAAGCATAAGATAGACTACAGTCAGCCTTGAAGTCCTCTCATTTGTCTGATATTCTTCAATGGTGGCATTTCAATGATAGCTTGTACCTTTGCAAGATCCACTTTGATGCCTTTGGCAGAGATGATATAGCCAAGCAATTTTCTAGATGTAACTCCAAATGCGCATTTCTTAGGATTAAGTCTCAGACTGAATTGTTCCATATGATCTAGTATAGGACCTAGATCTATAAGATGTTTCTTTTGATGCATATTCTTAGCCAAAGTGTCATCCACATAATCTTGCATTGTTTTATGCATCATGTCATGAAATATAGTAGTAATAGCTCACTGATATGTAGCACCGGTATTTTTGAGTCCAAAGGGCATGACATTCCAACAGAAAGTGCCCCAGGCACATGTGAAAGTTGTTTTCTGTTGGTCCTCTGGCATAATTTTTATCTGGTTGTAGCTAGAGAAACCATCCATTAGTGAGTACATTTCATACCCAGCTATCATATCTATGATCATATCAATATTAGGCAATGGAAAATCATCCTTAGGACATGCCAAATTTAAGTCTCTGAAGTCTGTGTAGACTCATATAGATTTATCATGTTTTGATACTGGAACAATATTAGAGATCCAATCTGCATAATCAATTACTCTGATAAACACTACCTTAAGAAGTTTCTCTAATTCAGCTTTGGCAAGTAGAGCTACATGTGGATGCATTTTGTGAAGCTTTTGCTTGACAGGCTTAACACCTGGTGCAATGGATAAATGATGCATGATTAGATTAGGGTCTAATCTCGACATGTTTGAATATTTCCATGCAAAGTTAATCTTTTTGTTTATGAAGAATGTAGTGAATTCCTCTCTTTCTGCCTCTGATAGTGATTGTGCCAAGTGAATAATCTGAGGTTCTGCCTCAGTACCCAAGTTGATAGGTTGAGTTGGTTCAATAAGCATAGATGATCTCTCCTAGAAATGACTTAGAAGTGCATCAAGTATCTCATCCTCAGGCACCTCAGAGAGGTTTTCACCTTTGGATACGTCTTTTATTTTGACTGTTTTAGGCTCTGATACTGCCACGATGTGGTTTTCACCATTAGAGCGCCTATTTTTTCTTCTTTTTATTTTGTGACTAAGATACTTGATGTCCACCTTGGTCATATTGACACTTTCTTTGCTAGTGGAGGATGTTACAGGTTTGACAGGGTGTAGGTAGCAGGCAAGAGCATAATCATTCTGGAATGTAAGGACTTTGTTAGATGGGGAGGTAGAGTTCCAGTCTATAAGCTCAGGATGGCGAAGTGAAAGAGGAGTGACGGGTTCAAGTGCATTCACGGTATAATCATCAAAGGCATGGAAAAGCAAGTTGAGACCCAAAGTGATCTCATCCAAAGGTATAGTCAAATTCCTTTGATTCCTAATGACCATAGTAGATGACATGTTAACATCTAGGGAGTCAGACTCATGTGACCCTACACTAGATTGTTCACTTACTTTGAGAAGGTTTTCATATGCATTAGCTGTATCTGTATCTCTGTCAGAAGTGGCATATGACAAGCTGTCAAACTCATATTCATGAGAGTTCATTTCATCATTAGGTGTCATATCAAGAACATGAGTGAAATCAACTCTTTGTCCCTAGTTGGGGTGAGTTCTACCTAGAACATCTGCTATGGTCATATGAACACCTATTGACCTAGGTACCTTAGTAGTGTTTGTAGCATTCGCTACCTCTTGTGTAATGAGAAGTGACTGGAATTATTGGTCAAACTATTCTTGAAAGTGTGGTGGTATGTATAAATCACCTTGATGACCAGGATTTAGAGTATATATTTTTTTCCACTCCTCATAAGTTAATGGAGCAAGTGAAGTGGTGGTATCAGAATCACTGTCAGTGTCTACTTTAATGACACATGGTATAAAGTTATCTGGCTTAGCAAAGAATGCTGCTAGGTCTGGAGGAATAGGATAAGGAAAAGTATCCTCATCAGAGCTGTCTTCAGATTCTAAAATTTTAGGTGTTTCTTCAAGTCTTGGTTGTTTATCTTGTCGAGGTACAAACTTGTTTATTCCTAGTTGAAATGTGAGTTTCTAGAAGCCTATACCTGTAGAGTCGTGAGTTCTGTGACCAATAGCTTCAAGTGGTGCAATCAAGCCCTTATGATTCGCACCTATGGGGCCATTTCCTTTGTAGCCAAAATGTTGCATAATAGATAAACCTTTTCCATATTGCTCAAGTTTCATGTCATAAGGAGGAGTTTGTTTAGAATTGTCTTCTCCTTTATAGATCCAAGCTTTGATAGCTTTTTTTTCCAGCTTCTTCTTCTAATGGTACTGTGGCTTGTACAAAGGTACCACCATACTTTGTTAGAGGAGGAATCGTAGAAGGTTTAGTGCTCTTAGAAGGTCTCCCAAAAGAATGCAGAGACAAAAGAAAAGATGTAATAGATAGCACAGGTTTAATCTGATATCCTCCCACGTCAGTCTCTTTGAGTGTCAAACTCTTTCCCATTTCTTTTAATTTGTTCTCAAGGAGTTCTATAGATTCTCTGTTGGTAGGCACAAAGATGTCAGTGGATTTTGTGAGGGTGTTGCAATCATAGTGTGTATTAGCAGGTATAGTCACTTCAGATCCTTGGAATGGGAACTTAATGCACTGATGGTATGTGGAAGGGACAACCTGCATTTCATGGATCCATGTCCTTCCTAACAGAATATTGTATGCCAAAGG
>MU217494.1:19648-30927 GCA_018584345.1 Thuja plicata | reverse complement strand
ACATATTCATTTATGAGTCTCCTAATTCATAAATGAACCTTGTCCCCCCTCTCTCTCTCCCATTCTTCTATAAATAGAAGCCTATTTTGAGAGCAAATAAGCCTTCACATTAGATCAAAATTACATTTTTATGCTGTTAGATTCATCCTAGATTCACATTTCACTCATTATTCCATGCTTTTGTATTGTTTCCATTTCATCTTTTAAACATGCTTTTTCATATTTTTAGCTTAAATTTGGATCAAATCCTTCATGCTAGAATAGTATTGGTCACTGATTCATAGTATATTATGAGGGCTAAATATGCAACTAATCACACTTTTTCTAGTTAGAAGGCAATAGGCCGATATTAGTGGTTTTTAACATTTTATCTAACCATTTGAACTAATGCAATGACCTATTGAGTGTTTGTGTTGTTTTCAATAGGTACCCAAATACACACAGATATTTCTGGCGCCCCACCATGGGGCTCAAATTTCATTTTAGCCTCATCTTCTAACACTTTTTTGGCAATTTGCAGACTTAGGAATCAGACACAGAATCACACATAATCTTGCAGGCTTGCATCCCGGCTACGCCATCGCACTGTGTAATTTTCAGATCGCATCCGAGATTTCCCAGATCGTATCTAGTTTTGGATTGTATTTGGTCAGCAAGGGCTTGTATCCGGAGAA
This sequence comes from Thuja plicata, assembly GCA_018584345.1. Lineage (NCBI taxonomy): Eukaryota > Viridiplantae > Streptophyta > Pinopsida > Cupressales > Cupressaceae > Thuja > Thuja plicata. Next base: position 30,253 of record MU217494.1, on the reverse strand, counting down.
AAGGATTGCATCCCAAATACTACATCACATCTGGTAAGAATTTAGGATCGTATCTGGTTTTTGAGCTTGTTGATTTGATTTCTCTAAATCTAACATTTTAACAAAGTTGTGGTTGTGGTATTTTGCAACTTAACAAGTGTTTGCAGGTGCTTTTTGGCAGGTTTTGTGAAGTTGGACTAAAAGAATACTAACGTGGTTTTCGCAGGTTTCCAACCCCATCTTGACTTCTATTTCCCTATTTTCAACAACATAAAACCATTTCTCTACTTGCTAAGACAAACTAGATATTATGCTCTTTTCCTCTTGAGGAAAATCAGAAAGTTGGACATTGTCTTATCATTTAGAATGAAATAGGGGGTAAATGAACCACAAACAAATTGTTTAATTCATTTTGGGATAGTAATTGAACAGCACAAATCACTAAATCATACGGGATCAATGAAAAAAATTATTTAATTACTTTTGGATCAGTAATTGAACAACTCAAACTCATTAAATCATTGTGGTAATTGAACAAAACAAACTTTCCCTTTCTATTTTCTTTAAAATATGAATCATTAAAACAAGCTCAACATAGCTTGGAGGAAAAGAATTTTGTTTTAAAGTGTTTGAGAAGAAAACGACATGGACTAGGAGAGTATGCTCTTCTTCTTTTGAAGAATCAAAAATCTAGAACTCCTAAGCTCGCCAATCCTGGTTACCATTCTTTTAACAGTAGAGGGCCTTTCGGTTGAGGAAAAAATCTCCCGGGAATGACCCAAGTGAGGACAGGTCTTACGCCGACCCTTCCAACTCACTATAAATAGTTGCTTCCTTGTAGGCTAAAGCCTCGGAAGACAGAAATAGTTTTTTTCTTAGAATTTTGACATCATTCCTTGAACATATCGGGGTATATATAGAGAAGAGCCACTTTAATCTTGCTTGCGAGACTATATATACTCAGGTACTCATAGGGCTATACACCTCAATTTTTCCTTTTGCAATTCTATGGGGGAAAGTTTCAAACAGATTGCCCAATAATCCACAACACATTCAACTAAAAGAATTCTTGATTCATCCCCAAAAGGGTGATAATCTTTGTGCAAGGCAAAAAGTAATTGCCCCAAGACACTCGTCATATCATGCCCTCACTTGTGTTTGGAGTCAAATAATACAGCATCATGACTGAAGCCATTGCGTGCTTGGTGATGGCTATATTTTGATTAGTATTTGAGTGTGTACCTAAGTCAATAAGCAAACAATTTTCATCCTCCACCTAGAGAATAGGAAAAGATGTGTGTTTGATTCACCCCATTTAACAATGCAAGATTGTTTGACGTGTCAGAAAGATCATTAAAAAAATAAAGCTCCTCACAAAACAAATAATAAATTTAATGCCCTGGAGTACAAAGTGTTTTTCACACTCGACAAATACCTCTTGATGCAATTTGGAGACAAACAAATTCACGTTCCTCAAATGCAAATTTTTCAAAATTGACTAAAACTGGCAAGTCCATCATAAAATCACATCTGAGATTTCCTGAGTCGTATCCTGTATTTAGGATCGTATCTGGTGCATTAGATCACATTTAGTCAAGCATATAGTCGCATCCTATTTTCTAGGATCGCATCCAGGTTTTAGGATTGTATCTGGTGTCATCAGAGGCTTGTATCTGAGAGCTCGCATCCTGGGCAGTGGGAATTTCTAGCAACTTTTCCTAGGAAGTCTCAGTTGTTTTAGGTACCCTTTTTGCTCTTTGGCTGGTCCCTGTTGCCTCTTTTGGTCTCCCTGCTATTATTTTCAAACACTTTCAAAATGTCTACCGTGCATACTCAGTCAGTCTTTCATGATCGGTTCAATATGTGTGGTTTACCCATTCTCTATCAACTACTTGGTTCCTAGCTCACTATCAGGGCATTCTAACCCTCTGACGTAGGAATCATTTACATCCACTAAACAAACAAATAGTGACTTCTACCTAGACACACCCACTTGAACTATCTGAAATCCTTGCTAGCACTATTTGGGAAATGTTGACAAAGTTGAGAAACAAAATTTATGGTTAACATGAGATGCAATTAGTACACAAATGAAGCATCAAAAGTGCCTCCTAAAACATCACACTTTCAAGGAGAAACTTCTCGCAATTCCCTGTTCGATCTTGATTCACCTCAAATGGGTAGAAACACTAACGATTAGAGTAAGGTATTTGAGGGCTATGATGATGGAAAACAAGCATAATCCATAGGCATGGAGGAGGAAGAAAGACCCAGGTTTGAACATAATCTATTTGGGTCAGATAGTGATGAAGAAATCCCTGAAGATGAATACGAGAAGCTAAAACAAAGCAAAAGAGTCCACAAACTGTTGGAATGAATAATTGGAGATGACAAAGAAAAGTACTTCCTCCATTTAGCATCCATGGGTGTCAAATTACCCCAGGATTACAATGTGAATGATCTCAAAGAAAAGGAGGTACCAAACCCCATATTGATCCTTACTAAATAGCTCAATCAAATGCAAACCAAGCTCACAAACCTCAAGCAAGAGAAGGATAAACCAAAAACAAAATACTCTTTGGATGCCATTTGTCCATTTCCTTTCGACAAGAGTATCATAATGGTTCCATTTCCTCCTAATGTTGCAAGACCAAAATATGACAAATACATAGGGGAAACTGGTCCACATGACCATGTGAGAGAATTTTGTGCTCTTAGCATTGAGTATATGCATGAACCCACTTACCTCATGCGACTGTTTCCAGGAAGTCTAGGAGGAAACACCATGGAGTGGTTTTTGAAATTGAATCCTAAAGTCAAAAAATTTGAGGAGTTAATGCAATGGTTCATTTAGCATTACTCCTACAACATCCAGCATGACATCACCATGATGGATCAATGTAACACCAAACAGAAAACTGGAGAATCGTTTACACACTTCCTACAAAGATGGAGGAAGATCTTTGCACGATATTCAAGAGTCATCCCTGAAAAAAAAAAGATGGAGATCTTTGTTAATAATCTCATACCTGAATTAAGCTATGCTCTACAAATGCAAGATTCTCCTAGCTTCAATAGGATGATTAAGAATGCTCTCTATATCGAAGAGGTCATGGTCAAAAAGGGGGAGATTACCCTACAAAATGAAAACAAAGGCAGTAGCTCCAACTCCAAGCCTAAATGGTGGAAACAAAATAAAAATATTGTCAATGATGGAGTGGTTGATGCTTCCAACATTAATTCCAAAACCGAAGCATTCAATCTTACCAATGGTATGCAAGCAAGCAAGGAGGCTAAAATAACACCTCCCATTCCCAAAGCCAACAATGATAATGACAAAGGACTAACATGGAATTCCAAACCCCAAAGAACATTCACACCTTTGGGAGAACCTCTTAAGACCGTCTTAAAAATATTGGTGGATAAAAAAGTCCTTACGATTCCTGATTCTAAACCTTGGGAACCAATGGTCAAACCCAGATGGTGGGATGACAACTCTTACTGTGTCTTCCACAAAAACAAGGGACACAAGACAAATAATTGTCTCAAACTCAAGCATGTTATCCAGGACCTCATTGAAGGGGGTAAGATCAAGGTGGATGGACACACTACAAATGAAGATCACACAACATTTAATAAACCATTTCCTAATTACAATCAAGGAGAGACATCCAAAGGGAAAGGTAATGAGGTAAATTACACCTATTCCAAGAATGACAATGTGATCAATATTCTCAACATTAAAAATGAATCTGTCAACATGGTCACCATCAAAGGAGCCTCATCCTCCACAAACGTTGTAACCTGGAGCCAAGCATAGGTTACGATCAAGGGACCTCCAAAATTGATATCCACACCCAAGGTTCCTATTATCACTATTCCTAAACCAGGAGTGAAACATGTGGTCACTATCCCTGGAGCTAAATATGACTTGGTGGATCAATTGCAAAGAACTGCAGCCAAAATTTCCATCTTTGAATTACTTAAAATATCCACTGTGCATAGAGAAATCCTAGAACAAGCTCTACACGGTACTAATGTTCCAAAGGATATAGATACAGACAAATTCCAAGCGATGGTCAATCACATCTCAACACCACATTACCTCTCCTTTTCTAAGGAGGATGAAAAATAATTGACCCATCCACACAATCAACCTCTCCATATCAAAGTTCTTATTCATAAGTCTCGTGTTAGATGCATATTAATAGATGGAGGCACTGGGTTAAATATCTGTATACTGGATCTTGTCAGAAGGCTAGGCCTCTCAGAGAAAAAAATTAACTCTAGAAATAAAATAACTATCAAAGCATATGATGAGGAAGAAAGATCCTCTTGAGGTATTATTTGTCTACCCATCAGAGTCGGACCGATTGAAAGAGATGTTATATGTCAAGTTCTGGATCTACCACTAGCCTACAACATTCTACTAGGGAGACCATGGATCCATGAGATGCAAGCTGTACCGTCCACATATCATTAATGCATCAAATTCCCACTTAATGGAATAGAGGTAACAATTCCTGTGGATGCCAACTACGCTTGCAACCATATTAAAGCAGGTAGCACGATACCACACAACAAGGAGGCCATGGATGCAGTTACTCCTGAAACTACCAAAGACATGGTCATGAAGGGCTTTAGCAAAACATTGAAACTTCAAGAAACAGGTATGGGAGAATACAAGTTGGACCTGACTCCCTCCCTGACAGAGCTTCCAGTATCACCAAGATCCTATGGAAAACTGTCATCAACATTCACACCTCTCGCAGTACAGGAACCAGAAGTACACAAGGCTACTGGTATGATAAAGGCATCCACATATTCTTCAGATAACATAGAAGAGTAGGCAGTCTTAAATTGGCTTTACAAAGGAGAACCAGTAGACTCTGAGGTAAAAAATGTAAAGATATCCCTAGAACAGTATGGCAAGGGATATGATTTCCTCAAACAAATGGGATACAAAGGAAAGGGACCTCTGAATGACACAGGATGAGGGATCATTGAACCTATAACCATGGAAAAATACCTCAACAGAGATAAAATAGGATTGGGCTTTAATACTCAAACTAACAAACCTACTTCCAAGAAGAGTCCACCTTCTGAAGCAGAGAGTGATACAACAGATGAAATAGTATCAGACCCATGGATTTATGAGAGATTGCTACATATTGGTACAGAGAATTCTGAATATCAAGGAGAATGCTATGTACCTAGTTTTGAGGTACCACAGGATCTTCATACTCCTTTGCTAGAAAAACAGCCCATTCAAGAGGTAAGAGACACCGTAGCTACAATCACTCAAGAGGAACCCCAGCCACAAAATTTACATCCTAACTAGGGGAAATTGGTCACTATTACACATGTCTTAGATCTACCTCACTTTGATCTACAAGTAGCTAACCGAGTCCATCAAATAAACATTGCTGAATATTTGATTAGATCTGATGATGATGTCACAGACTCTCATGACTATGAGTATGATCGGTTATCTATTGCTTCTGAAGAAATTGGGATAGACACGATTCACATGTTTGCAGCTCCCACAGCTCCTCGTAGGCGACCTGACATCCCTTTTAATGACAATGATCCTCTTGAAGCAAAAGAAGAGTTCCTTCCTCCAATCATAGACGGAGACACTGGTGAATACATAACTCTACGAGAATTTCATAGGCTACAAGCAAGAAGCCTCCTTTTACAAAGGGATGATGATGAGTTATGTACTAATGAGTTGCTTGAGTTTGATCCATATATGAATGACAATGACCCTTTTAACAATGATCTCACTCTTATAGATCTAAACATCAAAGATAATAACTTAACAGACCGTGTCATGTCGGTTAACAATTTTGATGCTAACACGATGCTGTCCTTCTCAGAACCTAACTCCCTAAAATTGGTACTTCCAGACCTCATTGATTGGACTAAAATAGATCCTACACCTATGCTCAACTTTCCCAATGAACACTCCCTGTCTTGTTACCTTAATTCTTGTGAACCTCATCCTTCTTCCACCAAAGCAAGGAGCGAGAACATATCACAGGAAGATATCAAGTTTCTTAGTCACAAATTGAAAAATAAAAAGAAAAATCAGATTGATGGTGAAAACCACTCTGTGGCAGTATCAGATCCCAAAATAGTAAAGAAAAAAGATGTATCTAATGGTGAAAACCTCTCAGAGGCACTAAAGGATGAGACTCTTGATATCCTCCCTGAATACTTCTAGGAAAGGTCTTCGGTATTAATTGAACCAACACAGCTAGTGAACTTGGGCACTATTGAAAATCCTTAGATAGTTCATCTAGCACAATCCCTATCAGAAGAAGAAAAGGTGCAATTCACAGAATTCCTGAAGGAGAAAAAAATCAACTTTGCCTGGTCCTACACTTATATGCCAGGGCTAGATCCCAATCTCATTATGCATCACTTATCTATAGCTCCTGGGATCAAGCCAGTGAAACAAAAACTTAGAAAAATGCATCCTCATGTTGCATTACTGGTGAAAGCAGAATTAGAAAAGTTTTTAAAAGCTGGATTCATTCGGGTCATTGCCTATGCAGCTTGGATCTCCAATGTGGTCCTTGTTTCTAAAACTGATAAATCTATTAGGATCTACATAGACTTCAGAGACCTCAACAAAGCATGTCCGAAGGATGATTTACCTCTACCAAATATTGATATGATTATAGACCTTACCGCTGGCTACCAGATGTATTCCTTAATGGATGGATTCTCAGGTTATAATCAAATCAAGATTGCCCCTGAGGATCAAGAGAAAACCACATTCACATGTGCATGGGGCACATTTTTCTAGAACATCATGCCATTTGGGCTAAAGAATTCCGGAGCAACATATCAAAGAGCTATGACAACCATATTCCATGACATGATGCACAAAAACATGGAAGACTATGTCGATGAAACACTGGCTAAATTCAAAGAAAGAGGCACTCATATTGCAGATTTAGGAAAAATATTGGATTGAATGGAACAATTCCAACTCAGGCTCAATTCAAAGAAATGTGCCTTTGGGGTTCAATAAGGAAAACTCCTAGGATTCATAGTATCAGCTAAGGGAATCGAGGTAGATTCGGCAAAAGTAAAAGCTATTCTAGAAATGACTCCTCCATGTAATATCAGTCAAATGAGGACACTACAAAGAAGGCTCCAGTCTATCAGGAGATTCATGTCCCAACTTGCAAATAAGGCACAACCCTTTACTAAGCTACTACATAAAAGGGTTACATTCAACTGGGATGAACACTGTGAAACCAACTTCAGGGAATTAAAGGCATACTTGGCTTCACCACCTATTCTTATGGCACCTATTCATGGAAAGCCTTTGCTCCTCTACATTTTAGCTACAGCTACATCACTAGGAGTATTACTGGCACAAGAGGATGAAACAAAGAAAGAGTGAGCTATCTACTACATTAGTAGAACTCTAGTCGCTTATGAGCTCAATTATAGCATTATTGAGAAAGCATGCTTAGTAGTTGTCTTTGCATCACAAAAATTGAGACACTACATGCTTTCTCACACAGTCAAACTCATTTCTAAGATTGATCCTTTGAAATACCTTTTAAGCAGAACAACATTAACAGGCTGCTTGGCAAAGTGGGTCCTGATTCTAAGTGAGTTTGACATTGAGTATGTTGAACGGAGGGCTATCAAAGGATAGGTACTTGCATATCAACTGGCTGATTCACCACTCCAGGATGATACACCATTGCTAATTAAATTTCCTAATGAAACAATCATGCATCTCACTGAACATTCATGGAAGATGTACTTTGACGGGTCATTTACTCAACAAGGATCTGGAGCCGGGGTTCTCTTCATTACTCCACAAGGATATAAAATTGCCAAATCTTACAAATTAATGTTTCCATGCACCAACAATATCTCAGAATATGAAGCATTGGTCAACGACCTCAAGCTCACCATAGAATGGAAGATCATTGAGCTACACATATATGGTGACTGCCAACTAGTTATCAATCAAATCAATGGGGAATATCAAATAAGAGATGAGAAATTGATGCCCTACAAACAACTAGTTGATGATTTGAAGAAATACTTTGTCTTCGTCACCTTCCAACAGATACCAAGATCAGAGAATAAAGTAGCAGATGCTATGGCTACCTTGGCATCCATGTTACAATTGGAGGAACATCAATTCCGCTATGACTTCTTTGTGGAAGAAATATCCTATCCCGCCTTTACCAATCCAAAATACCAAGTAATCTGTGCCTTAAATACTCCCGATCAATCCTGATATGCCAGTATTATTGCCTATCTTTCAGACCAAACCATTCCCGCCAATCTATCTAGAAATGAGAAACGATCCCTGATTAGGACAACATTGTGTTACATCCTCATAACTAACAACCTATATCGACGTAGTCTCAACGGTACACTTCTTCGGTGTTTAGAACTAGAAGAGTCTGATATAGCTTTAAAAGACATCCAAGAAGGTGTATGTGGATCACACTCGAATGGCTTTTCATTAGCTAAAAAGTTGCTCAGAGTAGGCTATTATTGGCCTACAATGGAGAAAGATGCTATTCAATTTTCCAAAGCATGTCTTAAACGCCAAACACTTGGAAACCTCATCCATGCTCCTGCCAGAGAACTCATACCTTTTATAACACATTGACCATTTAACCAATGGGCCTTTGACTTGGTTGGACAGATATATCCCAACTCTTCAAATGGACACAAGTTCATCATTACGACCATTGAGTATTTCACAAAGTGGGTCGAGGCCATGCCGCTAATCAAAGCCACTGGCAAACAGGTGGCTATGTTCACTTTAAACTACATTATTTGTAGATATGGGATACCCTCTTCAATTGTGGCTGACAATGTGGGCCAATTTAAAAACCAAGACATTGATGACCTCTGTGAACAGTTTCACATTACTCAACATTTCTCTTCGGTCTATTATCCTCAAGGTAATGGTCAAGCTGAGGCATCAAACAAAAACATTCTCAAGATCCTACACAGAACTGTAAGCAAGTCTGGGAGAGATTGGCATTTACAACTAAATCCAGCACTATGGGCCTATAAAACAAGCATCAGAACACCAACTGGAGCCATGCCATTTGCTCTAGTCTATGGCGCTGAGGTAGTACTACCTATTGAGGTTGAAATCCCATCTTTATGGATCTCTCTACAAGGACTAGTTACTGATGAATAGTACCGCATTGATCAGATCAATTCTCTAGACCTATTAGACAAGCGCAGACAACAAGCATTTGATCACCTCAAAGTCTACCAAGCGAGAATGTCCAAAGATTACAACAAGAAGGTTAAACCATGCAAGTTTGAAGTGGGGGACCTTTTCCTAAAAGAGAATCCTAAGAACCAGCCTAACAAAGAGAAGAAAGGAAAGTTTGAACCTAACTGGCTGGGGCCTTATGTTATCATAGCTACTTTTGAGACTAGAGCTTATCAGTTAGCTACACCTAAGGGAGATGTTCTTCCTGATCCTATCAATACTCTACATTTGAAGCAGTTCTACACTTGATGTTTGGCTAGCAGAGCCTGTACAACAAAAATTTCTTGCAAAATGCCAAAAAAATTCAGAAAATTGATCCTGAAGAAATCCAAAAATAGTGGAAAAGGTACTACAAAATGGGTATCTGTTATGCCCTGCATCCCCGTCCCTACATTTTGTGTGCAAAATGTTGGGTCCCCCTTTTTTCCCTTTTGTTTTGATTTTTGTGGCGGCTCTGCCTTGTCTTTCTTTTCTTCGCTTTTCCTCTCCGGGGTTTTCTTCCCCGGAGTGTGTCATTTTCTCGGTTTGTTTTTCTTCCCCTCCCCGATCCCGGATCCCGGAGGTTGTCTTTTGGTGGGAAGTCTAATTCTGGACTCCGGGATTGTTTGCAATGATGTTCCTAAGTCTCAGGAACATCATTGTAAGGAATCCCCGGGTCCGGAGTCTGGGCGTTTTGTCTAACCTAAAACTCTGGAAGGGAGAGGATTGTTTTTACCGTGGGTATAAATAGAGCTTACCTGTCATTTTCACATTTACCGTGATTAAAACCTTTGAGCACTTAGAGAGAAATACAGAATTTTCAGAGCGATTAACAAAGTTTGCAGAGAATTTGCAGTAATCAAAGCTTAAACCCCCTTCTGTGTTCTCTGACATACGCGAGTGCTCTGTGGTAGTGATCTTGGCGAACCAATGATTCAAGTGTTGCAGAGTTCACTTGGTAATCCCTTCCTCCACCTTCTGCATTTTCAGGTTGGTGCTTTTGCTTCCCTTTTCTCTGTCTTGTGTTCATTTTCTGGTTTGTTGTTTTTGCCTGGTTTCATTTTCGTTTGTTTTTGTTTCATTTCATTTCGTTTCTGCCGTCTGTTCTTTTCTTGCCTCTGGTTCGCCGCCCGTTGGTGGGTTGGCTCTGTCGGAAGGTTGTCCACCATCTGTGCAGATGTAAATAGTTGTTAATAGTTGTAAATAAGTTGTAAACGGTTTGTAAATAGCTGGTCTGCGCTGATGTAAATAGTTCGTAAGTAATTTGTAAATACCTGTAAATGGTCTGTAAGCAGTTGTAGATATCATGTATATGGTGTAAATGATTGTATATTTTGGTTTCGGCTTCGTCTGGTTTTCATCGC
>MU217494.1:2037-15175 GCA_018584345.1 Thuja plicata | reverse complement strand
GGTAGTGCTTAGAGGCCACGACGCCGCAAAGATGGCGGATGAATTTAAAAGTGATGTTCTGGAACTGGGGGAACAAGTCGAGATGGAAAGATTCAGAAGGGCCATTTTAAAGAAGATTGATGAAGATGGTATTTTCCATCTCCTTCAGGCCTTCGGTGATAATAAACAGCCTTGAATTTCTCCGGGGGCCAGAGAAATTTAAGTATTCAGTATTCTTTATTCTTTTGGGGACGTAAGTTCCCAGATCCCGGAGTTCCGGATCCACAATTTTGTATTCTTTGAAATGATCTGCGTCCCGGTCCCCGAGGCCGACTGGTCACTTTCAAAAGTGGTTAATTAAGACTGTCAGAGGGTAGTTGGACACATTAAGAGGCATTGGCTCGATAGTTGGTTTCTGACAGGGTGATCTTCCCGAGGCGCCGATCAGAGGTACACCTGGCACATTGGAGACAGGGCACCACATTTCCCATTTATGAGGCATGTAGCCTCGATTCCAGAGGGACCTACTTTCTTCTTTTTTCTCTCCGGCTCTCTTCTCGAGACCGATTCTTCTGATGTATATTCTTATCTTCTTCCTCTGACCTAGCAGGCGTATTCCATCTCCAGGTCTTTTGTAGGGTGGCGCAGGTAGTACCGGCCCCCAGATATTGTATTTTATTCAAATGCAGTAAGTTAGGGTTAGGGTTAAAGAGTTATATAAATAGGCAAATCGACCCATTTCCAAGGGTCGACAAAATTGATGATTTTGTTTTCCATAAGAAATAACAAAGTGATTTTCTGGTTTCAGTTGCAGAGCTCAATGCTCTTTTGTTCTATTCTTAGTAGTTAGATGCTCCCTTGGAGTCACTATTGTATCACGCACCAGTGCTTGCTGGATTGAACATTAATGAAGAAGAAAGAATTCATGGCAATGCTGTTGTTATCATCTCTGCTTCTGAGTTAATGGTATTTCATGTTTTAACGTTCTGCATGTCCTTTGCTCTGAATGTGTTAAAGTAGATTAACGACCTCTTTATTCCTGCTACTGATAAATGCTAACTGATGGTTATGTATTCCTTCGGTATTTAGTATAGTCTTTCAGAGTATTGTTGATGTTCCGGACTTTTCAGCATGACTATAGTTAGATAAATGCTTCTAACCCTACAGGATCTTTTTTCATTTTAATTGCAAAGTGTGAAATACTCTGGGAAATCCCTCACTAAATGGAATCTCTGGGAGAAATGAGTTGAAGTAACCAGCTATCCCCCTCAAAAATAGTCACCTCTCCCAACCGAGCCCTGCACCGTCGTGACCTGACACCCAGGTGATTGAAGGCCCAGAGGATTTATTTCCCCCGGACAACCTTTACAGGCGGAGTTGGCCGGTTTCTCTGGAACCCGGTGACAACTTATGACTATTGGCGGACCCGGTCAGCAAAACCCCGTCAACAGAAACTGGCGCTAGAAGGAGGGAATGAGCTCGTCCCCCTCCCAAGATTCTTATTTTAGACCTCCTAAGGGTTCCCCAAGTTGTAGTTTTAGGAGACAAGCCTTTGGTGGGATTGGGTCCTTTTCCCCTGCTAAATTTGAAAGAATCCTCAGATCCACCCTGAATCCTGGAAGGTTTGTCGAACTCGAACCTCCTACTTGAAAGAAACGGACGTCAAAAGTCATACCAACCACTGTTGTCTGGGGATCTACCATATCTTCGAATACTCAAACTCCCCAGACAGTCCTGGGAACCAATACTCAAACTACCCAACATATAGTTCCCCCAATGGCGGTATATTTTGGAAATGCTGGGTCCCCAATGGGTACTTTTCCGGGTGCCATCAACGTCTTACCTTCTCACCCGGAGAAGATTTGCCCACGATATGAGCACCTGGGCTCACGGACCGCAGAAGAACACTTACAGGCATATAAAGATGCCATGAATCAACACCAGATCCAGCATGAAGATGTTGTGACCCGCATGTTTCCCTTATCCTTAGGACAGAGTGAGTTGAACTGGTACCTGAACCTTCCCGCCAACTCCATCAATACATGGCAGGATATGGAAGACGCCTTTTTGGCTGCCTTTCGTGTGCATGTGGACCCAGCCTGGTCCCACAGTCAGTTCATCTCCATCAGAAAGAAACCCAATGAGCCTCTCACATCATTCAACCATATGTTCCAGCATGCCCTAAAGAGGTGCACAGGCCCTTTTGTCCCATCGCCAGACGTTACCATACAGACATACCTTAATGCGATGGACCCTTTCATTGCCACTCTCCTCTGGAGAACAACGACCCTGGGCGACCGGGATACTTTGGCAAAAGTCTATAACCTGGCCTTAGAGTTATCCCGCGGTCTCAATAAATCCCCGGGCGGGATTGGACAGAACACACCTTTCAACATGGTCCCTGGCGGAACTGCTTATGTCGGGGGTTACAATCCCAATCTGGCAATAGGTGCCCCTTTAATGGCAGGGAATCCCCCACCACCTTTGGTAGACCAACAGGTGCGATATGTCTACCCCTCCCAGACCCAGGTGACACTAGGTCCAGAAGTCTTCCCTTGGAATCAACCACAGCAGATGCAACAAACTCAAACACAACCGTCCAGAGTGCCCTTCTTCCAGTCGTCCGCGACTGGAGGATTGTCGCCTTCGACTCTGGTTAATCCTGCTACCTTCCCGGGAAGCCAACAGCAGCCACAGCCGTCCCATTATAACGCTAATACTCAATTGACCGCCGAGGTTGAGTCCCTCCGGCGAATGCTGTCCACCCTTACCATGGACATGGGTCAGCTGAAGGCTAGATCCTACGCACCCCAAAACTCAAATTCCTAGAGGGGAAATATCTTCTCCGGCCAATGAAACAACAATGCCGGGGGAAGAAACTTCAACAATGGGCCAAGGTCCAACCAACAACAATAGAATAATAATGCTAACACCGGAGGCCCGCCCCCGAATCAAAACACCAACCAAAATGTTGCTGGACCATCCCACTTTACGCCAGTCGTAGACTTCCAGCCCATGACTAATTGGTGTCGGCTGCACGATATAGGTTCGCACAATGAAGTAAATTGTGCCACTTTGGAGAAAGTCATAATGATCTCCCAGCTGGACAGGCAGTAATCGCATGATACCGCTCCTCCAGAGCCCCCTGTCCAAGAGAAAACCCACAGTGCTTTCACCTGTGATACCATCTTCTTCGGTACTTCTGGGGAAGATGAAGAAGAATCTGAATTACAGGGGTTCTTTGATGAATCCATTTCGCCCTTTGAGGCTAACGCTTTTACCAACCCACGGGCTCCATACAACACTCGGAGCCATGCGGGTAAAGGACCAGCTTGCACGCCCGTACCTCCTACTAAAGATACTCCTCCTCCCCAAAGTAATACAGCTAATCGACCTATCCCTCCAAAAGGTCTTAGCTCTAACCAAGCAAAGGATCTCGCAGAAGAAAATCACCTATTCCCGGGAGGAAGATTTGATATTACGAAGGCATTAGAGCAGACCACCACCTCCATGACCTTGATGGAGGTTTTACTAAATTGTCCCGAGCAGAAAAGTCACTTCTGAAGCTCTTAGGGAACCCAGAAACAGTTAGCCGCCCACCCAAGACGGTCTCATTTGAAGATGCTAACGCGGCTGTCTTCCGGAGAAATAATGAGGATCCTCCCTTCCTGCTAGGCCTGAACATCTATGGCAAAAACATACACAACTGCCTAGTAGACTCCAGAGCTTCGGGTAACATCATGCCCCTATCCATTTGTCAGAAGCTCAGACTACACCCCACCCCGTCTAATGGTGCAGTGATCCAATTGGATAAGACTGCTGTAAAAATGGTGGGGGAACAGAAAAACGTCCGGATACATCTTATCCAGGACCCCAGGATAGCCAGTATTATCGACATCCAAGTGGTAGACATCCCAGAGACTTACAGGATGTTATTAAGTCAGAATTGGTCTAAGTCCCTAAATGGATACTTTTCGATCGACTTCACCCACTTATGGCTTCCGTGGGAAGGAGAATCCAATCAGATCCGGGTCGAAAGCGAACCTCAGATGAAGCAGGCCCTTACCAAGGTCGGGAGGGTCAATAAAGTCCTTTTCTCTGAATCCTCCCTAGGGGTGTACCGACCTCTTGAGATTTTAACATTTGATTTCATCCCCGGAGAGGATCTCATAGTACTGCAAAGAGCACAGGACTTGGAAGGAAAGATGAGAGTTGAAGTCAACTCTCAAGGCCCCACAGCGACCCTTGCCACACTCTTATCCGGCGCTTGGTGCCGATTGCATTACCAAAAACATTCAGAGCATGAGTGTGAGCCATGCCGGTCTATCGCTACCCGGCAACTTGATATCCTCTGGAGTGAACATGCAACCGATTCCCTGGGACCCAGTACTTCTACGGGATGCACTCCTTTGGTGCCATCCGCCCAAGAATCACAAACCGAAACACCTCCGGGGATAAATTCCACTTTTGCGCCGGTAGTCTGGGGAGAAGTACCCAAGTCCCCCAGCATCAATCCAAAGAAAACTCCCCCTCCCCAGCCCCAGATTACAAACAATGACTTATGGACCCTTAAATTTGACGGGTCCCGATCCAAACAGGGCTGTGGGGCCGGAGTAGAATTAATCAACCCGCGAGGGAAATCCTTCCTCGCTTCTTACAGGTTATAGTTTAACTACACAAATAATATCACGGAGTACGAGGCTTTGGTCCTTGGACTCCTATTCGCACTAAGGAAGGGTATCACCCACCTCTGGGCTCTGGGTGATTCAGAGTTAGTTGTCAAACAGGTCCGGAGTCAATACACATGCCATGAAAAAAGGCTGGCCGCATACCGCAACAGAGCTTGGAGCCTTATTAAATATTTCGATGCCTTTGGCATTGACCTTATTCCTCGGCGACGGAACTATGTCCCGGATGCCCTAGCTATTTCTGCCAGCACACTTGAGCCGATGGCCGGCTCATGACTCTAGAGATTTTTAGTTGAGATGGTCCCCACCCCCTCCATTCCAGACAATGTTACCCACTTTCAGGTTTTCAAGGATGACCAGCATATCCTGACATTTATGGCCAACGTTGGTGTTTTCGAGGATCAGATAGTGGAGGAACGAGACCACGATGACACTGGACAGGGTGATGAAGACAATGGGATCATAGACTTGCCCACCAACACTATCCCTAAGGGGATGGTTGCATTAGAGCAGATCTTTGACTCGGACCCTCGGGCCCGTGAGAAGGTTTTGTCCTCCCCTGAGGGAGGAAAATTTGAAAAAATTAACATCGGCCAGCCCGGTGAAGAGAAGATCATCCACATAGGCACCTCCTGTTCCCCTGAGGAAAAGGAGAAGATTCTCTTAGTTCTCCAAGAATACATTGATGTGATTGCCTGGGGGTATGAAGATTTGAAGACATATGACACCTCCATCATGACTCATACCATTCCCCTGAAACCAGATGCTAAGCCCTTTCGGAAAAAGCAAAGACCGGTCAACCCCCTGATAGAGCCTCTAATTCGTCATGAGGTAGAAAAACTGCTGTCAGCTCAGATCATTTTCCCAATTCGACATACTACATGGGTTGCCAACCTGGTCCCAGTCAGGAAGAAAAATGACGAGATCCACCTTTGCGTGGATTTTTAAAATTTGAACAAAGCATCTAAAAAAGATAATCACCCTCTCCCCTCGTTGGATGAGGTGTTGCAGATAGTAAATGGATCCTAGATGATGTCTTTCCTAGATGGATATTCGGGATACAACTAGGTCATGGTTAAATATGAGGACAGAGAGAAAACAACGTTTACCACCAAGTGGGGAATGTTTGCTTATAGAAGAATGCCCTTTGGTTTGATCAACGCCGGGGCTACTTTTCAGAAGGCCATCGACATTACATTTGAAGGCCTTGTAAATCGATGCATAATCATCTACATGGATGATTTGACTGTCTTCTCCCTGGACAGGCGTGATCACACCGCCCACCTCGCTTAGATCTGTGAGAGATGTTGCCGATTCAGAATATCCCTCAACCCCAAGAAGTGCATATTCGGGGTCACTGAAGGGAAATTGCTAGGGCATATCATCTCTGAGAAGGGTATATCCATAGACCCTGATAGAGTCAAAGCGTTGTTGGACTTACAGATGCCTGGCAGCAAGAAAGAAATGCGATCCTTCTTTGGAAAAATCAACTTCGTACGTCGATTCATCACGGGATTCGCAGAGATAGTCAAGCCACTCAACGAAATGATGAAAAAGGATACCAAAATTGAGTGGAGTCCCGAAGCAAAGCGGGCGTTCATCCAGATAAAATAGGCCATAACGGAGGCACCTGTCCTGGATAGTCCGGACTACTCTCTTCTGTTTTACATATACTTGTTTGCTTCACCGCATTCTGCCACGACAGTATTAACCCAAAAAGTTAACGGGGAGGAACGACCAATTGCTTTCATGAGTTCCCCCTTTAAGAACGCCGAAGTCCGGTATTTGCCGCTGGAAAAATAGGCCTTTGCTCTCGTCCGCGCCGTGAAGAAAATCTGGCATTATATTCTCCGGAGCAAAGTGCATGCTATCGTCCCGGACCAGGCTGTCAAATCTCTGCTGATGCAGAGTGAATTGGGTGAAAGACGGGGGAAATGGATGGCCATCCTCTAGGAATACGACTTAGAGATGTAGCCCATGAAAATAGTCTGAGGCCAGGGACTAAGTCAAACAATAGCAGAAGAGACTCCCCACATAGAATGTCATACTTACACAGTGGATTCCATTACCCAGGATCCGTGGTATACCGATCTGGTGTATTTGCTACTAAACAACAAATGCCCAGAGGGATTACCTCCCCACAAACGCCGTGCCCTGCGGATGAAAAGCGCCCATTTCATGATCAAAAACTCTACGCTTTACCATCGAAACTATGAGGGAGTGTACCTCCGATGCATCGATAGAGACCAAGCTGTGAAGATAATTGATAAATTTCATGGACAGTTTGGAACCGGGCATGGCTCAGCCGACGCCACTGCCCATCAGATCCTCCGGGCCAGATACTATTGGCCCTGTATCTTCAGAGATGTTTAGGCTCATGTCAGGAAATGCCATACTTGCCAAACCGCAGTGCATCATGAGCGTAACCCAGCCATGCCTCTGCAACCAGTATATGAGGCTAGACCCTTTGCCCAGTGGGCATTTGACTTCATCGGGGAGATCAACCCCAACTCGTCTGCCAACCACTGATACATTCTGACTGCTACTGATTATTGTACTCGGTGATCTGAGGCTATACCTTGCAAAAACAACACGGTGGACATAGTTATCAAGTTCTTGGAAGAGAACATCGTCACAAGGTTTGGAATGCCCTTTTCTTTAGTATGTGACAATGGTCCGACATTTTCTTCCGCACAATTACTTGAATGGACCTACAAGCGAAAGGTCACGCTGAAGTTCTCCAGCAACTATTACCCCCAGGGAAATGGCGTTGCTGAATCAACGAACAAGAATCTACTTGAGGTGATCAAACATCTGTTAGAACAGAATCCCCGGGATTGGCACCAAAAATTGAGATACGCCCTCTGGGAAGATCGTATTCGTATTAAAGCCGCCCTGGGAACATCCCCATTCCACTTGGTTTATGGACAGAACCCTGTATTCCCAGTCAACTTACAGATCCCGATTTTACAATTTATGCAGGAATTCAACAACAAGGACAACATCGTGGAGGTTCGGCTCCTAAATCTGGTACGGATGGAGGAACAACGAGACGCAGCCCTTGAACATTTCGCGCGTCACCAAGCAGTAGTAAAATGATGGTTTGACAAAAGAGCCCAATACAAGGCTTTTCAGATCTCGGATCTGGTCCTGTTGTGGGATAAGGCCTGAGAGAAGAAAGGAAAGCACACCAAGTTCCAACGGCTCTGGCTCGGACCATACCTGATTTTGGAAATCTGCGGGACAAATACTTATCGCCTTAATACTTTAACTGGAGAACCTGTCGCATTGCCTGTTAATGGGCAGTTTCTCAAACATTACTTCGAGTAAGGGTAAGTTTTTCCAAAATTGTATTATATGTAAATTTCCCCTTGTAAATAGTTTTTGTTGGCTGCCTTCCAGGGCAGTCTTCCTTTTTGCTTTTGTTTTTGTTTTCTTTTGGCCCCGGTGTTTCGCTCCATCTTGTAGAGCGGGAATGCTTCGCATAACTTTGGCTTCTGGTACAATGTCTCCGGCATGGTGAACTCTAGAATCTATCTTTATCACGATGGAATCGACCCGGTCTCTGAGATTATTTGCAAGTGATGACACATTTTCGAGCAATCTCCATTGGGTGTTGTTTTCGGGAGTCTGGCAATCGGTGAATAATAATAATGTAAGGAACAAGTAATCAGACACGTCGAGGGTAGATTAGCTATACTGATTGGTTGATCCATGTCTGAAAATCCAAAGGAATTCCTTCCGGGTCTGGAGTTTTATCCTCTCCAAATATCTAAATATAGGTGGATGGGTGAAAGAAGTACCGCCATTTGAATTTCAGCTAAGCTTGGGCTCAATGGTGAAAGAAGTATCGCCTTCCCTACCTAGAAATAAATAAATAAAGTAATGGGGATAAGCGGGACGAAATTTTGGTCTCCGGGGGAAAAGCAATTAAATTGATGACTGGTTTGATGTAATTAGCACCATTTCTCTATTTACTCAGAGGTCATCGGCTTGATTCCCTTTCAAAGCACACACGACACCACTGATGAAAGGCTACGGACTGACTCCTATATGGTCGGGTTCTCTTGAATATGCTGCCCTCTACTCGTCAAATGCTTCGGGAGGACGGTTTGTTCTAGTTGTGCTAACCAGAGGTTCTGTGGTTCTCAAATGCGCTAAGGCATTTGTCCCAGATAGTCACCATTTGTTATGCCCTGCATCCCCGTCCCTACATTTTGTGTGCAAAATGTTGGGTCCCCCTTTTTTTCCTTTTGTTTTGCTTTTTGTGGCAGCTCTGCCTTGTCTTTCTTTTCTTCGCTTTTCCTCTCCGGGGTTTTCTTCCCCGGAGTGTGTCATTTTCTCGGTTTGTTTTTCTTCCCCTCCCGGATCCCGGATCTTGGAGGTTGTCTTTTGGTGGGAAGTCTGATTCCGGACTCCGGGATTGTTTGCAATGATGTTCCTAAGTCTCAGGAACATCATTGTAAGGAATCCCCAGGTCTGAGTCCGGGCGTTTTGTCTAACCTAAAACTCCGGAAGGGAGAGGATTGTTTTTACCGTGGGTATAAATAGAGCTTACCTGTCATTTTCACATTTACCACGATTAAAACCTTTGAGCACTTAGAGAGAAATACAACATTTTCAGAGCGATTAACAGAGTTTGCAGAGAATTTGCAGTAATCAAAGCTTAAACCCCCTTCTGTGTTCTCTGACATACGCGAGTGCTCCGTGGTAGTGATCTTGGCGAACCAACGATTCAAGTGTTGCAGAGTTCACTCGGTAATCCCTTCCTCCACCTTCTGCATTTTCAGGTTGGTGCTTTCGCTTCCCTTCTCTCTATCTTGTGTTCGTTTTCTGGTTTGTTGTTTTTGCCTGGTTTCATTTTCGTTTGTTTCTGTTTCATTTCATTTCATTTCTGCCGTCTGTTCTTTTCTTGCCTCTGGTTCACCGCCCGTTGGTGGGTTGGCTCTATCGGAAGGTTGTCCACCTTCTGTGCAGATGTAAATAGTTGTTAATAGTTGTAAATAAGTTGTAAACAGTTTGTAAATAGCTGGTCCGCGCTGATGTAAATAGTTCATAAGTAATTTGTAAATACCTGTAAATGGTTTGTAAGCATTTGTAGATATCGTGTATATGGTGTAAATGATTGTATATTTTGGTTTCGGCTTCGTCTGGTTTTCGTCGCGGGAGTCACCCATGTGTACATCGATTGTATATTCATGTATATATGTATATATTTCTGTAGGTAACCCTTGTATATATCCCCCCATCCCATGTATATATCCTTCAGCCCTCTGTATATCCTTTCGAGTGGCTCAACGAGCTGGTCGAGTCACCCTTGCTGTTGGTTTTTCACTTCAGGTTGGCTTTGAGGCAGAAAACCACTTGTTTGAAGCTCGGCTCGTGGCTGGTTTCAAATAGGCAGTTTTCTCTCCCCTCCATCAAGGCTGTCAGAGCCTTATTTATTTCCCATGCGCGCAATTACTTCTGGTCATGTGGCTTTCCCTTTTCGCGCATTCGAGCAGTCGACTCCGCCGCCAGTGCCATCCCATCCATTCAATGCTAGCGCACGTGGCGCCCACGTGGACATGCTTCCACATTCTTCTTCACTAACGGTCACTTCTCTGGGTTGCGGGTCCCTTTCCGTCATCCATCCCATTGTCTTTGTCAAGAGTGACAAATTTTCCTGGACCCGGAGATATAATGAAAGTGCCAAGTTATGTTTTGCTTTTCGGATACTTATGCAAAAAACTAACTTTTCAGAAAAAGCAAACGACGCAGCGGTAAGATCTTCGGACCCCAGAGTTATGGTTTTATTTTGATAAATATGATCTGACGGTCGCTTTGTCTTGCAGGTCCGGACTTCACTTTACAATCATGTCTGAAGCATCTGCCTCATCTCCTCCCGGAAGTCTGGAGTTACCATCCACAACCGAGACCAGGGCAGCGGCAAAGTCTAAGATAGAGAAGTCCCTGGCAAAGCTCCCCCTCACCATGAAGTATATGAAGGACGAGGAGATTGTGGGCTCAAAGATTGAGTCCAAGATAAAGATGATGACCGACACCAGCGTCGGGACTTGGGCAGAAATGCAGGCTCTAGTAAAAATGATGCATATACAACGACAGGCTGGAGATGCACTTGCTACTAACATCGGAGGTTCCGGTATTCTCAGGGCAGCTTGCTTCCCATACTCCGTGCAGTCTCCGGAGCTTGTGCTTACTCTGGCGGCCCACTATAACTCCTCTGTCCGGGCCGTCATGTTAGCACCAGCAAAACCATCGGGATTCCCCACTCCACTGGTGTCCCTGGACCCAACCACTTTCCAAATCGGCCTGGGCATCCCGCAATTTGATCAAGCTACAGTGGTTACAAGGTCAGATGCCTTGAAAGAATTCACCGAGCTGGAGGAGGCCTCTCGGTTGTATATAAACACCAACTGGCTCAAAGTCTCGAAGAGGGACCCCAAAAGAATGAAGATTAACATCCCCCGCTCTGAATTCAAAGAGAGCATCCAGATGGGGATGATTGCATTGGCATAGGTATTTGGGCAACCCTCCGCCCAAGAATTTGCAAAATGGATGTACTATTTCCTGTTCGCCATGTCCACTAAGGGACAATTCTTCGACTGGGCTACTATTATTTCCAACCATGTCGACTCCCAGCTCCGGCAGCTGGGCAAGGATAAGAAGTTCTACATGACTTCTTATGTTTTCTGGGCCTTGGTTCATCAGAGGCCCCACTCCAATGGCCTGCTCATAGATGACGTCCTCAGATTTGGTCCGGGACAAAAGGCACCATGGGACCATTTCCCATAGATTCAATGGGAGGCCAGCTTCCCCAGTTACTGCCGGGTAAATGATTGTTTCGTTTACCATCATCTGCTGACGCCCACCCGGGATGCCGGATACCACCTATCTAAGGAGGCGATGAAATTGGTTAGTAGTTATAGGCACTACTACATTCAATTCCAGCAGCATACCTACATTAGGGTCACTGGATTCTCCAGGGAACCCTACTTGTTGCCCAGGCATTGCGGGGACAAGATCATGCTGCTGGAGTATTGCAGACAAATGACAGAGCTGCATACCTTCTTGGGCCTCAAGAAGGTCACCAATGTTTCATTCTCGATCTCCTGTGGGAACTATACCTGCAGTCTGGCTGCCGCAAAAGAGGCAGACAACAAGCTTAAAAGTTACAACTTGCAGGAATTCTATCTGGCGTGGAAAAAATTTGATCCGCAAGGCCGAATTGTGATAGCACTACCTCGGGCCTCAGAGCCCCACGAAGCAGACATAGAAGACTTCTGGGAAGATTGCCAGGATGATATGGATGTGCGCAGCCAACATTATGATAGGATGATGGCTGGAATGATGCAGGAGCTAAAGCTCCAGAGATTCCCGGAGGGATTTTCAGATGATGCCCCCACCGCAGATCCCCAGTATAAAGAAAAGGGGATTGATAAATTGGCACTGCCCGCAATAAACTGGGCCACCCAAGAAGATCACACAATTGAGGACTTCACTCGAGCAGTTGTCGAGAGAAGTCATACATATTTCAAGCGGGTGTGCCCCGGGAGTGCGCGCCTTGGTCCCCGACCAACACAAAGGGTAACTTCACCGCTGGTATTAAGATCGACCCTGGGGACCGGGACATCTTCACCAGCCGGGACTTCTACACAGGGCGCAGTCAAAGGAAAGCGGATAGCTCTCACCCCCTCCGCGCAGTAGATTCCCATTCAAGAACAGATTCAGCAATCCATGGCAGCCTCCTAACAAATGAGCGAACAACTATTGACGAAGCTAGCAACTCCCCCGCTCATGTCCGGGCCAATTCGTCCTCCTTCCTCCCCATCACTGGCTGCCTTAATGGTGATAGTGACGGGGGTGGATCCCACGGAGGAAGCAACATTAGCAGATGCAGGGCCGCCTCTGATCACCCGGAGGAATAAAAGGAAGCACATCCAACAGCCAAAGGCAGAACCAGCGCCAAGGGCATCCCTCACCAAAGAGGTGGAAATCCTCTCTTCTAGTTCTTCAGAACCGGAGAGAGAGGCAGAGCAAGCAGAGGACCCAACCAGTCCCCCTCCAAAAGAAGAGTTTGATCTATTTGCAACCGATGAATTCGGGAACTTGCAAGGGGGCGACATACAGGCAGGGACGGAAGTCCTGGAGAAAGAACAAGAGGCTATGGACCTCCGGGACCTAGAAGAAGAGGCTGCAGAATAAGAAGAGCAGTAGATAGAGGAGCAAAGACTGGAGATTATCTCCGGGGCTCAGGCAGTACAAGGTCCGGGAGTGGACCAACAATAAACGGAACAAAAGGCATCCGCTGGGGAACCCGGACCCGGAACTTTGGGAACAACCGTAACCCCAGCCACCGTGTTCCAAGGGCCACTCCCGGGAGCAACCTTCAGGCACGTAATAACAGCGGCCCAAACTTTGAATCTTGGCCAGATACCTCCCATACTGCCCAAAGAAGTACCAATGACAGA
>MU217493.1:7140-26239 GCA_018584345.1 Thuja plicata | reverse complement strand
CATCGATTGGATATGGGGAATTAAGTTCAAGCAATTTCAATCTAAGCTTACATCCTCCTCCTATCTTAATGAGATTTGAACTCCCATGAGTTCTTGTATCTTTGAGTAGTAAGTTTGGAATGCTCCAGGCTCGGTAGTGAGTTGCTTAAGCTTCTCACTCAGCTATTTCTCAATATCTACTTCTTTCTTCTTGATATCAATAGTAAAATTTGAAAGAGTACAAAACTTTTGAAACAATGAAATGATGGATTGTAGTTGAGTGTCAACTTCAGAACATAACTCAGAAAGAGTTACCTTCTCTATATCATTATGTTTCAGCAAATCTTCCATCAATTTCTTCTCCATAATCTCTTTTTGAATCTTCAACATATACTCATTCATATCCTTGTTTGGTCCTTTGATTTTTTGGGCTAAATCATCAACTTGGTCCTGTAGGGATTCAGATTCATCAACAGTTGCTTC
The DNA here is from genome assembly GCA_018584345.1 of Thuja plicata. Lineage (NCBI taxonomy): Eukaryota > Viridiplantae > Streptophyta > Pinopsida > Cupressales > Cupressaceae > Thuja > Thuja plicata. The sequence continues at coordinate 25,777 of MU217493.1, read as the reverse complement.
AGGAACAATGTCCTGGAATATTTCCTTCACATGCTCAAGTATATTTACCTTTTTCTTCTTTGTAATTATTTTTTCCTATTCAGCCTTTTGTGCTACTATCTCAGCATATATAGCCAATTCTTTAGGCTTCATCATATTAGGTCTCCCTTTGGTATGATGATTGGATTTCTCAAATCAATGATTTGCTTCCTCTTTTTGCTCTTCTTTTTCTTAACAAATCTACTCTCACCAATAGAGAATTTTGAATGTGATGCCTTAGTTGCATCAAGTGAGTAGGTATGGGTATCGACTATGCTTTCTTTTGCTTTTACTTCTTCTTTTTGTTCATCCATCTACTTCTCTTCATTATTTTCCTTAAGATTTAATTCCTATTGCATTACACTTTTAGTATATATTTCCTTCTGTATATTCAGATCCGTTGTTGTGTTAGTAGGTGGAATATCTTGCTTCTCACCATTGGTGTCATTTGGGTGTTCCAACTCAGTGTTCTTTTATTTTTATGTCTTGGTGGCCTTAGGTTCTCCATCCTTATCCTTATCTGTATATGCAAGTGTCTCGGTTGCCATGTACGATGTGTCTAGTACAAACTTAGTATTAATAGTATCATCAATACTATACATCTGTACTTTTTTAATGGTCGGATCTTTTCTCATCAAAGGTGTATTGTCAATATCCATACACTCTGTATCATTCATTTGTACATCCATGACATCTTCATCTTTTGACAACTCTTTCTTGGATCTTATTCCTCAAGTATATCTTCAATAATGATTTCTGCATTGTCAGTAATTAGATCAATAGGATCCATTTTCTTTGTGCTTTTTTTTATCTTATCAGCAATGGTTGCTTCTTGTTCCTTTTTTGTTTCATGATACTCAGTATCATATATATGAAATATGTCCTTCCATTTTGCAGTTATTTCTTTTTCCACTGATTATATGTCTCCATTCATTATCCTTAGGGCTCTTCCCTTGATTAGAAATTTGTTTGAATGGTTCTTTAATGCTTCATGGATTTCAGATGGTGCAAGGTCAGGAATAGTGTGTACTAATGACCTTTCTCTCATTTTCTTTTTGTATTGATTGCATACTTCTATCTTGCATCTATTTTTTTGTATAGTTCTTCGAGTAGCTTGTCTACAAGTTCAATAGTTGTCAATCTATGTCTCAGTATAGTTATCACAACAACTTATTCAATATTCTTCATTCCTCTTCTGATATTTTACTTGCCTAAAACTTCCAAATCCTCCTGATTTCTTTAATCCTTCCAGAAAATCATCCAGAGTTTGTGGAACTTGTGAAAGATCTGCAACTGATATAGATTTGTTTGCCTCATTAGACTATGCTTCACTTTCATTACCAAATATTAATTTTATTCTTGTTCATGTAGGTTGTTTCTTTCCTCTAGATCTCACATATGTCTTTCCTCTCGGTTGTATTATCTCTGCATCTTTCTTTTCCTTCGGTTGTACCAAAGATCCGGTGTTCCTTCTAATGCCTCTCTTACTCGGTGATGCCAATTGTAGATTTTTCTTGTCAACCACTACAATGGCTTGATCATTCTCAGTGTTCTCATCCAATATATCATTAACTCCAAGAGTCTTTGATAAAGAATCAATCATTTTACTTTCTTTCTTGATTGACCTAGGTACTAATATACCGTGCTTGATTTTATCTTTGACTTTAGCATAGGTGTCATACCTCTTTTCATTAGGATCTATTGGTTTAGCTAGTAAAGCTTCCATCTATTTTGAACCAATATCAATATCCTTCTCATATCCCATCGGTTGAATCCATTCAACTCTTGGTTCAACATCCTTAATAATAAAAACATCAATGTCGACCTCAAAACAAATGTTATCATGATACTTAGCAATTAGTTGACGTGGAACTCGGTATCGTTTATGCATTCTAGCTTGGAATTTCAAAAAGTAGTCAGACATGATTTCATCAATGTTGTATCCTAGACTCTGTATATACTCATGTATTGGATAAATAATTGACCTATCAATTTTCCATACTACATCTCCAATTGAGGGAAATGAATTCTAGTAGTAAAATAAAATACATACCAATAATGACCCAAATTTCAATGTGTTGGTCTTTTCCTTTCTGATTATATTCTTGTTGTCATCTATCTGCTTCAACAAAACTTCACAAAGATCTATCTGAAGTCCTTTCTTCACTATCTTATATGCCAAATCTACTACTCCACATGGTACACTATCCACTCAAGACAATTGAAACACTCGGTAAGATATGATGTTGCATGCATACCTTAACTAAAGATCCTCAATAGTAGATATCCTCATTCCTCTGCCATCCCATTGTGGCTTGGTCAGCTCAGTGAGCTTACCCTTGTCAATTTTGTTGATTTCCTTGGGTTGGTATCCAATAGGAAATCCATTGATAATGTACAAAATATCCTTAGTTATCTTAATTGATTCATCCAACCACATAAACCGGTCATGTACTCGGCTAAGTATCATTCTTACCCATTCAGGCTTGAATTCCCTTGGTAAATGTATTGCATGAATCAATCCTTTCATTTCTAGATGGGTGTGCTCATCTTTAACTCTTCCATTCACGTACTGCTTACTGAATGAAGCATCAATCTCATCTTCACACAAATTTTTGATTTTGTAGTGAATAAATGTGTGAATGTCTTCAATCAATAGAACTCGCGGCAGTATTGAAGATAATGCTCCTGTCATATCAATTTCTGCAACTATAGCTGGGGGCAACTTGTATTTAGGGTTTACTGGTTCAACATTCTTCACTAGAACTAGTCTCTGCATCCTCGGTGCCATGATAATCTCCAAATGTAATGATTTAACAAACTAGGGAAGACTTGATAAAATACGACTTCACAAACTCAACTCGGTAAACCAATTATCTCAAAAATTTCACTCAATGCTTTTGTAAAGATTTGGAAATGCCTCAAAATTGCTTGGATTTCTCGATGGAGTGATCGCTCTGTAGTGTGCTCAAATGCTCTTTGAAAACATTAGGTTCAAATGAATTAAGAACTGGCCTATTTATAGATTTTCCATGATTAGGGTTTCCAACGACTTTAATTATATGCATTAAATGTGCTTGTTGAGTCCATTTTAACTTTATACCGATAACATAGTCACTATGCTTAACCGACTAAACAAAATAACCATACATTACAAATTTTAACCAAAATTTCACAACTTATCCAAATGCATCTTAATATGCTGATATGGATCTTAACTCTATTGCTTAGGAACTGATGTAAGATTTATAATAAGCATGCAGTTCCTACATACCTCTCACCAATTAGGTGGAGCTCAGTGCACCAGACTCGGTAGAGATGGTGTTGTCTATAGTTCCAAGTGATGTTCCATCTTCCTGAGTCTTTCTCCTCCATTTTTTGTTCATTTGTTCTCTGATTTCTTCAACAGTAGATGGTGCACTCTTTGTAGATTCATCTTCAGTCAGTGCATTTCCTTGGTATCTACAGTTTCTCGCTAGGTGTCTACCCTATGACAATGGAAACATGCCATGCCAGGGCTCCTCCGTGATCTTCTATTATACATATCATGCATCAATATGAAATTTTCAGCAATGTATCCATATCTTCCACAAGATAAGAATGAAATCCTTGTATTATAATCTTACGGTATAGATGTGTCTTCTCGGTTAGTATTTGCATTGTCTCGGTGAGGAACCCATTTATCATTTATTTTCTTTGATCTGCACTCTTTAGTCTTTTGACCATACTTGTTGTAATTCTTGCAGTAACCATCAAACTTAGGTTTCCTTGTGTTGTTAGTAAGGTTGATTCTACACTCAAAAGCTTGATGTCCATACTTATTACATATAAAACAATAACCATCAAATTTAGGTGTCCTCGGTACTTTACCTTTCTTGCTTCTGCAAACATTAGCATTGTTTCCAAGCTTCCCACAATAATTATAGCTTGGCTTCTTAGGTTTCGATGGGGGTGCAATACCTTGAACTTTCTGTGCATTAGATGATTCTCCTTTCTTGGTAGTGTTGTTCTCATTTAATCCAATTCTTGATCTGTCATTCAGTTGCTTCTAATTCTTAACATGTTTGTCCAATGATTTTAGTACATCTTCATTTCTTCTCAATATTTCATTTTCATCCTTATCAGCTTTCAATCTTTTGTCCATTCTTTCAATTTCATCTTTCAGTGCTTGATTCTCAAATTCCTTTTGGGTACAATCCTGATTTGCATTCAGAAGTTGGTCTTTCATATTGTAGTGAGCTTGGGTCATCCTTAATATTTCATTATCTTTCTCAGTTAACCTTATTTCAACTTGTCTTTTTCATCTTCTACAATTCTCTTTTCATCCTCAGTTGTTCTTTTACCTTCAATCAGTTCGATCATTCTTAAGCTATTAGCATCAAGATATTTCTTCATCAAATCCAACATCTTGGTAAGTGAGTCATTCTTTTCAAGTAGTTCTCTTATGGAAATCTCAGACTCATCAGTCACACTTCCTGCAGATGTAGTCTCAAGTGTATCAACTTGTTCTTTTGTAACCTTTAGTTCATCATATAATTTCTCTCTTATCCTTAGAGATTTCTCAATTTTCTTTCTTAGATACATGATTAACTCTCATGCACTTTCCAACTCAGATTCAAGACCATCAATCCTCTTAAATTGCCTATAACCTTCCATGACTAAGATCTTTAACTCTCAGGTGGTCAAACCTTTTAACTCGAGAGTACAAGATCTGATACCAATTATTGGAATAACTAATGGAAAGTTGGTACTGAGAGGGGAGGGGTGAATCAGTACCACTAAAATATTTCTAACCACAATTATTGATTAAACCATATATTGTTGCTTGCTGATTACCGAGCTCATAACTTTGAAACAAAAGTAATGTACTGCATATAAAACCATAACATCAAAACATTAAACAATTGAAATCATAACACCATGATTTTGGTAACATAGAAATCCTTGGTTAGAGGATAAAATTATGGTGGGGATGACACCCACAACCTTCACTAATTGTAGTATAAAGGGTGCTCAGTTAGAGCTACAAAGTTTAGTTATTTCTGATAGCTTACCCGGTTAAGAGTATATATAAGACTTGTTAGGTCTACCTGGTTAAAGGATTTTTACAAACTCTATACTTAGAGATGAACCATGTTAGATGATTTACAAGTATAAGATCGGTTAAGATCTACCTAGTATTGGGATTTAAATCTCTCAATACAATAGTATCAATAACTTAACAATGTATGTAAAAATGCATCAAATGTAAATGTTGTTCAGACTCTATGTGCTCTAATATGTGTTACCTCAATCTCCAAATTGTAACATTGTTCTATTTTTCTCTATTGTAGCTTAATTTCTGCTTGATGCTCTCTTCTTTTCTCTTTGTTCTTCAATAACATCAATAACAATAATAGCTCTTTGTCCTCTTCTCTTTATATCCTCTTGTGTCTCTTACACATACAAAATTCATCCAAGATGTAGATGAGTTTTGCCTCTTAATCCTATGTGTTAGGTATGCTGTGGATTTCTCTTAACCATTAGATCTTCTTTTCAGCTCGATGACCATGTCACTTTTACCTCAGTACTTGTTGTTCTTCTTGGAAATGACAAACTTTCATTTTTCCGTTTGATCTCTACCTTAGATCTTCACTCTGATTTATTTCAATAATTGATCATGTAAAAAAATTTTATAAATACTTGTATACTCATAATTAATGCTCTGACAATCATTAAATGTGATCTGATCGCATTTTTTATTAGTTGTCTAACTCAGTTGAGTAACTCCACAATACTCGGTTAAATGTTCTTCATTGCTCGGTGTAATATCAACTTGGTGAACTACATGCACTCGGTGTAGTGTGTCACTCGTTAACTGTAAGTGTTCGGTACTCTGTTACTTTACCGACTGGCTTGGTGTGCATTACCGACTTGTCTTATACATGACTATCTCCTTTTACCAATTGATTCTCCTTGACTCCATGACTTTGACTAAACTAATGACAACAAAATATCTTGTAGAGATAACAATAATGTATGCACATAAGCACTAATGGATATTCTACTAGTAATAGTACCTGCACATAGCTACAAATATCAAGGGAAAATTCATCTCCTATCATATTACCATGATAACACAAAGAATACTCTGAGGTGTCAGGTTCTAATATTTGAAGACTCTTTTAAATGCATCCCAATGAGATCTACCAAGATTAGACATATATCTGGAAAGAACTCACATTGCTTGGGCAAGGTCTGGTCTATTAAAAACCATAGCATACATCAAACTTCCAATTGCACTCTGGTAAGGTACTCTACTCACATCTTCCATATTTGATGTAGATCTATGACATTATCAAATAGACAACTTCCTTCAAACTATTAAAGGAACACACAATAGTCTATAATCCTGCATGTTGAACCTTTGTAAAACTGATTTTACATCATCTAACCTAGACATAGCTTTTTGTTCACTCTATCTCCACTAACTTCCATCCCAAGAATTTTTTTTTACACCAAGATCTTTCATTTCAAAATTAGAAGCAAGCTAAGACTTCAGTTCTACAATAATACTTTTCCTCTTACCAATGAATAACATATCAACATATAATGTACGTAATGTGCAGGAAATGACCACCATCATATTTATAAACACATTGATCTAATTTAGAATGCTCAAATCCATAACTCAACACATGTGTATCAAATCTCTAGTACCACATTTTAGGACTCTACTTGAGGCCATACAAATATTTTTTTCAATTTGTGAACCAATTTACTTTTTCCTTTTACCATGTGGTGCTATGGTTGTGTCATATCAATATCCTCCTCCAAATCATCATGAGGGAAAATAGCTTTATCATCCATTAGCTCAATGTGTAAATCATAAGCAGTAGTAATAGAAAGAAAAAAACTAATGGATGATAATTTTGCAACAGGAAATAATATCCCACCATAATCAACACCCTCAACTTGAGAGTATCCTTTTGCAACTAACCTTGCTTTATACTTGGAAATGCTTCCATCTGAACCAATATTTTTCTTAAACACCCATTTGCAACCAACGGTTTTTCATCCTTCTGGAAATGGTACAACATCTCATGTATCATTTTTTTCAAAGCTATAATTTCTTCATCCACAACATTTCTAGGTGCGACATCATAAATTGTAAGCACCCTGTTAAGGTGCATAATTTCATGCTTATTTGGATCCATTTTAGAGTGTTTTCATTCTTCCATGCATCATAGGACGTCTCTATATACGTTTAATTAATAAATATCTAAATATAATTCCTCTCTTAATTTAATTTCTATGAGGACCCTTAATTATAAGTGTGCCCCTTTAATTATTTCATTCATTCAATCATCATTTGCATACATAGGCCCTATTAGCATGTTGGCCTATTGCACATGTTTCCACATATCAAACCTAAATTTCACACATGTTTCAACCTTACCCATATCTAAATTAAACCTCAAATCAAATTTGAGCCCTGATTAGGTGGTATAGGGTGAGCTTATAGGTATAGGGGAGTCAAAATCGCCCCATACTCCTTAATTTAGGCCCAGAGTTGAATTGAAGAAAGGTGTTGGGTTTTTAGCGAGATCCTTGAAACCATATCATCCTCATTCGAGCTTTGAGCCCCAAAATGGCTAAGAGAGGTATAAAGGCAAGGCTACCTCCTTCATTTTGGAATCTAATCTTATCACAAGAAATTCATTAATTCAATCAAGCATTCATGAACTCAAGCATTCAAGGAGCAAGGAGAAACATTCAAGCATTACAAGTATTTAAAACATTCAAGCCATTTTCATCTCACCATTGTGGAAAGCTTCAACAACTATTATGCAACCATGTTTTTATGATTTCTTATTAGGTTTTTGTGGACTCATACTACTATATCAACACTTGTGATTCTATTTCAAGAGGATTTGCATTATCAAGGTACAAGACATTGTGTTTCTCAGAATAAGCCTCTACTTCCTAAAAGAACATTTTCCTTTCAATCATTTTCTATTTCAATTTCATGGCTAGTTCTAAATCAAGGGTTTGACTTTGACAAACCCTTTCCCGTAACCCTTCCTTTTTTGTGTTTAGGTGATAGGTGGTGTGTTTCTGGACAAGACTACAAGAAGGTATAACATAGAGCTAAAGTTGACTAAATTTTCAATAGATTCTTCCTAGAATAGGGTGAGTTTGATTCTCCCCTAGCCTCCTACTCCCCCTTGACCCTCAGAGGTGCCCTAGACCTCCCACTTTTGATTGAAATTTTGATCACAGGTCATCTCTATTTTGGATTTGTAGAACTGGTATCATAATTGGGTTCTCATTCTATTAATTTTTTGTATATGTAGAAATCTTCTCTCTTTACCTACCCCTAAATCTAAAATTTCTCAATTCCAATTGCATAGTCATCACCCATATTAGAGAAGGATAATTACATCCACTCAACACTTGAGCCTTATTGAATCTAGTGGATCATCTTCCTTCCAATGTAAGAGGAGATAATCCTAAGCTTCCTATTATTCTCATTCAAGCTAGTGAACACCATTTTCTTCCATACACTAGGATTTTCCATCATTCATACCCAATGCCTCTTCTAAAAATATAGATTCATCCACACTAGTATTCAAATAAAATACACAACTCCAATCATCTTCCATAACTTCTTTTTAGAGGACTCTTCATGGACATTGATTATAACAAAGTCTGCAAGGTAAAATCTAATTAGACCTTTGGCTTTATAGCCCCTAATAATATATTTAATAGCCTCATCTTTATTTGTAGGTTTCAAGACCTTCTCATCAATAGCATCCCACATATATCAATCTATTAATAGATCCTCCATGATTAGCTTCCACATTTCAAAATTAATTCTAGAAAATTTCTCCACCTATATTCTCCCTGATGAACTAGCCATCTTAAAAATCCTACAACAAGATCACAAAGAATTTTCTACACAATCTCCCACTTAAATTTGGATTAGTTTGAGAAACCCAAAAACCCACAACTGAAACCAAAGGTAATAAGGATATAATACCACTTGTAAGGAAGTTAAGTAGTGGAATAGTTTCCTACACCAACCTTGAGGAGAGGGTAATGTAAAAAAAATCTCAAATCTTTTCAATACTTATAGAAACATACCAGCATTAACATAAAATAACATGAATACCACAACACAATTATTTACATGAAGAAAATCCTTTTGTGAGAAAAGCCCACACTTCAAAAGTCGCCCAATATATTATTCAAAAACCAATAGTATATTACAATATACTAGCAGAGAAAACTTCTCTCAAGAGTATCACCAACTAGAGATATGAAGGTAGCAAAATAGCTATAATAATTTTTACATGGACCCTCCATCTCACATACCTAATATATAGAAAATACAATACAAGAAACAATCAAATGATATTACAAAACCACATTTTAAAAACCACTTATAAAGTGGTACCCATCTTATCTCTATTAAAATATGTCATATAATGTGTCAATGTACACACGAATATGTGTAACTACCTTTTACATTTCATAAATGTGTTCAACACATTTTAACATTTCCTATTTCAGTAGACCCAACTTTTCAAGGTCGTAGCTTTCAAACTGGGTGTTTGATTGACGAACCATTTGAAGCACTGGAGAGCTTGCAACATGCTCTATCATCTAGTAAAATTCTATGTCATTTACCCTAATTTTTGAGTCGATCAGGAGCCTCTAAAGCCTCCAAAATTGAATTCATAATTTTTTTTGGCGATTTAAAAAAGAATGGTAACTTTAGTATCTTCAAAACTAGACATGATATTGCAATTAAAATTTATCGGCATGCTTATCTAGCCCATCTGAACCTTTAGATAAAGAATAGGGAAAACTTGAACTCAAATGAAAAACTTACTATAGATAGTAATTGTATGTAAATGCAAGGTTGAGACAAATTTTCCTAATAGAGTAAGCTTCAACTTGTGAATTTAATATATAGAAAATATAAAAGGAAAAAATGTGGTAGCCGATGCTTTATCTAGAAATCTTTATTTATTTTCTATATCTAAGACCATTGTTGACTAGAAAGTGTTGTTAATAATAGAGTATGCAAAATATGGTTTCACTAATGAGATACACTAAGGAAAAATACAACATGATAGATATAAGGTGGTTGATGATCTCACCCTCTACAAGAATATTATATCAATTTAAGTCTTGAAGGTTATCGGTGATACACCATTGGTTGGTCACCCAGGTAGTTTCAAGGCACAAGCAAATAAGGAATAGATTCATTTGATGAGAACTCAAGGAAGAAGTCATCTAATCCATCAAAGAATGCATTACTTGTTTATAGAATTTAGGAAAAAAAATGTGTTTCTAGTAGATCTATCATACTATGGTGGAAAAATTCACCAAATATGTTCATTTCTTTGTCATTCCTACCTAGGTTAAGGCTCCTCAAATTGACCTTTTCCAAATTATCTTTAAGATTACAAAGGTTGCCAAAAAATATTGTGAGTAACAAGAAAAATTGGTTCCACAGTTTGTTTTGGAAAAAGCTTTTGCAAGTACAAAGTTAACTCCAAATACTAGTTATAATTCTCAAACAAATGTGAAAACAAATATTATTAGTAAACAAATTAAAGGGCACTTGACAAACTATGTAACAGGACAACAATCATCTTGGGTTTAATAGCTTTACATAGGAAAGCATTGCAACAATACTACATAAAATATGTCTATATGTATAACACATTTTAAAGTATTATATAGCTACGATGCCCTTTCTTTTGTGAATTTAGATATTGTTAATAGTAGAGTGTTGAGGCACAAGATACAAAGCCAAGACATATCAAGAGTGTCTTGAATGAAAGCCTCCAATATGCTCAAAATTAGCAAAATCTATATGTAGACTAGCATCATACAAATAGGATTTTTGAGGTGGGTGACATGATTTTCTAAAGGATACATCCTATATGCAATCATTTATCAAGTAGAGTGGAGAAAAGAAACTTGAACTCCATTTTTATGGGTCATACATGTTAAGGAATATGGATCTATGATAGAGAAAATCAATAGTCTTTAATCTTATAGTTTCAGGAATTTATCTCAGTCTCAATATAATATTGTTGAGATTGATATATATATATATATATATAATAATAATAATAATAATGCAAAATTACTAGTATTGTATGCTTGTTGTGATAATACAATTACCATTGTTATTGATTGATTAAATCTAGCAAGTATCGATATCTCATATATATAGATATTATGATGAAGAGTGTACTTACGTAGGGGCATGACCATATGTGGCTTATGCCACATAGGGTCATGACCCTACGTAAATACACCGTTCGACAATGCTAATGATAGTTTATAACAGTCATGTTAATACGATAATGATAATGGTTATCATTTTTCGTTATTAACATGGTATCGATACATGTCAATAACGATAATGATAACCACTATCATTATTGTTCATGTTTGCAGTTTCAGTCGTATGATCATTAGAATACATATACTACATATTGATTAATAATAATATAATATATATGTTATATTATTATTAATCATATGAAATTTTATATTCAATATTAAATTATTATATTATTTTTAATTAATAATTTATTGATGAAACATTATAAGATTGATTAAATTATAATTAATGGGAAGAGGCATGTCCTTTCTTATAAATAATAATGAATAGACATGTCCCATGAAGGGACATGTCTCTCCCAGCCTTATTCCCAATATAAATGAAAGAGATATTGTTGCATTTGGAAAACACATACAACATAGAGTGATATTACATTTGCGCTATCCTAAAAACTTAACATGGTATCAGAGCCAGGTTGCAAATGTAAGTGAGTAGTTTGTTGATGGTGAATGTTTGATTGTCTCAGAAAATACAGTCTTTGTAAAGGGACCATATATCACAAATCCACCATTTGATTTTTATTAATTTTGGATATGTTGGTGAAAACCAAATTTGGAAGAATCTCACCTGAGCGATTGGAGAGATAATATGGGGTTAAAAAGTTATGATGGACTGTGTACGGGTCTATGTGAAATTCCTGAAAGTGGCTTTCATAACAAAGATAATATTAATTTGTTATGATCATGGTCAAGCATTAACAAAGAACAATGTATTCAAGGAAGTGTGTCTCTTTATATAAAAAAAAAAGAATTAATTATAGAGTTTCACCTCTCTTGGAGCAATCAAGTCATTTAACAAGAAGACATGAGTATTGTTCAACAATATAAGAGTGGGAATTGTACATTGTGGGGGGGATAATAACCAATGTTACATTTCCATTTGAACCATCCTTAATGGAGAGTGAGAAAATGGTGATCATACACTCTTTGTTTTCGCTCTAAATGAAGGTCATCGACATGGCTAGCACGAATAACATTATGATCTCCTGCAGCGTGTCCTCCACAAACAACTTCAAAATTTGATGAGAGTTGATATTTCCTATATGGGATCACCTTACAAAAGGAAATATTTGAAACTTAAGATAAGTATTCTATGTTTTATTAATGCACATGAATTATTGAGTTTGAGATTTATGCTATAATATTGGCTGGTAAAATCTTGTATGCTTCTCTCTTTGGTATTTTCGTATGAGATAGTTTAGTTTATAAGCTATTTGTAATCTCTCTCTGACATACCTTCAGGATAGAAGCACAATAAATTATTTTCAGAGGGAGTCTGAATATTCAAAGGTAACTTTGGACGAGGAGCTAAGAAGATTGATATTAGACTCAGAGGGAGTCTGACAGTTCATCTTAAGCAATCTTGGATGATCAACAGATTGATATCTTCTTAATGAGTTCTTCTCTGTGAGAGAAGTTCGAGGTGAAATCCCTTGTTTTCAACCTCTGCGCTGAGGCATGATGGATGTCATGTTTGTGACTCCATATTTTTAATGGGCCTACCCCTTGTGTACATCATGAGGAAGTGACGACTTCCAAATGATTATCACTTATATTTGTAAGAGTCAATGAAAGGTGACGATCTTACAAAAACTTGACCTTCTATTGTGATAGACATCTTGTGATGGCTGAAATGGATCATAATAGATAGAACTTGTGGATAGAATCACCGATTGAGGAAATCTAAATTAAAGCTCATGAGTTTGTGGATAGAATCTCTGATGGAGACAATCCACACGAGAGCTTATGGATAGAATCGTCGATTGAGGCAATCCACCCAGGAACTTGTGGATAGAATCGCCGATTGAGGCAATCCATATTAAATCTCATGAGTTTATGGATAGAATCATAGATGGAGGAAATCCACGCGAGAGCTTGTGGATAGAATTGTCGATTGAGGCAATCCACCTGGGCACTTGTGGATAGAATCTCCGATGGAGGCAATCCACTCTAAAGCTCATGATTTTGTTGATAGAATCGTTGATGGAGGAAATCCACACAAGAGCTTGTGGATAGAATCACTAGTGGAGGAAATCCACTCTAAAGCTTGTGAGTTTGTGGATAGAATCACTGATGGAGGCAATCCACTCTAAATCTCGTGAGTTTGTGGATAGAATCGCCGATGGAGGAAATCCACATGAGATCTTGTGGATAGAATCACTGATGGAGGCAATCCACTTGAGATCTTGTGGATAGAATCATCGATGGAGGCAATCCACCTGAGAGATTGTGGATATAATCGTCGATGGAGCCAATCCACATCTTGAGACTATGTTTCTATGGATTATATCATGAGGATGATGTTTTTATTGCTTACATCATATGATTGATGTTATCAAGTGTCATATAAGTGTTGACATTGGATTGATTTATCCTCCCTAGCTAAGAGGGAGTGTTGATTTTTTGTATAGCTATGGTGAGGGCCATAAGTGTTGACATAGGAGACCACTACACAGTTTGTTTGATTATTCTCCCTAGCTAAGAGGGAGTGTTAATGTTTGTAGCTTCAGTCATATGATCATTAGAATACATATAATACATGTTGATTAATAATAATATAATATATATGTTATATAATTATTAATCATATGAAATTTGATATTCAATATTAAATTATTCTAGTATTCTTAATTAATAATTAATTGATGAAACATTATAAGATTGATTAAATTATAATTAATGGGAAGAGGCATGTCCTTTCTTATAAATAATAATGAATAGATATGTCCCATGAAGGGACCTGTCTCTCCTAGCCTCATTTGCAATATTAATTAAAGAGAGATTGTTGCATCTGGAAAACACATACAACATAGAGTGATATTACATTTACGGCTATCCTAAAAACTTAACAATTGTTGTATTAACATGTTTATTGGTTTATGCTTTACTTGATCGGTTTACTCACGATAGTTATCGTTCTGCCATTGGGTAGTAAGCAACCAATACGTTCAACTTATGTGTGTATGTGTGTGTGTGTGTGTGTGTGTGTGTATATATATGTGTGTGTGTGTGTGTGTGTGTGTGTGTGTGTGTATGTATGTATGTATATATATATGTATGTATGTATGTATGTATGTATGTATATATATGTATGTATGTATGTATGTATATACATATACATATATATATATATATGTGTGTGTGTGTGTGTGTGTGTATATATCATTCTAACGTATATGTATATGTATTGATTTACATATATGCTTCAATCTGAATGAAGCTATTTCTCAACACTCCCTCTTAGCAAGAGAAGATTTGTTCACATCTTTTAATCATTACATTTCAGAGAAATGTAGGTTATCTGATCTCTGACACTTCGGGACAACAACTAAATGAAGTATATCAGATAACAACCTTGATCCTAGGATGACAATGAAGTCTCAAATATCATAGGTATTATAATTTTGGACATACATAGTCCATCTTGATATACAAATCATCATGACCTCCGACACACTTCGGGACAACAAAATAATGTAGTTTGTCATGATGATAAATCAAGAATCTCAATATCATGATATCCGACATAGTCTGGGACAACAATTTAATGGACTCAATCATGATATAATCGTTATCACAACACTAAGTGATAACATCATAATTTTAGTAGCAAGATATTTGGCACATTCCGGGACAACTTGATGTAGTCAATCTTGATAACAGGTCAGACCATTTTTGAGGTCGTCACCTTACAATAGCAACCTTACCCATATATCACATGAAATATTGTCACCTTCCATGGTATAACACACAAATATAATATTGCAATATTTTCCATTATAATATTCGTGAATATAAGATACATATAACTGAGATTCAATCTCAAAAGTCTCAACTATACTATAGTCATACCAAGTTTACCTCTGAAGTATTCGATTTTCAACTTGGCAAGGGGCTTGGTGAAAATCTTAGCATTTTGTTCTTCAATGTTGATGTAAACCAATTTGATAACATCTATGTCTACCATATCTCTTATGTAATGGTAAGGAATTTCTATATGCTTGGATCGATTATGAAAAATTGGATTTACTGAAAGTTTGATGCAGCTTTGATTATCACAGTGAATCACGGTGGGATTCAAGGGTTTCCCAAATAGTCCAACAAGTAACTTTCTCAGTCATACTGCTTCACGAGAACCCATGGAAGGAGTCATATATTCTGCTTCAATGGAACTTTGAGCAACTGCAGACTATTTCCTATTGAACCAAGGTATCATTGTCGATCCAAGACTAAAACAACATCTTGTAGTACTTTTACGATCAATGGAACTACTTGCCAAGTCAAAATTAGAGTACCCTTGGAGTTGAATCTCAACATTCTCATACGTTAGGCCAAGTCCAATAGTACCACGCAAGTATCTTAGAATATGCTTAGCAGCCATTAGGTGAATCTTCTTAGGCTCACACATAAAATGACTTAACACATTAGTAGCATAAAAAATATCAGGGCGAGTGTGTACCAAGTACATAAGATAGATTGGTATTCCTCAATCATTGCATATTTCCAAGCTTGACATAATAAATCTTCTTCCACATTTGATGGTTCAGATTTTGTAAGCTCGGTCAGGAGTGCAACATAACATATTTGATTTCTTGTTTTCTTATTCTCTCTGAAGATTTCATTAGGTTCCACATTATTTTATTCAATCATCTTTCTTGCCCATAGTTGCCTTTTCTTGTTGTTAGGAACTTCAGTATTCTCAAAATTAGATGATGGAGGTTTATGATCTTCTATGATATTCTCCCTCTAATTCTCAATTGTATAATTTTCATCTAATTATGTGATTGGATTATCTTCTGTATTTTTATAAGTAGTATTTTCTTCAAATTTTACATCTCTACTAGTCACAATAGATCTTTGTCTTGGAATGTAGACTTTGTATCCTTTAGTGGTTTCACTATAGCCAAAAAATATACCTATCTTCCTGGACGGTTCTAGTTTGGTCCTCTTTTCATTAGGAACATGAATGTATATGGGACACCCAAAGATTCTTAGATGGCTTAAGTCTGGCTTATTCTGTGTAAAGGCTTCTTTAGGTGTTATATTCTCTAAAATTGAATGAGGACATCTATTTTTTATGTACACAATTGTATTTGATGCTTCAGCCCAGAATGAGATATGTATGTTTTGATCATGCATCATGGTTTTGGCGGATTCAATGATGGTTATGTTTTTCCTTTCTGCAACTCCATTTTGTTGAGGATTATAAGGTATTGTACACTCCCCCTTAATCCCAATAGAAATGAAAAATTATTTAAAGTTTTCAGAGATATATTCACCCCCATTATCTGATCTTAGAGTCTTTATCTTCTTCCTAGTTTGATTTTCCACTAAGGCTTTAAATTCTTTGAATTTCAATAATACTTCATTTGATTCTTTTAGTTTTAGGAAATATATCCAAGTTTTCCTAGAGTAATCATCAACAAAGATTGTGTAATACAAAAATCCCCCTAGTGAGGGTATTGGCATTGGTCCACACAAATGAGTGTGGACAAGTTCTAGTATAACTTTTGATTTATGTTCACTTGAAGGAAAATACCCTTTTGAGCTCTTTCCTAGGGTGCAACCTTTACAAATTCCAGTATGTTCAGTTTTTAGATGAGGTAAGCTTGTGGTGATCTTTTCTATACTAGGTAGGGCATTGTACCAAAGATGACCTTATCTTTTATGCCAAACTTCATTACAATTTGATACTTCATGACTCAATCTTTTTATCATTATATAGTCTGTATAAACTACCATCTCTAGAGCCTATAGATATAGCATTCTTAATGTTAGAATTTTTAGGCCAAACTATAACTTTATTTTCATGAAAGGTGATGTGATATCCTTGATCAGCTAGACCTAAAATAGAGACCAAGTTTCTCTTTATTCCTGGTACAAAAAGGACATCTTTTAATTTTAATGTAACTCTAATTTTTAATTTAATTGAACAGGTCTCGATTCCTTTCACATGATAGGTGGAATTGTCTCCAATTGTGACCTCTTTAGTTGAGTGTCCTTCAAGAGTTTCAAACTAGTCTCTAAATGCAGTTATATATCTTGATTCTCTGCTATTTATTATCCAAGTGTTTTAATTTGAGTTTAGTTCACTTGATAAGGCTAAGAAAAATAGAGAGTTCTCCACTTCTTTGACTCCCGCTATGGTTGCATCAGTTTTCTTCCTTTCCGGACAGAACCTGTGAGTGTGACCAAACTTATCACACTTGTAGCATTGGACCTTAGAGAGGTCTCCATTTTTGTAATGTTGATTATTATTTCCTCTCTTTCATTTAAACTTCTTTTTTTCTTTGTTGTTTGTATTAGCATGAAGTGCTTGAATTTCTCCCTCTTTACTTGGAGTTATTCCTCGAGATTAGTCGAGATTCTTCTTGAGTGCAATCATTTCTGAGTTGATCAAATTTGGGTAGTGATGGTCGACCGCTAATGCATTGGATAAAAAATTCCCAAGAGATCAGTAACCCTCTAAGGGAAATTAGGGATAGTTCCAGATCATCTACATTGTTTCTAATGGTAGAAAGTTAATCTCTTAATTCAGAAATTCTCAAAAAATATGATGTAATTTTATCCCCTTTATTCATCTTGATGTTAATGAGTTGTTGTCTTAAGGTAAGAAATATTCTTGCATTGTTGATCTCATATGTAGTTTGGATGGTTTTGAACACTTCATAAGTCGATGTTAATCTGGCTATGGTTGGAAGAATGTGATCTTTAACTGTGTCAATAATTATCTTCTTGGCCTTATTATTGCGTCTCTTCCATGTTGTTTTCTCTCGTTCATCTTCGGGCATACTTTTGTCTTCTTCTATATATGAATCAAATTCAAGTTCTTGAAGAATTTTTATAATTTGAATTTTCCATGATTGAAAGTGGGAGGTGCCTTCGAGTATATCCTCCACTCTAACATTGTTCACCGTGATTTTTCTTTCTTTGACTATGAATGTAAGTCTGATATTCTGAATCAAGAATATAGTATTTATATTATTCTGTATCAATTTGGCTCTGATACCATGTTAAGGAATATGGATCTATGATAGAGAAAATCAATAGTCTTTAATCTTATAGTTTCAGGAATTTATCTCAATCTCAATATAATATTGTTGAGATTGATATATATATAATAATAATGCAGAATTACTAGTATCGTATGCTTGTTGTGATAATACAATTACCACTGTGATTGATTGATTATCCAGTATATATATATATA
>MU217485.1:1299129-1311602 GCA_018584345.1 Thuja plicata | reverse complement strand
TTATAATTAATAAATTATATATATTCAAGGTTCCATAATGAAATTCTATATGACATTTCTTATCTTGCTATCATAAAAAATATATTTGAGTGTGACAACATAATTTTCAATATTGGTGTAGTTAACTAGAAAATATGTACATATGAATCTCTTATCACTTTTACATTTTTCTCTTTACAAAAATATTTAATACAATGTATTATAGAAGGTGTCATATTTATTTAATGTAACTAAGGTCTCGAAATTAAAATATGAAATCTAGCCAATGAAGGAATGGTATTAAAAAATATATCCACATGATTTGTATCCGTAATGTATTTATTCATACATGTATACATCATATAATTAGTAGTATGTTTGAATACCAATTAGTATTCAATATTGTTAGATTGTGTATGTAATTGAAAAATACTAGCATAAATTTTCCAATTTTATTTTGGTGAATCAATCAAACAATTTCCTCCAACAACATGAATCACAATATTATCTATGAGATCTATGGTTTTATTTTTGAATTTGATAAAAGTACATGTATGATGTCCATTAACTCTAAGATAGTCATAGAAGGATTATTCTATTATAACTCTTACATAATCCTCTAGAGGAATCTAATAGATTGATGGAATTAAGGCTAAGAAAATTATTAGGAAGGTTTGAAGAATATTATACAATCGTTTACTAAGCTTTATAAATTTCCTAGGCCTTTAAAGTGTAGATTACACAAAATTACATTTAGTAGACATTTGATTGGAACTAAATTTTGATGCTTTTGAGGCCTTATAATTTCAACCATTAGATCAAATATTTAAAGTTTAATTTTTTCTTACATACATATACAAGTTCTACCACATAATTATTGGAAGCTAATTTTAGAGTTGTTTATAAAATCATTATGTCTCTAACATTTAGTTAAATTAATTAGTTGTTTCTAAGGTCATATTGACACATAAGTATTTTAAGCAAATAGTGGCTAGTTTGTCAAAATAATGGATAAAAATAAGAGTTCAAAATTAGAAGTACATTCAACAAAATAATCTTAAGATATATGGAAATAATTTAGGTAAATATGCAAAATATAGATATATAACATTGAAAGCTCCTAAGTGAACATTATAACCTCCTTTTTTATAGTAAAACTTAAACACATCTATAAGAAAGTCAATGCACTGTGGGTGTATAACAACCTTAAATATAACTGTAATATGCTATTAATTTTAAGTTGTATTCATTATGTGAATGACACTGCATAGCCAGAAAAAAGAAGCTAGATTCTTCTCTTTGGTGATTACTTCTTCCTCTTCCTCTTCCTCTAAATCATTGATTTCCTCTTCTTCTACCTCTTCCAAATGTCAATTGTGTTTTGAATACATTCTCCAATAAAGTTTTCCAAAACCATGTTCTTCCATGGTTCTATTCACTCCTAAGGGTTCCTGAAAACTATTTACTTCCAGGGCGGATTCAGACTCAATGGAGGGCCAAAAATCCACTCTCTCTGAAGTAAGAGTAGTCTACTATATGGGGTCCCCAATTTGATCTATGTTGTTGGTGTCTTCAGGTACCTGGTCCTTTTTTTTTCCTACTAACCTTTGAGGCTTCCTGACTTTTTCCTTTTCTACTTCTGGGCACTATGTGGCCATATGCCCAGTTTTCTTCCAATGAAAGCATGAAAAAGGCACACTTTCATAATCTTGTTTTGGTAATATTTTCCCAAGTTTGGAATGAATCTCTATGACCTCTGGCATGTATTTCCCCTCTTCCACCCCTATTAAAACTCTTTCAAAAAGAATCTCTCCAAAGGATCTGGAAATACCAGCGAAGACATCTTTATACCAAAACTCTAGAGGGATCTCAGGAAGCCTTACCCATACTGGGGCTTAGATATAGAAATAATCATTAAGGTCTAGATTAGGAGACCACTTCTGTAGGGCCAGAGAGGATTTCCCAATAGCCCATGCACCTACACATAGGATCTTGGCATAGTCCTCCTGTAAAGAAAATTGAAAGGACAAAAAATACCTTTATGATGGCCTTTATTTCAACTTGGCCCTTTAGGTTCCAATTTTCTTTGCAAAATCCCTAACTATGTCAATATTAGGCCTTGACCCGACAAATTTTCCCACCAGAGTAAGAGATATGATAGTAATATTATGGTCCATTAGTTCATCCGGTAAAGTAATGGCGTACTTACCCTTTTACTTTCTAGATAGGTCTTTTATAACTAGGAAAAGAGACTTTCCTATTGGTTTTACCCCAATTAAAGTTGATCGAGGACGGTGCCAGACAAAATCTTCCTTATCACAAGATTGAGCCTCTAAATTATCATCTGGCTCAAAAGTATTTCCCGCCATCAACACATCCTCTTTACTTGGATCCTTCTATCTATTGCATGAGACCCCATCCTTGTTTGTTGTGTCTTCATGATCTTGGTCTGCTACAGGGCCACCACCATGAGCTCTCGCACCAACATCTGGCACCTGCAAAGATAGTTTACCGCGTACTCCCAAATTGGAATATCTTCCTGCTCTCACTCCTCCTCCCATCGCTCATATTTCTTATTTCAATCTCATAGTTATTGTCTAATATTTTATAATTAAAATTATGAATAGCTTCAATCCTATTTTTATGCCTCATTTATTTCTCAAAAACATGAAAAAACATAATATTCTTTTTTACCTTCAACTAACCAAGTTTCTTGAGATGTATGTTTCTAGTAAATCTCTTCTCGGAGAAAAAATTAATCAACTTTATTCATAAAGATCTCATGAGAGTAAATCTATTAACATGCATTTGTTAATGAATATCTCATTCAAGGAACTTAATTCTTTTTCAACTCATTTTCTCTTTACGATAAAATGTTTTAAAAATTAATACTGCTCCAATCCTTATTTCTTTGTCACAAGAAGGAAAGATTGCTAACCGGGTGAATTATTCTATAACAATCAACAAAATGGGAGTTTTACAAAAAATATATTGATCTAGAAATAAAAGACCCATCTCTGAACTACATAGGATCAAATTCGAATATATATCTTTCTCTTGGCCCCTAGATTGTAAATAATGGAGAAGGAAAATTATTGAGAAGATAAAATATATTTATAAAATAAAACCTATGAAACTTTTTTTATAATTTTGCATAAATGTTTCCTTTAATTTGTCCAATTTTGAAGTCCTTATTTGGGAAATAAATATATTAGTTCATTACAAAAGGAAAAAAGAATTAAGGCCCTCAATGAATTTCTCTATGAGAGTAATACCCAAACCTTCTTTCAACCATCTAGAAAATAACTTAAGTCACCTAGCAATATAACTAGATTCTTGTCTAATGGATTAAGGATTAAGGATATTGTTAGGATTAGAAGATAGATATCTTAACAGCTAAATGCAAATATGATCAATAAAGAAGATGAATAAATTACAAACACATAAATAAGGCACAAAGGATTTACAATTGTTCACCCAATCTTGGGCTACATCCACCAAGTAGAGAATCGAATCTTATTATCCAATAATTTAAACCAATTATAACCAGTGATCACATGTAGCTGAATACTACTTCAAATGCTACATTAGTTCTTCACTCTTCAAATAAATAACCCTAAATCCATTTTTATTATAGAATATCCTAACCCAAAAAATTGCTTGATGGGTTAACCTACGGAAATACTTGATGAGTTAACCTAGGGAAATGCTTGACGAGTTAACCCAAAGAATACTTAATGAGTTAACCAGCCCAAAATCCCCTTGGACATAATCAATAAAATTAATTCTATGGGGTGTAGCTTGAAATGAGGCCCATGAATCTAAAACCCATAAATCATCAACACTTTCTAGGGAAATACTTAAAGCATCTTCTTCAGATTTATTACTTACCACATTTTCCTCCTTATTGCCTTTGTGTTTGTATCCTTCTTTATTATTCCAAGATCAACAATCTTCTTCCTATGACCCAGATTCCCATAGTACCGACAATAATTTGATCCTCTTGATTGATACCTCTTACTCTTTGATTTTCCTCATGATTTTCCACAACTTCAAGAATTGTTTCCTATCTCCTTTGGCCTGCCCCTTATTTCTTTATTCAAAATATTTCCCAAGGTGGATGATTCACTTGAGCTTTTCCTAAAAAAATTGTCACTCAGAATAACACCAATAACATCATCAAATTTCAATGTATTCGAACCAAAGACAAAATTACTAGCAAAAATTACCAAGACATTCTAGCTTTCAAACAAATAACAAAAAAAAAAAGATCCCTAATCTCTTCATCAAAATTGACACTAACAGAGAATAATTTATTGGTAACGATATTAAGTTCATTTAGATGATCAACAACTGACCCACCTTCTAACATTTTTCATATTAAATAAATACTTCATAAGAAATATCTTATTTGGACCAGAAGGATTTTAATATAACTTTTCTAGGGTTTCATCCAACTCTTTAGTTGTCTTTTCTTTTGTAATATTAATTGCCACTTATTGTGCCAGGCATAAATGAATACTGCCAAGTACCTTTCTATCCAAAATATTCTAGTCCTCTTGAGATATAGTTGCAACTTTCTTCAATATTCCTTCAAGTGGATGCAATAAAAACCTTCTGATATCTAGATAGTCATTCATTTTCATTTTCCATAATCAAAATTTCTATTCCTTAAAATTTTCAACCTTCAACTTACCCTTGTCTACCATTACTCCCACATAACCATGAGACTCCCACTTAACTGTGAGAGCTTCTTGCTGAGGACATCTAAAAAAAACCAGCTCTGATACCACTTGTTTGAATTGGAAGACATATATATATATATATATATATATATATATATATATATATATATATATATATATATGATCAATAATGTAGAGGAATAAAAGAAACACACAAAAACAAGGCACAAATAATTTAATGTGGCTCACCCAATCTTGGGCTACATCCACCAAACAAAGATTACAATCTTATTATCCAGTAATTTCAATTGATTACAAAGATTACTTATAGATGAATATCGCCACCAATGCTACAATAATTCTTCACTCTACAAAGCCATAACACTAACACCATTCATCTAATAGAAAAACCCCAACCCTAAAAATTTATTGACGAGTTTACCCCATGAATTTTAGAAAAACTATATAATACTTGCGTGATCACTCACGACAATCCAATAGATAACTTGTACTATATATTGTTATTAGTAAATATGTTAGTGGATCTATAGATATTCAATAACCAAAATTGAGGCTTTGATAAGTTACTAGTAACCATCATCAATAAATTTTTTTTGAAGAGGTGACACATGTCAAATGAGTCTTATTATTTACCTATAGAATCTGAAGGCCACTTGAGGTAGCTTTTTGAGGAACAAAAAGAAACTTGTAGAGTCTCTAAGAGTCAAGAAGAGAACAATAAATTGAATCAAAATTTTATTTTCTTGTGAAAATCCAAATTCAAAATAAATTTTATCCAATTAATTATTTAATAACGAATCTTTTGGTAGGTGCATTTATTTTACTAAAATTACATAAAAGTCTTCATAGGCTTTAAGCGGAGGCTTCCTCTCTCTTATTTCTATGATTTTTTTATTAGGAACCTCCACAATAAACACAATTTACATTTTTTTATTACTAGTTTATGCTCTAGTATTGGGAATCCTAAAATGCCTCTTTTTAAGTGATGAATATTGGATAATGATAACATGTATTTCTGTATCAATTTCTCAAAAGTTTTGTTGAGGATTTGATTTTATTCATCTCTTAGAAGGATGGGAGAGATTATTACTAAGTTTTGATTGAGAAATTAAATGAGTTTTCGCAAGTGAAGATCCTTTTCTACTTCCTTTAGGACCTTATCTATCAAGTAAACAAAAAGGTCCAGATTTTATTTTCCCATTATATCTTGAACCATATTATTTATGTGTCCATCTATTCAAATAATATTATGCACCTCATCTTTTAAGAGGTTGCTCATTATTATGCTCACTTTCTTTCATGTCCTCTCTTTGCATCAAACTTCCTTATTCTCGATGTTGGGATCTATTTTAGGTTCTTAAGGTTTCTTGGCCATGGTGCTTTAGGATTTAATTAGTTGTGAGCTTTTAAGAGGATAAGAACTCATGTTCTTGTACCCTTCCCTGTCCTCTCCCTACGTTGGGTTTATTCTTCCCTATTTTATTCTCTCATGGTTATGTTTCATCACGCCCCTATTGAGATGGAGAGGGCTTGTATGGAGGTGGATTTATATCACATTTATGTTTTTAATCAGTGGTTTCTAGTCCTACTTTTCTCTTCTTTTTTAATTCCTATTAGGGTGGTATTTTATTTGATTGATGTGGAGTTCAGATGTGCAGGTGAAGAAGTTTTTGGTAAGAGGTTGTTCATTTTCTTACTGGCTTGGAAGATCCATTTTAGTGGTTGCAGCTCCTTTAAAAACCATCGGTTCATCTCCATTGTTTGGGAGGTTCAATTTCTTCAACAATATTTTTTGTTATATCATATTTCCTATGTAAATTAAGGTTATTGGCCCCTTGTTAAAAATCATTAAAAAGGTTAAGGGAGCCTAGAAAAATAATTGGTTCAAAGGTTAAGGGACTCTATGAAAAGCCTATGTATTAAGTTGAGATTTTTTGTCCTACTTTACTTAGAAGCTAAAGCACTGTATGTTTTCTATCTTTTGGGCTACTTTTTTTTTCCTATTTTTATGTGTTTATGTTTTGATATGACCTTTCTCAAGTACTTGTCTCTTTATTTTGGGTTCTAAATTGCCCTTAACATTTGTTGTAAATGGTTTTGGGTACCTTAAAATTTTTTTTACTCTAATAAAAAAAATTTCCTCCTCATCCAGGACCATAGTGGAGTAAAGATCAACCCAATTCTCCCTCTAAATATTTGGGAACTTCTTATTTAAAAAGTAACCAGAAGAGATTGGAAAATTATAATGCAACTTTGTATGAACATGGTTCAGACATTGTAAAAAAATATTGCATAAGGAAGGTGGGATAGTGCTTCCCAAGTGTAACAAATGAATGGATAGATATTTTTGTTTGTTCTATATAAGAAGGGTGGTCTTGTATTGTGCCTTCCTGAAAATACTCCTTATTAGAGGATATGATCATCTTTCCAAGAAATTTGACACTAAGCTGATCCAGAACCATTAAGTGATCCAAAACTAAGATAAGAAATTACAATTACCCTATAACTTATCTATGGAGAGAGATGTAGTTTTAATTTGAGATTGAAAGTCAACAAAATTATAGTCATGGTTAATCATTTTCAAGGGGGAATTTAGACATTGTATTTGTGAAAAAATATTTCCCTCTTTAACCTAATAGATAAAATGATAAAAGCTTCCTCTATATTCAACATAGTAAAGAATGCTTTTATACAATGCATTAGTTATAAAGTTAGAAAATTATTGACTGATATACAGTTCGACATTTACCAACCAAGGATAGTTACCAATCAATTGTAAACACAATGTAATACTATGGATTGACTAAAATTACACTAAAATTCCCCCCTTATTATAGTCATCTTAAGAAAACATCAGAAACACATTGCCTTAGGAGACTCCCCTTAAGGCTTACATAATAAAACATATTGATTACATAATATGAATACATATTTTGTGAAAATATTATTCTAAAGCAGTATATTATGAACCAAGAGAGGGTCCATCAATTTGTCTCTTGACCTTTCAAAAATTTTATCTTTAAGTTGTGTTCTTAAGGTCTTAGTGTTGAACTCTCGAATCATAGAGTCTTGAATTACTCAATAATGATATGTAAAAGATGAAATAGATATCTACCATTGTTTAGCGATTGCAAAAGAGTATAATTACTAATCATATACTCTAAACCTTGCTTGACAGTAATCTATATTGAGTACAATACCATATTCAAAACATGTCTCCAAAATGAGTATTCACAAGACACACATCCTTTAAATTTGTTAGCATTAGAAAGACAAAAAAAATCTGAAAATGTCAAAAATGTTTTTCATGCAGAACACCATCTCAAAGAAAGAAGTAACTTGTGATTATTGAAGTTCCTCCATTCTTTGATGTTGCCAATATCTAGACTAAACCTATTACAATTTATACATGTGATAGATATGGTGAATCTTTGGAGGTGTTGTCAAATGTTTCAAACAAAACTGTGCTTTGAATGAGCTTATTTACATTATGATGGTCCTTGATATTGTCAATGTGTAATGAAACCATTAGTGCATCCTTAATAATAGATATGAATAGATAAGGAATTGATAGAACTAGAATTCCAATCACCCTATTTTGGTGTAACTTCTCGAAAAATAATTTAAAACTCAGGGTGAAATCTCTAATTTGAGTTACATCTTCTCTTGAACCAATATTAATGATATCACCAACAATAACTTGCATTAGGTTTTGACCAATAAGTAGTGTATAATTTTTATAGAATGATTACCTATAAGGATAACTAAGAAGGGAAACTTTATACACATGCCTACATTTTTTTTCCACTAAGATTGTAGACAGCACTAGAGAAACTTACTAGATTCTAGATGATTTCCAATTTCTGATAATATTAAAATATGTTAACTTGTCCAAATAACTAGTTTCTTCTCACTAGTAGATTATGAGCTCCGTTAACATGACATCTAAAAAAATCCTCGATCACTTAAATTGGTGGCCTACTTACATTTGGGTTGGTTTAAAATGCTTTAGATTCAAATGTCACAGTGATTACTCCAAATCTAAGAAATAAGAACCTCTAGCCTACTTAATGTAGTAGACTCCTGGAGAAAAATCACTCTTATGTCTAATCGTTGATTACATATATTTGATCCAATATGAATCATTTTATCGCAGTTGAGCATTTTCCTTGGAGTAGGCAGTATCGGGTGAATCAAGAAACAATAATGTGGGGGAATTGGGCATTAATCCATAATGCCAGCTACTAGCCTTTCACAATCTATAACTAGAATAAATCTCGTTGACCAATGCATTTTATTGTGATAAAATATTCTATTCTGCTTCAATTTTAGAATATTAGAAAAGCCAAGGCTATCTCTCAACCATCAATAGTGTATGATTATATAGTGATTATATTTCTGCCATCAAAAACCCTCTCACTTGTAACAAGATCACCTATATGCTCTGAGACCATATGATAGAGAAAATAATAAAATATTCATGTATACTCAACATAAAGAATTATTTTATATAGTGCATCAATTATATTGTTGGTAATTGCCAATCGATATATCGTTGAATAGTTACCAAGCTAGGATAGTTACCAATCAAATGTAAAGACAATGTAATATTGTGTGTTGATTAAAATTACACTAACATAGCCTTAGAGAGAGAATATTTCAAAATATAACCAACACAAGTGTCTCTAGGAGAAAATAAGAGAGAAAATATTTATTGGGAGTAAAGCAAAATTTGACTATACCTACAATATTTAGGATACAATTTTTGGGTATTGTCTTTTATCTTCCATAACAGAGATTTCAATAGAAGAACTTGCTATTTTTTCCATAGAGTATTAAATTTGACTATATCCTTTCCCAAGGGTTATAGGGTTTCTAGAAAGGTCTTATTTTAGAATAATTCTAAGATTCCAAAAGAGGGATAGATAATAATTTTGCAATTATATCAAAATTGATACTCAATATTGATTTTGGAAGCCCTCTTTCACCGATTTTAGATTCTACTTCCTATCAAAGGATATAATGTTAATTGAGTCAGGGATATCATCTCCACTTTAAGAACACAAATTTTATCCAACATGAAATGCTTGGTAAAAGAATAAAAATGATTTAAGTATTTTCCAAAATAATTACTAGTAAGTTTTAAAATTGAAGGGTTTGTACATTCTAAAGGTGTGGTAGCTAAAACTAGATCAAATAATCCTAGAATAAATCCAAGGAAATGTTAAGTAAAGAAATCCAAGAATAGAAAAAGACAAATATATTTTTGAACTATTAAAATTATTTAGATAAAAAATTATCAAAACAATGATAAAACTATCAGCAGAGAGGATTTTAAAATATAATGCACTTGTCTAGTTATAATGAACCTATTTTTACAATTTGTTGAGAGGTACTTCTTCACCAATTATTTGAATAATGACTACATGAGTGTGAAATTATCTAGCATTGAAATATAGTAGACCTTAATCTACTTGGTAAGAAGGAGATGACCCCATTGTTTCATTTCTACTAGCCGCTTGTTGATTATTGAAGGCCCCAACTCCCTTCTTCCGAAGTATTTTGACTCATATATCACCAAAACAAAGAACTTATATTACACTTTTTCACTTCTTGAATGAGATTTTTTTAACCTCTAAAATCTGCATTAGTTAGAAACCCTTTGTTATTTAGAGGCAAGAAGAAACATTTCTTCTTTAGAACTCGAATCATCCAATTTTTTGTAGAAATGGTTTTTTGCAAGAGACACGACATAGATATTTTGGTGTTGTAACTTATGGAAAATAAAATTAATATAATCATCTAAATTGTAGTAGGAAGGTCCACGATAAGTCAAAATGAAGATTTGTTTAAGTCTAGAAATAAAGAACAAAGTAGTGTACCTATATACTATATTTGGTTGTGTGAACTCTTCTAGGTTAACATTTTTTGTTGCGGATGTTAGGGAAGTATTTGGGATGTATAGAGATTCTTATTCCAAAATTTGGAGGTCTTGTGTTGCTGGATGTTAAGTTAGAAGGATCTATATATCGACATTATGTTTACCAGACAAAACAATCAACCTGTGTTGAAAAATCTCTATGTGGACATGGTAAATTAGTTTTGGAATCTAATTTTTATTTTAAATGGTGGAAATGACATGTATAGAGACATGTGCATCATTATTTTTCTCTGAAGTGATATTTGAATTTAGATTTGGCCGACTTGGTCAACACATTTAATATTTTCTTAGAATGTTTTTAAGCCGACCTAGTGCAATCAAATTTTTTGTTGTTGACCTTAAAAGATGAATTCTTTAGGGTTTGAAAATTTGTGAGAGAGAGATTAGAGAAGTATTAGATACATGAGATAAGTAATAAAGGTGGTTATGTGAATTATTTTATCCAAATATTTGAGATCTAATATTCTGATTAGCGAAGAATAAGAAAATATAGCAATCGAAGATAAAGTGTATCAAATTTGTGTTTAAGGTGAGGTGGGCATTAGTAGATTCTACCTTAACATTTTAATTTTTATTGTGATCATTTTATTGATCTTGTATGGCAGTGAGCTTTCTCTATAGGGTTTTATCCCTTATTATAATTGAGCACTGAGCTTTATTCAACGAGCTTAGATGCAAGTGCATTCCCAAATATTGTAAGACAATATTCTAGAGAGTATTATCTTGTGGATACCATCCCCACTATGGTTTTTTTCCCGTAGCAGGGTTTCTTGGTTAAAAATCCTTGTGTTATGGTGTTGTTATTTTCTTTATGTTCATACTTGCTACTCTTCTTTTCATGTAATAAGTGATTTATGTATCACTTTGATAAGGTTAAAATTTGTAGAGCACTGATTCCCCTATCTCAGTGTTCCTTCATTCAAACATAAAATAAATTTGTTAAAAGCCTTAGGAGAGATCACTAAGTGCTTAAGCATAAAATTGAGAACCCGGATCTATAATTTTATTTTCTATTAAAGAATTTATCAACATATTTCTCATTTTGAAACATCCATTAGATTGTATGTGAAATGGAGGACCCAAAACCCCTCTTTTTGAAGAAAAATATAGATTTGTGTTTGAAAGAGGAAAGACCAAGCAATTTTATTGTCCCCTAATGAATTTTTTTTATTGTGGAAACCTAAATGCAGATGCGAGAAATATTTCCCTGCATCTGAGAAAACCATCACGCCACCCATTTTACCTAAGTACTTCAAGAGAGCTCTAAAGAAGAAAAAATATAACAAATGAAGGAAAAAAATAATTAAACACTTACTGTTATACACTGAATTTGCGCCTCTGATCTCAAGCTCTCTTGGTCTTGATAATCCAGTATAACAAGGGAATCATCTCCAGGTTGTGGGACCTATGCTAACTGAGATGAGACCTCCAGATTCTAGGCTGGTTCCTCTTGGATAATCACCTTAATTTTCTTCTAAATAGGAAAGTAAAACTTTGGAGGGAAAGGGATAGAAGGAATGCATGGAAAGGGAAATGACTGAAAGTAAACTACCTACTAGGTGATACACCAAAATTAGGGTTTGGAACTCAATATAGAGGAATGAAACCAACAGAGGAATCAGGTCTAATAAGTCACAACTCACTAGATAGGCTTGCATAAGTATTTCATAGGAAGGCCTGAACAAAAGACTCGACCTATGACCTGCAAACAAACATCTTTCTCTGCAACTAGGTGTAGGAATGAGACAAGACTGCTAGGGGCTGAAGTATACCCACAAAACATCTAAATCAGATCAGACACAATAACACATAGAATTGCAGAAAATGAGAGGAACTAGGAACCCCAA
>MU217485.1:1258900-1281036 GCA_018584345.1 Thuja plicata | reverse complement strand
TCCTCCATCAACATGAATCACAATATTATCTATGAGATCTATGATTTTATTTTTGAATTTGAGAAAAGTACATGTATGATGTCCATTAACTCTAAGACAGTCATAGAAGGATTATTCCATTATAACTTTTACATAATCCTCTAGAGGAATCTAATAGATTGATGGAATTAAGGCTAAGAAAATTATTAGGAAGGTTTGAAGAACATTATACAATTTTTTACTAAGCTTTATAAATTTCCTAGGCCTTTAATCTGTAGATTACACAAAATTACATGTAGTAGACATTTAATTGGAACTAAATTTTGATGCTTTTGAGGCCTTATAATTTCAACCATTAGATCAAATATTTAAAGTTTAAATTTTTTTTACATACATGCACAAGTTCTACCACATAATTATTGGAAGCTAATTTTAGAGTCATTAATAAAATCATTATTTCTCTAACATTTAGTTAAATTAATTAGTTGTTTCTAAGGTCATATTGACACATAAGTATTTTAAGCAAATAGTGGCTAGTTTGTCAAAATAATGGATAAAAATAAGAGTTCAAAATTAGAAGTACATTCAACAAAATAATCTTAAGATATATGGAAATAATTTAGGTAAATATGAAAAATATAGATATATATCATTGAAAGCTCCTAAGTGAAAATTGTAACCTCCTTTTCTATAATAAAACTTAAACATATCTATAAGAAAGTCAATGTACAGTGGGTGTATAACAACCTTAAATATAACTGTAATATGCTACTGATTTTAAGTGATATTCATTATGTGAATGAAAATGCATAGCCAGAAACAAGAAGCTAGATTCTTGTCTTTGGTGATTATTTCTTCCTCTTCCTCTTCCTCTAAATCATTGATTTTCTCTTCTTCTACCTCTTCCAAATGCCAATTGTGTTTTGAATAAATTCTCCAATAAAGTTTTGACATTCTTGTTTAACCTATCTTCATAGTTTTTCAAAGAACCAGCCAACTCATCCAGAATATGTAGTCAAATACTTAGATTCCTCAATTACCACAATAATAGGATAAATTTTCTAGGAAAACTTCTCAAAACCTTTTCTACAAATCCAGATCCCACTATCTAAATGGTTCTTTGACTGCTACAGGTCTGAGAGACAAGGCTGCCAAATATGGTCTACCAGTAAACATTCTACACTTTTCACAATTCACCACCCACCTGTATGCATCTTTAAATATTCCCCACAAGAAGGAAGAGAACCAACAAACTGTTAGTGGATTCTATGTTGCTTCTCCACTCACCCAATTTCGTTGTGTTTAGAATAGGGGTGCCTAGTATTTATAGAGTGAAAATAGCCTTAAGGTTTGGTTTGTGAAATAGATGGTTGTATTTTGTAGATTCTATCCCCTTAAATTGCTTAGAGGAGACCATCACATTTTTATTGTGGAAGATGATAGGTGAATATTATCAAACTAAAATTATAACTTATACCTTATATTTGAAAATATATTTGTACTCTTTAAAAATGAAGGTAATTATATTATTCAACAACCTAATATTTTATATTTGATTTAAAGTTAGCTAGGTTTAATAGATGTTAAAAAGTGATTAGAAAGATATAAATGTATCTTATTACTTTGTTGTTTTCTTTAACTTTGAAAGAACTTATTTAGTTATGTAAAAGATAGTGCTATTGAGCCAAAGATTGATGCTCTTATTGCTAGCATGACCACAAAGGTCAACCATGCATATTCAAAAAGCCTCATTTGTACATATCCTCCAATCATCGCCTTTCATGAGACAACATCTCTTTAGAGAATTCTATCAAACAATTCACATGCCTTCTATATGCTTCTATATTTTGGATACATTTTCAAAAGAACCATTTCCTATGGTTTGTTAGATGTTAATACCCTGTTTCAAAGTTCCCATTTTATCACATGCAAGATGGATGTTGAAAGAGGTTGTTGAATTTGGCTTCACAACTCCTAATTGCATTCGCTTGAAAGTTTCATAAATTTTTTTAGCAATTCATTTTGTGTATATCATGCAAGCATTATATTAAATAAGATAACATCTCTTTGAGGCATTTTGTCAAATAGATGATGTGCCTTGTGCATGTTTCCACATTTTACATATATGTTTGCCAAAGTATTTTCAACTACGATATCTGAGAAAACACCCCCTCTATCATAAAATTGATGTCCAATATACCTGTTCCAAAGCTCTCATTTTGGCATGCACAAAGGATGCTACCAAAGGTTGTCTAGTTTGGTTTTATACATGTTGATTAGAGCAAGACAATTTTTTGAATATCTTGCAATCATAGCATTCCTTGAAACCCCAGTTCTTTGAGGCATTTCATTACCTTGTCTGTTCTTACACATTTTGGATAAATGTCTCGTAAGGCACTTGCTATTTTGGACATAACTCCATTCCTATATGCTTTGATGGATGTTTATACCGATTTCCAAAGCTTTGATTTTGAATGAACACTTGCCAATTGCATGTGCGAAAAAGTTTCTACAGCCCCTTCAAGAAATCCATTTTGTGTAGTTATCACAATCAATAAAACTTACATGAGATGACATTTCTCTGAGGCATTTTTTACAAATAGTTAAAGTTCTTTGTCTATGCCTCCACATTTTTCCAACCTTCCACTATCTTTAGTCTGTATCCAATTTCCAAATCACCTTTAATATTTCTTGTCTGTTATACCCTGAAGGAAGCATCAAGAGCATCATATGGGCAATGCCTTGTGTGGAATACAAGAGATGAGGAGCCATTTTGATGACAATGTAGGATTGTTGGGAAGTCTTTTGAACCTTACTTCTTGTATGAATTTTGGAGGTGGCATAGGGCTAGAAGGGAGTGGTATGGTGAATACAAATACAATTACGAACGTTGTGTTTTTCAATCAAGGTCCCTTGTGCCATGTAGCCACCCACAAATGTCTTGTCTTTCATGACCGAAACCCTATATTTTTATCCCTTCAGTACAATTTGGAGGCAGCGACTATGAAAACATTGGATGAGAGGCAATCTCAGCTCCAACAATGAACTCGTCCCACACTACTGAACATTTTAGTAGTCAGGTCAAAATCAAGTAAAAGTTAAAAAAATTACAGGCTTCAATTTTGCATGGGTACTTTGGTCACTACACTGCTCAATTACTATCAATACAAGTCTCCAACCATCATTGACCATTTTCTATGCAGAACCCAAAATATTTTATCAGGAAGTTTTAAAAAATTTAGAAACTGTAATTATCTTTGCTACAACTATTTCTTCTTAGGAAACCAACAAAGTAGATCATTATCTATTAACATCGAAGGGAATAAAAACATTAATTTATGAGAATTTTTTAATATTTGGCCTTAATTAAAATTCAATAGGGTGAGAAATTTTAGCTGAAAGGTGGAAAAAGTTCATGCCTGTGCTGTTTTACAAGGATTCCAACTTATCCTATGTCTGGTGCCTTTTAGCCTACTACCTCTGGAAAACTTTGCCATTCCATATCCTATTATAAACACTTTTATAAAGTTTGGAGATCATCTTTCCCATAATGGATAGGAGAAAACCTTTTTACCCGTAGCGTGTCAGAATATTCTGTTAGAAAAAACTCTGGCTGTTGCAATCCTAGCGTGAGACACTTTTCAGGTCAAAGGTTTTTCACATAGAGAAGCCTATCGGCTAATAAAACACTAAACAAAAATTTGAGTTTCAATTGCTCGAAATCTATGTCCACTCCCTTGTGTGAAATACACATATAGCCAATTCAAAACTGAATGAAGATCACATTAAAGGGAATCACGTCAGCATATAACTCCCACAACTTTTCATGATCGCCCCATCTCAATATTTAAAAAGAACAAAATAAATCCATGAGCTATCCTCAAAAGAGTCCTTTAATTTCTGATGTCCTCCAATTTGAATTCAAGTTCCTTGTTGAAAGACACAACCCATTCTAGTAGCCTATCACATTTCCCTCTCTTAATATATGGCTAACTTTGAAATCATCAAATGAAGCAACCATATATATAATAACATCAATTTATACGGTTGTAAGCACCAAGCTTCTGAGTGCCTTTTCATAATTTTCTAAACCACTATCAGTCAATCAACTTTTAAATGGATGCACTTAAACCCATTTTTCTACCCATCTTAATAGCTAGCATGGCTTTCTTTATCTCTGCCATATTGTTAGTTCCATTTGTTATCTTTTGAGAATAGATAGCCAAGATTTCACCTCTGCAATCATGAATAATAACTTTTTCTCGTGAAGCACCCAAGTTGGATTTAGCAACCCCATCAAAATTTATCTTAATCCAATCCTCATAAGATTTTTTCCACTTTACTTCAGACCTTCTTGTAAGAGTAGACCAATGATGTTTGATCTGTCCTGCACTCCTAATTTTGATTCTTACCCAGCTAGATTGGATCTTTTGATCTTAGAATGTTAAAGATGCCCCTTTCTAAAAGTGAGCTATGGTAGTTCCAACCACCTCCTCAATTGTATGATTGATATGATATTTAATCCTTTCTACCATTTCCACTCTACCAGTGAAGATTTTATGATTGCGCTCTTTCCAAATCTCCCAAACCACAATTGAAAGGCTCATATTCCACACACTAGACATAACTGATTTATTTTTCTTATAGGCCCAACTTGTGAAAACTTCCTTTAAGGAGCAATGCAATGGACTCTGCCACCCCATTTTACCCAATAATATATCCCAATATTTCTTGGTCACCTTGCAACTTAAAAGAGGATGATAAACATTCTGCTGTACCTCTTCACATAACACACACCTAGTTGGACCTTGAAAGCCAAATATCTTCCTCTCCCTAGCAAGGATTCTTCCTCTCACCGCCAGCCATGCAAAGGACCCAACTTTAGGAAAGCAATCCTTTCCTAAAAAGAGCTTGAAGGTTCACTCACCAAACTCCTCCCTCCTATCTACAAACTCATATCCCACTTTCACTGAGTAGTTACCACTTTTGCAACACACCAAAAAATCTTATCTTCCTTGTTCATAAAGAGTATTTTTCTAAATCTAAAAAATAGAGTTCATCATCTTCATTTGTTGAGTACTAAGGTCGAATCCATCTCATGATTTCCAACCCCATTCTAGTCCTCTAATCTCCTATTTCATTTAAATATAATTACTAAATTTATCATTCCACACCTATAGAAAAAGTTTCTTAAGTCATGTACGTCAACATTGTCTGAGGGCTGGGATACCATTCCAAGAGTCTTCCTAGAAGTTATTTTTAAAACCATTACCTATGCACCTGGAAATGTGATTTGTAATGACTAATCTACAATCCAAAATGAAGTTTGAGACAATCAAGCCCTTAGGACAGTTCTTAATTGTTACGGTTTTTTTTTTTAAATCTTGCATACTATCTAGATATTTGGAATTTATAACTTTGACCCATAGTAGATTGGGATTGGTGTAGATAGATCAAACTAACTTGGCTCCAAGAGCTACATTAATCATTTTCTAATCTTTGATTCGAGCACCCCCACAACTTTTTTCCCTTACAAATTTCCTTCCATGGTAAAATAGGTCATTTATCTTCATCTTGAGATCCATTCCAAAAGAAATTCCACATTTTTTGTTCAATAGAGTTAATCACTTTCCTCAAGATTTTCATGCACATCATTGAAAACATAGGGATACAAGAGATAATTAACGTCACCATGAGAATTCTACCTGCCAAAGTTAGCCATTTTCTCTTCCAACCCTCCATCCTCTTAAAGCATGTGTCCACTAAATATTTCCATAGAGATTCCTTGGAAGCACTCCCAAAAAGATAAAAACTAAGAAATTTTCCTAGAAGAAAGGCAACTCGCATCCCAAGGATTCTACAAATATTTATTTGCACCTACCTTTTAGTATTGAAGAAATATACTTCATATATATTCCAATTAATGTTTTTCCCTAAAGGCCGACTATATTTATCCAGAGTAGATCTAATTACCCTTTCTTCATTTGCACTAGTATCCCTCATTAAATATGTATCATCAAAAAATAGGAGATGTGGCAAAGGATCTATCCCTTCCACAGCTTTAATGTCCTTCCACTATCCATGTATTTGCTTCTTTATAATTAATCTCCCCATAGCTTCAACCATTATGATAAAAAGAAAAGGTGACAAAGGATCACCTTGGTGAATGTCTTTGTTTGAATAAAAAAAACCTTGAGGGCTTCCATTGACCAGAATAGAAAATCTAGGAGTGCTTATATAAGTTTCTATCCATTCAATCCATTCCCTACAAAAGCCAAATTTAACCAACACGTTTAATAGGAAGCCATAGTTCACTGCATCATAGGATTTATTTATGTCAAGATTTGTCATCATCTTTGAAGATTTAACTATCTTGATTGAATGTATGGCCTCATGTGCAACAATGATTCCTTCATAAATAGGTCTATTTGGGGAGAATCCATTCTATTCACTAGAGATCATTGAGTCTAGAATCACTTTGAGTGTATTAGCTATAAATTTAGTGATAATCTTGTAAATTGTATTGCATAAGGAAATAGGTCTGAAATCACCAACACTAATCCTATCTTCCTTCTTTGGGATAATGGAAATGAATGTATTGTTAAATTCCTTTAACATGAATCTCCCACCTCTCCACTCTTCAACCACCTCCCAAATCTCATATCCCACAATCTCCCAAAACCTTTGAAAGAAGATAGTTGAAAAGCCATCTAGTGTTGGGGCTTTCCCTCCCCCATGGAAAAAGAGCCTTTCTTACTTCTTCTAGAGTTATAGGTCTCATGATCATTTGATTTTGAATTTCAGAGATACATTTGGGGATAACCACAAGAATATCCTTGAGTCCGAATTAGAACATATGGAGTTATCCCAGAATACATTTTTGAAATACCTTACTGCTTCAGCATATTTTTCATCTAGGGTTTTTTGTAACTATCCATTTGCATCTAGAATTAAATTTTTTTATTGGCTGACCTCTTAACCTTGAATGATTTATGAAAGAAACTTGTGTTCCTATCCCCATCTTTGAGCCAAGTTTCTCAATATTTTTTTTTATCTCTAGAAGACCTCTTCCATGACTAGAGCTTCCGAATATAGCCTATTCAAATTATGTTCCAAGTGAAAATCCACTTCATCCATACCCTTCTCTGCAACTATCGAATGCAGATTAGAGATTTCACTTCAAATTTTAAGCTTCTCCTAAATTTTTTTATTAAAAACCCTCTTTGTTCCAAATTTTTAAATGATCTTTAATGTATTGCAATTTCTTGAAAAAGGTAAAAGATTTATTACCTCTTCTCCGAGGAGCTGAAGACCACCACTATTTAACCTCCACAACTAGATTGATTCAAATTTGGAAGGAGCTCTCTCCAGGGTGGCATCTTACTAGATTTAAAAGCAAATGGGATAGCGGTCAAAGCCTATTATAGGTAGGATATCAGTGGAGCAAGTCCAACCTGTCTCTAACCAATTCCCCACAATAAAAATTTATCAAATGTATCTGCAATATTAAGAAAACCACCTCTTTTATTGGTCTAAGTGAGTTGACCATTTCTCAACTAAATCTTAATCAGCCCATTCTCTTACATGAACTGATCAAAATATTTTAGACCCACAATATAGCATTAAAGTCTCCCCCCAACCCAAACATGTCATTTGTATTAATATTAAGAATTCCTTATACATCTTGCCAAATTAACTTCTTCGTTGTTAGATTTTTGGGTCCATAGATGTTTATAGCTTGAAAGATATTCAATAATTTTTTGGACAACACCTCCACCCACATCCAATTCCTACTTAGTAGTTTAACCCTAATATAAACTATGGAATCTAGAAAAAAATGCCTAAGCCCACCGAAGCACCCCACAAATTTAAAAAAAAAAATTGAAAAAACAATAAACAATAAACAAAAAAAAAACAAAAAAAAACAAAAAAAAAAACCTTTCCATTTTGGGAAGCATTTTTAAAAGAACCAATATCCTCACCACTTAATTTTGTTTCTTGCAAAAAGATTACTTTTGGTCTCGCCTAATCAAAGCATCTTTTGATCAGGAAAATATTGTGACGGGAATTGCAACGCATGATATTCCATAAAAAGAGCCTCATTGCTCCCAGGAAAGGGCATAACCCTTTCCCGATCACAAGAGTTTAGCTTGGTTGGTAATATTCCCTGCCATGACAAGTTTCACTTTAATGGATTTATGTCCACACTTTAACTTTTCACCAATGTTCGATTTGCATTTAGTCATTAAGGTTTTCTCAATAGTTCTATGTTCCATGACATCTAGGATGTCCATGATCCTCAAGTCATGTACTTCCACCTCTCCTTCCTATGATGCATAATAATTATCCGAAACATCTACATCCCCACTACTATCTCTAACTCGTTGAAAGGAGCTCTCAAGATTACGGATGGGAGAAATATCTGTCTTTGGATCCAATTTTTGCATTAGATTCATCAACACACATCATCTATATTCCTTCCAAAGTCCCAAAAACCACCTTAAACCCATTCAAATGGATATCCTACTTTGAGATCAGTTTCTCCATTCTATCACTCTCTCACACTCCATTACAACTTGGAGATTAAGCAACAAAGGATTGTAGCATACAATCCAAAACTGAATCCAATCGACTATTTAGGTCACTTGTAGATGGACCCTTGAGAATTTCATTGTTATCAATCTGTTATTGTTCAAAATTCCCCAACTCCACCCTTGGTTCCACCTCTATGGCATTAAGGCTTATTATTATTTATTTTAAAACAACCAAAATTGAACTCTCTCTCTCTCTCTCTCTCTCTCTCTCTCTCTCTCTCTCTCTCTCTCTCAAATAATTTTCATATTAATATTTAATTTAATGTGTATTATTAAATTATTGGATATAAATATAAAATTATTATTTTATCATATAAGAAACCCTTATCATATTTTTTTATAAATCATTTAATATATAATTGAAAATAAACTTAATTACTCATTGATCTAGTAATATCTAAGATTATATTTTTTTTATAACTACCATTTGATTAGTATTATTCTTATTCTAGTATTTATTTTATCACTACAAACTAAATTGAAATAGATGAATCTATTTTAGATATTATTAATAAAAGTTAATATCAATAATTTATTTCTTTTTAGTTTCAAGATGCTTTAACATTCTTTTTCTTGAATAGCTTAGATAAAGTATAAAAGCTATATTACACATATTTTTCAAAATTCAAAGAAAAATTATATTGCTATTAGTTTCCAATAAAAGGTATACCTTCTATCTTACATTGTAAGGTTATACTAGATTAACATAAGAAAAGGCCTAGACCCATTACAAATCCAACAAAACATAAAATGAGGTGATTCTCATCAAGGGGGTGACTAATTAGAAAAAAAACAAAAAAAAAAGAAGAAATTTTAGAAACATAAAATTGAAGATACTAAAAGAACAAAGAAGAAGTGAGGGACAAACCAATAGATTACAATTAGTAAGAGAATCCAATCCCTTCACCACTTGTAATTCAATTTTCACCATATCCAACTACACCTTCAAAGATACATCTTTAGAATTTAAATCCTTACTAGCTACATTGACTTGGGTTTGGCAATTTGGAAATTAAATTAGATGCTTATATTTTTTAAGATCTTGATGCAAAGGCTAATTGGATTCATAGATATTACTTCACTCATTTTGCTCACCTTCTTTTGTTTTTGGTGCTCCAACTCCTATTTCAAAACTTGCATAGTAAGTCTTGTTATTTTTATTATTCCTTATACTAATTTATCATCTCTTGATCTTTTTTTGATGAAGACCTCCTAATTATGGTGTAATTTAATCCCTTTAAATTCTAATTGGTATTTCTTGGCCTCTAAATTATTAATTTAAATTTCCCCTTCCATAACCATTCATCTTTCAATTGTTTCTACTATCACTCTAGTTTTCTCCCAATCCCTATTATCAATTTCTTTATATAGCTATTCACGATCTTTCCTAAAACCCAACTTCTTCATCACCTGAATTGTGGATTCAGCCTATTTGATTTGTTTTACTAGTGATTTGAAAAGCTCCATATGGGTGTTGAAGGCCATAAAAACTTCATCATTACTCTAATATATTGTAATGCTAGATCATATTTTGCAGATGTATGTGCATGCATGCATGTGTGGGTGTGTTGTTAGACATAAGATCAGATTACTAAGAGCGAGGGGGGGGGGGAATCAGTAATTTACCAAATAAATCAACTTTTCAATCACTTATACTTTAATCGCCATTCACAAGATTAACCTTAATATTAGTAAATGA
Source organism: Thuja plicata (assembly GCA_018584345.1). NCBI lineage: Eukaryota > Viridiplantae > Streptophyta > Pinopsida > Cupressales > Cupressaceae > Thuja > Thuja plicata. Next base: position 1,270,764 of record MU217485.1, on the reverse strand, counting down.
AAATCATAAATATCCAAGATCATCCACAAATTTGACATATAGATTTATCTTGTGGAAACCCAAATAGAGAAAAAACCACATTGGGGATTAGTACTAACTAAAATAATGTACTCTTCTGAAGTACACCCTATGATGAGCTTAACCCTGTTAGGAGTTTACAAAAACACTGTTATGTACTACCTGGTTAAGGGATTTACCTTAGGTCTCTTAGAACCTTTACCCTGTTAAGAGTATCCTTGTTAGAGGAGCCAAAACACAAGCTAATGTGTCACCTTGTTAGAGGATTTATAATAAACGTCAGTTATTATCTACCCTATCAGGGGATTTCAATGGTTTTTGTAGACACCTAAAATTGACCAGGTGTATCTCAAGCATTCAAAATTGTAAATCTCATCCAAATGCCTTAAAATCTCATCTCAATGCAAAAACAAATGGATCAGATCAAATGGACATTTATCAAATAAGGAGGACAAAAATCAAATCAAATTAAAAGATCAAATAATCATGAAATCAAATAATTAAATTCAAGCCTAAAGGGATTAATCAAATTATGCAATTGATTTTAATCAATCAATTACATAGTTCAAATCAAAAAGATAAAATCCAACCCATTCACCCTTCCATGGCTAGATTAATTAAATGATTGAGTTTTTTAATTCCTAATATCTTTGAGACAACCAACCAACTTTCCCTCCATTTGAGAACACCTCAAATCTTTTGACTTAGCCAAACTTTGATCATGATCAACTCACTCTACCCCCTACCCTTGGGAAAATGCTATAAATACAAGCCATTTCCTTTGTGTTTGGTATCCAATAATGTCAAGAGAAAAATCATCTTTATTATAGGCATATGGAGAGCATTTGAGAGCTTTTGATCACATTTCAACATTTGCATAGCATTTAGTATATCATGTTTAGGAGCATTTATTGTTTTCTATCACATCTTGGAGAATTTTGAGCATTTTAAAGCTAGATTTGAGCATTGTTTATCATTTATTTCTCATTCTTGGATTTTCCTTAAGAGAGATTAAGCCTGAGAGCTCTCTTAACAAAGCTTAGATAGAGAACCATGAGATGATATGGATTTTTAGCTTCAATTCTTAGATTAAATCATATTTTTTTTCCATAGAATTGTTGTTATTAGTCCTAATTTCATAAAGGTGTTAATCTTACACACACAAATGACACCCACCATAGGGCTCTAAGCCTCATTGTGAATGTTTTTATCATAATATTTTGTGTGTTTTTCTTTGTTCTTGGTGTTATTTTGCAGAAAATAGGAGAAGAGCCACCTATGCAATATTCAGAGCCGCCTATGAACAATAAAACACCGCCTATGGAGCTTCTTTCATCTCCATCTTTCATTCTACAGCCGCCAGCTAGATAAAGTATGCCGCCTGCTATTTTTCAATGTCTTCTTACGAGCAAAACTGGACCACTTTTTACACTTTCTGTACCGCCTCTTAATTTTGTTTACCCATCTGTGATTTGTTAAAAGTCGCTTGTTAGGATTTAAAAGCCACGTAGCAAGTTTCTATTTACGATTAGCAACATTTAAATGCCACCCTTTAGCTATTAAATGTTGTGTAAATGTTTCAGCATTATATCAGGTTTTTTTTTATTTACTCACTATTTTAACTCTCTGTGTTTTTCTGTCCTGCAGATGAAAAATCACCCAAAGTTGCAGAAACTAGAGAAGCGGGTCACAAAGCTTAGCAAAGAGGTGAGAATCAAAACTTAAAATGACAAAAAAATACATGCAGCCAATCTTTTAGAGAGTTTATTTAAGGAGGAACACTTGTATGATCACTAAATTAAAGTGTTTTCTTCTTACAAATGAAAATTTCCCTCTCTTTAATTGATTTTCATAAAGCTTTGATTTAACAATATTTTCATTAAAAGATATTTTAGGAGGGAGTTTGTCATTTTAAGTTTTCCAATTTTTCTTCACTATGCCTCTCTTTGTGTTGACTAACTTGTTGGAGGAGCCATAGTGGGAACGATCACCACTAGGTGAGTGGAAAATAAGCCAAAACACTCAAAAATGTGCCTAGCCTTGCTAGCTTCAAAAAATCAGGTATTTATCTAATAAAGCTTGCATTGCTTAACTTGTGGCAAATTCTTTCAATCTAGCATAATTAGGGACACCCTACTATTTTATGTTCAAACGAGACATTAGGTATATGCTCTCAAATTTTCAAAATTGATCAAAAATCCAAAAGTGTCAAGTTTGGGTGGTAAAAAGAAAGGGAGGATTAATTGAACCACACATCTCATTTTTTTTGAGAACCTCCTTGTCAAGAGGTTGAAAATGAACAAATCTATTTAAGGTGTTTGGACAAAGAAAAACAATAGGGATATGCTCTTCACTCTTTGAGTGAATCAGATTCCCAAACTTGTTGGACTGAGTTTGGTTCTTGCTTTCCATATTCATGCTAGTTAAATAGAGATTTAAAGGGCCTGCCTCCCAAGAATTACCTTACAAGGACAGTGAGAGGGAATGACCCAAAGTGGGAGATATTCTTTTTTACCATGATGTCGTCCAACGCACTATAAAAAAATGCACTTTACCTTAATTGGAAAGTGACTAAAACTTGTGCAAGCCATCCTCACTTCCTCTAGTAGTCCTTCGGGATTGCACAAAATCATACTTTTGTGTGTGTGGGAATCCCGCAAGGGGGTAAAGGATCTTATCAAGATTTAGACTAGAATAATTTGAGACCTTGATAAAGTAGCAGACATACCTTTGTATAGGCATTATTAAAAGCCATATTTGTTGATTCTAAGGTAGACTGTTTGGAAGACATTCTTGTGCAAACCTGTCACAACATCTAAAAACATATACTTTTAGTGTGGTTTTAGGGATATGGTACAATTGTGATGTGTGTGTTGAGCTTGTACTATGTTTTCACGCAAGAATCCTTTTTGACAAATTTGATCAAAGCCCTTAAACTTTTAAATCTAGAAAATACAAAAAAATTTGATAAAATCAACTTTGATCAGCAAAGCGCCATGCACCATCATTTCAGAGCCACATACAAACAAAAATGGGCCGCTTACTAATCACAAGACACCGCTTGAAATCATTCAACAACTGCATAAGCCACTGGAAAGTGCTGCCTATAAACATTTTAAAACCGCCTATCAACAGGCAAACACCGCCTGCTAACTGCAGAGCGCCGCGTACAGTGATTCCAGTGACCACTTACCAATGATAAAAGGCCGCCTACACATAGGTAAGAGCCACCTAGAAATTTAAAAGGGAAAACAATGGGTATATGTCGAGGGGTTGAACACAAGAAAGTTTCATTTTTGGATACCCTTTTGGACGTTTTACCTCCGTGAATACTTAACTGGATTAGAATATGCCATTATTGGGTATTTTGTAAATTTATCCATAGATTGATCATTTAAGAAAGTTACAAAACCTAAGATCTTCATTTGATATATGTTAATGCCAGTTTTTACTCTATCCCATTATATCAAGACTATCCTACAACCAGACAGATCTTATCTAAGGCAAGAGTGTCCTTTTCCGAGTGATCCTTTCTCTTCAAGACCCTTACAAGAACCCATCAAGGAAGAAGAACTAGGGATGTCTTTCCCATTTGGCCATATAGATCCCGATCAGATCAATCATGTGAACAAGGACATGAACAAACAAGGAAATATTGATCCTAACAACAAAGGATCCAACAACAATACCAATGGAGGAACAAACATGGACCCTAACAATCAAGGGATGAACAATACCAACAATGGGGGAAACATAGACCCTAATGATGAGGTGTTAACTGATGAAAAGGTTAATGAGGCTATGCAAAGCCCTTTCTTCATGAAACTTATCGAAAAAGTGTTGGAAAAAGACAAGGAGAAGTACTTCTTAGACCTAGCACAAACGGGTCTCAAACTTCTACACGATTATGATGTCACCAAACTCAAACAAGAAGAAGTTGAGGCTAATCCCATTGACAACATGAACAAGCAATTCCAAATTTTCCAGATGCAATTGGACACAATGAAACAAAGTGGGGCTCCTAAACGCTTTTCTATCGAAGCTTTGTGTCCATTTCCATTTGATAAGTCTTTCATCATGATACCATTTACAGCAAATGCTATTTATCCTAAATATGAAAAATATGAAGGAACATATGATCCTTAAGATCACTTAAGGGATTTTTGTGCCCTAAGTCTAGAGTCCATTCATGACACAACTTAACTTATGAGGTTATTCCCTAGAAGTTTGGGAGGTATGGCAATGGATTGGTTTTCAAAGTTACCCTCCAACATTCGAAGATTTGAGGAATTGGCCTCTAAGTTTGTAACTCACTATTCCTATAACATCAAACATGAGGTTATAATGCTTAATCTATGCAACAACAAACAAAGAGAAGGAGAAGGATTCCTAATTTTCCTACAATGATGGAGAGCGGTATTTGCTAGATACACTCGGAGTGTACCTGAAAAGGAAAAGATGGATATTTTTGTCAACAGCTTGAATCTTGAAATGAACTATTGATTAAGGCTACAGTGTCCTAGATCATTCCAAGACCTAATTGAGAATGGGGTGAAAATAGAAGAGGTATTGATAAAAAGTGAAGAAATAAAACTCTACAAAGATAACGATAATAACAACAACAACAATACCTCCAACAACAATCAAAATTGAAATTCCAACAACAACAAAAGTCAATTTTGGACAAAGAATAACAACAATAAGGGAGTGGTTAAAAATGGAGTGGTAGAGGCTAACACTTTAAAGGCTACCCTTTTCAATCTCACTCAAAACTCATCTCAAGCCAATAATGTGAATCAGGCACCCAAAGTACCCTTCAACAACAACACTAATAACAACTTTGGGAATAATCAAGGGACTCCCAAGCCTAAACCTTTCTTTGCACCTACAACCAAAAGGACATTCACTAATTTGGGTGAACCATTGGAGAATGCATTAAGGAAACTTATTGCAAATAAATGTATCGATCTACCAAAGGCTCAACCATATGAACCTCACATCAAGCCAAACTAGTGGAACGAGAACAACCATTGTGACTATCATCGAAATAGGGGACATAAGACCAATGATTTCTTGCGTCTCAAACATGTGGTATAAGATCTCATAGACAATGGTGTGATAAAAGTGGACGGCCATCAAAATAATGAATATCATACAGCCTTTCAAACTCCTTTCTATAAGCATGAAAAAGGAGAATCTTCCAATTCAAACAATGGAGGAAACAGTGTGAATAATGCAAGAGGCGATCATAGTGTTAACTTTGCTCATACTTATGACAATACCATCAATGTTGTTGTGGTTAAAGATCAACCTATCCAAGGGTCCGCTAATTCCATCACAAGGGGGAAAGCCTCAAAGGTTACCCTACAAGGGGGTACTCCTATTACTATTGGCCCTAAAACACCAACTATTTTGGCTAAACAAACACCATCCACAACAAAGCCTTATAGTTTGGTGGATCAATTACAAAAGACTCCAGCCCAAATATCAATTTTGGAGTTGTTAAAATTATCTCCTAATCACAAGGAGATCCTAGAAAAAGCCTTGTGTGAGACCGTGGTTCCTATAAACTTCGAGGAAGACAAATTTTAGAATATGGTAGGGCACCTCATAGCCCCTCATTGTCTTTCCTTTTCAGAAAAAGATGACATGTCTATCCCACATCCTCAAAAATTACCCTTGCATATAGAGGTATTAATCCAAAGACATAGGGTCAAGAGAGTTCTCATAGATGGTGGAGCTGGTCTAAATATTTTCAATTTAAATCTTGTCAAGTCATTAGGGTTATCCGAGTCTTCCATTGATCTAAAGAAGCAAATCACTATTAAGGCTTATGATGAAGAGGAAAGATCTTCAAAGGGTATGATCATTCTACCAATTCAAGTGGGACCTATCAAAAAGGATACTATATGTCAGGTCCTTGACATGAAATTGGCCTACAACATCTTACTAGGAAGGCCTTGGATACATGAAATGTAAGCGGTACCTTCTACATATCACCAATGTATAAAATTTCCATACGTGGGGGAATAGATCACTATTGGAGGAGATTCAAATCCTTTTCAATATTGCAATGCTTTAAAGCTAAGTCATGAATTGTATATTCCTCATAATAGGGAAAGAGTTATCCCTGATATTACCATGGAAGAAGAAAAATAGGAAAATTTAGAACCAACATCAAATGCCACATCAACTTCTAACCCTATTCAAACTAACTCATCTACATCGACGAAGGGAAAAGAAAAGATGAGTTATGAGGGTTAAAATTCAAAGGATAATTTAGTTCAAACTTCAACATTAAGATTGGAAACTTATAAACCCACTAAGGAGGAGAGAGACCAAACTAAGAAAGATCACTATGAAAAGATGAGTGACCTAATGAATCAATTTGAGAAACAATGCAAAATTAAATCAAAAGGAGTAGGGGAATATTCAATTTCCCTTTTTGATTTGCCTACATCTCCAAGGACACATGGGAAGCCATCCAAAGATCATCAACCTCATAAATACAATTCCCATTTTGTGAGGGAATGTGACAAACAAGAAATGGACAAAGAAGATAATGAGGTATTACAATGACTTTATAAAGAAGATGACAATTCAGCTAATTCCAATGAAAGGGTGCAACATATCAATATCCAAACTAATCAATATGGCAAAGGATTTGATATCATGAAGAAAATGGGGTATAAGGGAAGAGGACCCTTAGGATTTTGACATAGAGGGTTGTTAGAACCTATTGAACTAGTTTGGAGAGCTAAAGAAGAGAAAGCCGACATAGGTTTTCAACATAAAGGAGAAAATTCAAGTCCCATGCATGATTTTTGTGCACATATCCATATGGTAGGTTCTAAAAGTGAAGATGAGAGTGGGATTCCTTGTCTGAAGAATCTTTTCATGACATAGAAGTTTATACCATTCACACTTATGCAACTCCTCCTAAAGTTGAGAATCAAGAGAATGTAACTCAAAGTTCAAATTCAACTCAAACATCAAGTGAACCTCGACAAGTCAATGTAGAAAAATCACCTCTTTTAACTCAATGGGTAGGTGAACCTTGGGTACCTTTGTGGGTGGGAGATTCTAACCTAGTGTTTAATCCACATGCTTTCTTTCCCATAGAAATCTTAGAGGACTCTAATGAAGAGGATTTTGATCCTTCTTCCATGGACCATCTTGAAGAAGCACATGTCTTAGACCATGAAGATACAATGTATGAACCATCAAATGAATTCATGTCCTTAAATCCTTCAAATGAAAACCCATCCAATGAATCCTTTTCCTTAATGTACCCTGAACTTATTGATTGGGATCTTTCCGAGCCAAATGACTTACTTTACTTCCCAAATGATAATGCAATGGCCTTATACCTAAATGCGGTTGAACCCAATTCTTCCACCAATGTATTTACTCTAGACATGATGATAGGGGTAGGTGTTCAACCTGTTAATCCAAAAAATGACGAGAAAATATACAAAAAAATGAGAAGGTCTAGTGGTGAAAACTATCATGTGGCAGGCTAGACCCAAAAAAAAGTAAAAATAAAGGATGTTTCCGAAGGTGAAAACCCAAATGTGGCACCTAAGGGAGAGATTTTAGAAACCTTACCAGCTCATGAAGATGAATTATCATCTATACTTATTGAACCCATAGAAAAGGTTAACATTGGATTAGAAGAGGATCCTAGATTCATTCACTTAGTAGCATCTTTGAGTCCTTTGGAGAGAGAAGAATCCATTGCATTCTTTCAAGAAAAATAAATCAACTTTGCATGGTCATATGCTGATATGCCAAGATTAGATCCAAGTTGCATAATGCATCACTTAAATGTGAGACCAGGGGTTAAGCCCGTCAAATAGAAGTTGAGAAAAATGCATCCACATGTAGCCCTTTTAGTCAAAGCAAAATTGGAGAAATTGCTCAAGGCAAGATTTATAAGAGTAATATCATATGTCGAATGGATCTTCAACATTGTAATAGTTACCAAACATGATAAAACCATAAGATTTTGCATAGATTTCAGAGATTTAAACCTTGCTTGTCCAAAAGATGACTTTCCACTACCTAGCATTAATGCTATTGTGGATCTCACTGTGGGTCATTCTATGTTTTCACTTATGGATGGATTTAGTGGGTATAATCAAATTCACATTGCACATGAGGATCAAGAGAAGAAATCCTTTACATGCCCATGGGGTACTTTTGTTGGAATATAATGCCCTTCAGTCTCAAAAATGCCAGAGCCACTTATCAAAGAGCAATGACTACCATTTTCCATGACATGATGCACACCTTTATGGAAGATTATGTGGATGAAATTTTAGCTAATTCACATAAAATAAAAGATCATTTATCCATACTTGAGAATATTTTTACAAGGCTAGAACAATTCAAAGTAAGACTCAACCCAAAGAAATGTGCTTTTGGGGTACAATCTGGAAAAGTCCTAGGGTACATTGTTTCAACAAAAGACATTGAAGTAGATCCTGAAAAGCTACAAGAAATAATGGACATGGACATTCCAAAGAATATTAGTCAAATGAGGTCACTTCAAGGAAGACTTCAATCTATAAGGAGGTTCATTTCTCAATTGGCGGAAAAATGCCATTCTTTCACTAGATTACTACATAAAGACACCATATTCACATGGATGAGGAGTGTGATAAAGCCTTCACATTGTTGAAAACATACTTGATGAATCCACCTATCTTAATGTCACCAATTCAAGGAAAACATTTTTTACTCTATATTCCAGCAACGAAAAGATCCTTAGGAGTCTTATTGGCACAAGAGGATGATGAAGGAAAAGAAAGAGCTATCTACTACTTGAGTAGAACCTTGATAAAATATGAGTTAAACTATAGCTTCATGGAAAGGGATTGCCTAGCAGTGGTATTTTCCTCTCAAAAGTTAAGACATTATATGTTGTTGCATAAGGTGAAGCTCATAGCTAAAATTGATCCCTTAAAATACTTGCTTAGCAAAACATCTTTAAGTGGAAGAATTGCAAAGTGGATCATGGTACTTAGTAAATTTGACATTGAATATGTTGATAGGAAAGAAATCAAAGGTCAAGTTATAGCTGATCAATCAACTGAATATCCTCAAGAATCTACACATCCTATGCAATTGGAATTTCTGAATTCTGAAATTGTGAATGTAGAAGCTAAGACATGGACTCTATAATTTGATGGATCTTATACCCATAATGGTAGTGGAGCAAGCATTCTTTTGATTACACCACAAGGTTACACAATCCCAAAATCTTACAAGTTATTTTTCCCTTGCACCAATAACATAGCAGAGTATTAAGCTTTGATCATAGGAATCAAGATGGCCTTGGAATGGAATGTCATAGAATTACAAGTCTATGGGGACTCTCAATTAGCCATTAATAAAGTTAATGATGAATATAATACTAAGGATGAAAAACTGATGCCTTATAAGAAATTGGTGGATAATTTGAAAAAGTACTTTTCTTTGATTACTTTTGAACAAATTCCAAGAGACAAGAATAGAGCAGCAGATGCAATGGCTACTTTGGCATCTTTACTTCAAATTTTTGATCAAAATGAAAAGTATGAGTTCTTGGTGGAAGAATTGGTTAAACCAACATTTGACCTACCTAATACCCAATTTATTACCCTTTTAAATGGACATGATTCACCATGGTATGGACCCATCTATGCCTACCTCAAAGATCAAACCCTACCTATAGACCAAACCCATGCTCAAAAGAAAAATTTCATAAGACAAGTGGCCCATTATACCATCCTTTCTGACACATTGTATCGTAAAGGTCTTGACAAAATGCTCCTTAGATTTCTAGAGGAAGATGAATCCAAATTAGCTTTAAAAGACATCCACAATGGGATTTGTGGGTCACATTTGAGTGGTTTAAACCTAGCTAAGAAAATCCTACATATGGGGTACTTTTAGAAAACCTTAGAAAGAGACACTTGTCAATATGTCAAAGTTTGTGCAAAATGTCAATGCCATGGAGACCTAATCCATGCACCAGTGCAAGAATTACACCCTTTTGTCACACCATGGCCATTCTATCAGTGGGGTTTTGACTTAATTGGCATGATTTATCCACCTTCTTCAAATGGCCACAAGTATATAATCACAACAATATAGTACTTCACTAAATGGGTTGAGGCTGTCCCTCTATCAACTACAACAGGGAAGGAAATTTCCATGTTTATCCTAAATCATATCATTTGCATATATGGCATTCCTCACGCCATCATCATGGATAATGGAAAATAGTTTAAGAACAAATATGTTGATGAACTTTGTGACACATTCCATATTACACATCACTCTTCATCCATTTACTATCCTCAAGGTAATGGACAAGCAGAAGCTACCAACAAGAACATCCTTAAAATCCTTAAGAGATCCATTGGCAAATCAGGAAAGGATTGGCATCTTCAAATCAATCTAGCGTTGTGGGCCTATAGGACTAGTATTCAAACCCCGACATAAGCTACACCTTTTTCATTGGTTTATGGGGCCGAAGCTGTTCTACCTTTAGAAGTTGAAATACCATCCCTTAGAGTCTCATTACATGGATTAACAACAGATGAGGATTATAGAGTTTCCCACCTTCAACAATTGGAGTTGTTGGAGGAACATCAAACTCAAGCCTATGATCATTTGAAAGTGTATTAGAATTGAATTTCAAGGAACTATAATAAGCATATCAAACCAAGAACCTTTCAAATAGGGGATCTAGTATTGAGAGAAAATCCAAAAAATCAGGCAGATAGAGAAAAGACAGGAAAGTGGGAAGCAAATTGGCTTGGTCCTTTTGTCATTGTTTCTTCATTTGGAATGGGGACCTACAAATTGGCTGATTGTGATGGTGATGAATTGCTAGAACCTATCAACAGCGTTAATCTTAAGAGGTTTCACACCTGATTTAGAGAAAAGAGTATCAGCAGAAAGAGTATAAGTTAAGTGTATCAGATGTGTCAGCATCACCTTTGTACATGGAAAAATTCAAAAATATCAAAAAATGAGAAAAGATCTAAATACAAAAAAATCAGAAAGTTCAAAAAGCCAAAAACATTTGGAAAAGAAAAAAAGTGCCTTGGTGAAAACCTAGCAATAGGCACCTTGGTAGCAAAAAAAAGAAAAAAAGAGCAAAAAAAATAAAAAAGAAAAAAGAAACAAACCTAAGAGGTGAAAACCTAGAAATAGGCTCCTTTTGTCTCTTAGGTCTTTCCTAGTTGAATTTGTACATATTGCATTTCATCATCTCATTTTTCCATATCCTCATTGCATCTGTCATTTGTGCATCATCCTAATAAAGTCTCAGAGTTGCATTTTTGTCACATTGTAGGTTTAGTTGCCCTAAGTTTCACGTTGATCACATTTATCACTTGGGGGCACACATCATAGAATTTTGGTACCAATCGAATCCAATAGTTAAACATCTTGGTCACACATCAGAAGAAGATTTTCAGATTTAGAGTAGAGATATTTTTTGGAACCTTTGATAGATATCATTGTTGAACCCTAAACAGTTTAATCGCATAACATGATCCTTGAGTTTTATTGCCTTATTTTATCAGGATTAAAAATTGACACACCCTAAATGATTAGACTAACTAGAATTCTTATTTGAAAATATTGATACATTTCACAAACACTTCAAAAATTTTGATGAGTTTTTCATTGAACTTTGTTCGAGTCATGTTCTTTTTAGCTAATCAATGATGTTTCGACTAGTTTGGCGATGATAAAGACATGATGTTTTCTTAAGCTTCTGAGTGACTATTTTGAGGAAGATTATTTGACTTGTGTGAATTAGTCTCAGGACATGGTCATCAAAGAAC
>MU217485.1:1240315-1258823 GCA_018584345.1 Thuja plicata | reverse complement strand
GGATACCTTGGCTATTTAGATTTTCCATATCTTAATACCAACATCCACTTGCAACATTGAATCTGATTAAACTAGTATTCATACTCCCATAGTTGGTCATTCAACTAGTGAGGGTTGTACTTGGTTTCATAGAAACGGTTACCACAAGAGAGAAAGTCATATTCATATTCTTATGGTCGCAGTGGCACCAGTAAGGATTGTATCGACTCCTAGTTCCACAACGCTCAATGATGAAAATATATCTCAGTTTTCATTTCTTTCGCAAACCTCAAGGACAATTAGTTGCATTGCATCTTCATGTTCGATTAATTGCATTCTCCAAGTTAGTTTTTAAACGGCTTGCCTTTCTAGAAATTTTCCAAGTTCAAGGGGGGGATTAAAGTGGACAACACTTCATCAAATTTAATGGTTTCAAGACATCAATATGAGATTTTCCTTTGCATTCATACTCATTTATCATTATTCATTACATACTCATATCAAGGATAAGCAAAGAAAACATACATTAATCATTAGACATTTATCCATATCATTTAGAATTGCATATCATTAAGTTAAATTGCATACATCCAAAATCAAAAAGATAGTTGCATTCATTTATCATAGCACTAAGTATTGCATTCATTGCATTTCATTAAATCCATACATCATGGTTAAATAAGAAAATAATTTATAAATAAGTTGCATTAACATCATTTGCATCCATTTATCTATGTCCTACTCTAAGACATTGCATCCATAGCATAATAGAAGTAAATGCATCATAGAAACATGTAGATATGCATAAAAGGAAATCTCATAACACCATCAAAGGAGGAATCAACGCTCATCATAGATAAATGTCCATCATCAATGTCTATAACATAAATCAGTAAATTAAAGATACATCAATAAAATGGTCCATACATCAAAATCATGATAAAAAATACATATGATACATCATCAATGCTATATCAAAATATCATGGATCCCAATATGTCTCACTACCCAGCAGGGGCACCTGATCCGTCTCTAGCTATACCTGTACCTGAACCCCCTACACCATCAGGTTCCCTGTCACCTGCTCTATCCTATGTACCAGGAGGTTCCTGACTCATGCTTGCACTGGTAGGTAACTAAGCTAGAGTAGTCAGAAACTGCTGCAGCATAGTAGAAACCTGATCCAATTGAACTGTAACCGCGGTCATCCTTGCCTGTAAACCCTGAACATCCTGCACTAAGCCATCCACAATGGGAGTAACTAGAGGTTCCTGTCATGTTGAAGTATCTAGTGGTACCTATGGCACTAATGGTACCTGTGGTATAACTAGTGTTGTGCTGCTCTGTGGATCAACCTGTGGAATTTGTCCATGCCCTGGAACCTATATGGCCACATGGACATGTCTGTGTCTATGTTTGGCCTAATCTACACCAACTATCAAATGAGCCTAACCCTGAAATACCTGTGCTCATGCTAATCTATGTCTAGGCTACCTAAATCTTCCACCTTGGCCTCTAACATGTCCACCTCCCATTTGAGGTCCTACCATTCTCTGTACTCGAGGATCCCTAGGTGCCCTCTTAACCCTACATCTCCGAGGTCTCCTTCCATTATCCCCATCATCCCCATCATCACCATAATCTCCATCATCATCTGAGAGATCATCCACATCAGGAATAGGCTCTGCTAGATTAGTGAATCTGACAAAATGATGTCGCATGAACCACTCGCGATACTCAGTCAAAATCCCTGCATCTTCCCCATGTGTCATCATATCCCAAATGGAATAACCTAGCTAATCAATCTGCAAATAGGCCAACTGATAGTCCACCTGTGCTCCCCACATCGATCTCTCAGCCTATACCCTAGCATAGAGTTCCATACCATGCGGCATGTCCTAAACTTGGCCGTACTGACAGAGTACTCTCCCAAAGAAATATCTCTCAATAACTAATGGTGATCGGCTAATCATCCACCGAGGAGAAAAAATATATGGTAGCTCATCGTCATCCTCTCACCAACTCTCCCAATGAAGATATGGCCTCCATATGACCTAATCTATGTCATCAATGGTCCGTCACCAAAATTCAACCTTTCCCATAAGATGTTGGACAACCATGCCATCATATAGAAATGCATACAAATATCCACGGACCCGCACTTGTGCTAAAACTGGTCTCAAAATAGGGAGATGCTCCCATGTCCACAGCTGTAATACTACTGCACCTGCAGAAAGAGCTACATTGCACCTGTAAACAATCTCATGAAGATCATGATATAACTGCGCTAAAACACAAGAGCCCCAATCCAATCTCCATGGATGTCAAATCAAGTCCTCCAAAATCTGGCCCCATCCAATCACAAAACCACAACCTCTCCTATCTGGAAGAAGTAATCATCCAATCATAGCTCCTAACAACACTGGTAAAGTGGGAAAAGAGGTAAAATATGCCCAATTAATACAATCATCCGCAATGGTGTTATCTCCAAACACCCTCCTACATACACTACTATCATAAACTGAATCATAATACACCCGCTCTCCATGAGTTGGGATCGTCAATAATCTGTAAACATCCTCAGGCGTGATAGTCATCTCGTCGAGGGGTAGATGAAATTTATTATAGTCAGAGTGCCATCGCTCTACCATAGCTGTCAAAAGACCTCAGTTCAGCTAAAACTAACGGATATCTATAAGGAAACTATGACCACATGTCTCAATAGTCTGCCACTTAGGAGGCGTGAGCTCATAAACTAAATTGAATATCCAAGATGCTACACCCCGTACCTGCATCTTACGGTAATGTTCCTATATTTTGAAACAAAGTGAATCGTATTAGTCTTTCTCTTGGTGAACCATTTTACGTCAATCAAACATATGAAATCTATCTTTTCTCTAACTTGAGCGCATCAACTTATTGCTCCTAACCTCTATATCATGAGACACAAGGACAATTTGTAATCATTTTTAATCAAATCTGATTGACCTATCAAACATTCATCACTATGAATTTTCTAATATCCTAAACACTATGTGATAATCTGGATGAACATTTTCTAGCTTGGAATCTAATTGAGTTATCTAGACGATTGATCGAAAAGACTTCATCTATTTTCTACCTCAAATTTCAAACTTCATGGTAGGCATCACTTTAATTAGTGTACGTGGCTTTTCAAGCCCCGTGATGTTTAAATCATTAAACATGGCACTTTACTACTTGGAGGCGGCGCTTTGCTAAGCAGGCAGCCTTTTAAAGCCCTATGCTACTTTTTACATATTGTAAGCGACCTTTAAAAACTAGGATTTTTTAGGCGGCTCTTTGCTATTTGGGTTTACAAATTTTTCCCTAATTCTTACATGACTAAGGATTTCTCCTATGTGGCTTTTTAACGCACGGAGGTGGCTTTTCTATGCCCTACACAGGACTTTATCTATCCTACGTGGCATTTCACTAAATTCTACCTAGAAAGCATCAAAAACATGTATTAAATGCTATTTAAAGAGCAATAAATGCACTAGGAAAGTTTGAACCACTCACTAGAGACCCGTAGTCAGGAGGTCTTTGATATCTGTGTGCTCACTCGAACCTATGCTCTCAAATGGGGACCACCATCGCTATCAATCATCATAAGCTTGGAGCAAAATCTCAATAGTAAAAAGTGAAAATGAATAGTGAATTTGGGTTTTTCAACCTATTTAAGCTATTTTACCCTATTTTGTGAGATATTTGACCTAATCAAACCAAATCTTCATATTCTGCACACTAGGGAATTTATTTGACATCTTTCAGCATCATTGTTTTTCAGAAATGCAATCATCTTGGATCTATTCTATCAGTAGAGCTCATCAAATTTTTCACACCTAAGATCAATATGATTTCATTTTTGAGGGGGCATCATCATATCATCTAACTAAGATTCTGCATCATATCTTATATCAAATCTGGGGCATTGAAATTTCAAACTTTATCAGACTTTCATATCAGAGTATCATATCAGGGTTTCATATCAAAGTTCCATATTAGAGTATCATATCAGAGTATCATATCAGGGTTCATATCAGAATTTCATATCAGGGTTTCATATTAGGGTTTTCATATCAGGCTTTCATATCAAGTATTCATATCAGTCAATTAGCTCATCAGTATCAAATCAACGATCAAGACAATCAAGCTTTATTTGAATCAATGCACTTTGCACATCAATTCAAAGAGGGGAATTTGTAGACACCTAAAATTGACCAAGTGTATCTCAAGCATTCAAATTGTAAATCTTAGCCAAATGCCTTAAAATGTCATCTCAATGCAAAAACAAATGGATCAGATCAAATGGACATTTATCAAATCAAGAGGACAAAAATCAAATCAAATTAAAAGATCAAATAATCATGAAATCAAATAATTAAATTCAAGCCTAAAGGGATTAATCAAATTATGCAATTGATTTTAATCAATCAATTGTATAGTTCAAATCAAAAATATCAAATCCAACCCATTCACCCTTCCATGGATAAATTTATTAAATGATTGATTTATTTAATTCCTAATATCTTTGATACAACCAACCAACTTTCCCTCCATTTGAGAACACCTCAAATCTTTTGACTTAACCAAACTTTGATCATGATCAACTCACTCTACCCCCTACCCTTGGGAAAATGCTATAAATACAATCCATTTCCTTTGTGTTTGGGATCCAAGAATTTCAAGAGAAAAAGCATCCTTATTATAGGCATATGGAGAGCATTTGAGAGCTTTTAATCACATTTCAGCATTTTCATAGCATTTAGTATATCATGTTTAAGAGCATTTGCTATTTTCTAACACATCTTGGAGCATTTTGACAAATTTTAAGCTATATTTGAGCATTGTTTATCATTTATTTCTCATTCTAGGATTTTCCTTGAGGGAGATTAAACCTGAGAGCTCTCTTAACAAAGCTTAGATAGAGAACCATGAGATGATATGGATTTTTAGCTTCAATTCTTAGATTAAATCATATTTTCTTTCCATAGAATTGTTGTTATTAGTCCTAATTTAATGAAGGTGTTAATCTTTCACACACAACTGCAACTATTAGGGAACAACAACAACAATAATGCTCTACAAGATAGCACTACCTCTTCTTGATCAAATCTTCTAAAGAACACACTCTCTTCTGAGCATACTTAACTCTTCCTTGGCTTGATTGCAACATGCACCTTACACCGCACTGGCACAACACACGATCAACACAATTTGCATTCAAATTCAAATATTGTATAATGAAATATTAAGTCTACCACCTTGATCAAACCCAAAATGAAATTACAAAGCATCCTTGTCAAATCTAATGCGCCAAACCAAAACATTAAATACACAAAACATATTTCAAAGACTGCAACGGCCCACATAATGATTTACATATAAAATTGAGTGAAAGGTTAAAACATGTTTTGACCATACTCAAACTTCCTCTATAATGTTCTCCATACGATGCCATCAATCAATGTGATGCTAGATCATCAACTCCAATCATGAATACACGTCACCAGATTATGAATCATTCATTGTTAATCACCATTACATTGATACCATTCACTGATAGAAGATCTTCCATTGGTAGCTCAAGAACACAAACACTTAACATGTTGAGTAACACTATCCGAGCTCACTGATCACTTATCCTTCTCACTGGTCACGCAAATTAGTTGTGATTGCAATTATATAATTTGAATACTATTGACCACCATAGCCTATGACTATGCCACAAGATACATTAGAGATTTGGCAAGACTTTCAAATCATCTATCACCTATCATTAATTGTTCTAGCAGTTGTACTGTTATACTCCATTTGATTACAATTCTCTTGTAAACTTACTTTAGAAGTAGAGGTCATCCATTTGACATCCAGAGACATACCTAAGGCTCCCCTAAAGATAAAAACCAATTAAATTCAATGAAACTCATCACTCATCACAAATATGACTGACAACATACTAAGAACACAAATTCAATAGTTGACATTAATGACAATATAATATATGATCATCTTGTAGTCAAATCACTATGTCATCACCAAAACACACTTACCATCACTAAATTAGATATTCCAACAATATCCCCCTTTGATATTGATGGAAACATTGTATGCTTCACTAATTATGGAAACACTATCATCACTAATAGAATACATCAACATCTTCAATCATCTCCATACATCTTAAACTCTGAACTTAGATCTTCTCCCCCTTTGGAAATAATGGCAAAGGTGCCAAATACATGTGATACCTTTTATGTAGTACTAGACCAACTAAAGCACATCACATCATAGACTACCCCCCATAAAGAGTAGCCTCACAAATCAATGCACTCATAAAGATATCAAATGAAAATGCTAGGACTAATGCTACTACATCTCTTTTAATTAAGACCAGATAGGGAAATTACCGCTAACCTACCTCTTAGATACTCAAAAGTATCCTTAGGTAATGGTTTAGGAAAAATATCAACAACTTTATCCTTAGTTGACACATACTCCAACCTCACTTCCTTTTCATGTACCTATTCTCTAAGAAAATGATATTTTCTATCTATATGCTTAGTTTTAGAGAGCATCATGGATTCTTTGAAATATTAATTACATTTGTATTGTCATAATTGATAGCCATCAGTTTAGTTACCTTCTCCTGTATTTCTTCCAAAATATTCTTAACCCATACTATCTGAGTATAATTAATTGCAGTAGCAACATACTCAGCTTGAGTTGTTGATTGAGATATACAATTCTACTTCTTCCTTGTTTAGGATACAAGCCTCTCACCAGGAAATAATGCACCTCCACTTGTTCTAATTTGGTCATAAAAATTATCAGCCCAATCAACATCAATAAATATATTCAAAGAAATATCACCCTTGTGTCCATACCATAGACTATAATGTTCAGTCCCCTTACGATATCTGAAGATTCTCTTTACTACAACCATATGATATTTTTTAGGATTAGAAGAAGATATAGCTACTAATCCAATTTCATATGCCATATCTTCTCTATTTTGTACAACATACTATAGCTTACTGATCATGGAACTGTAGAGTGTCTCATCCACTTCTTTAGAATCATCTTCCTTTGATAGTTTGCAACCATTTATTATAGGGGTAGCAACCAGTTTTGAGTCATCTAGTCCAAAAGTGTTTAGTATTTCTCTTACATACTTGGACTGACTTATGTAGTTACCATATTTCATCTATTTAAATTGAAATCAAATGAAGAATTTAATCTCACCAATCATAGACATCTAAAATTCTTTCCTCATCTCATCTGCAAATGATCTTCTCAACTCATCATCGCAAAAAAAAAATGATATCATCTATAAATATATCTGCAATTAGCAATCTACCATCTTTCTTCATCTTCAAATACACATTGATGTTTTTACTTGTTATGAAAAAACCAATTTGAGTATGATATGAGTGAAACCTCTCATACCATGATCAAGGTACTTATTTCAATCTATAAAAATATTTCTATAGTTTACACACCATATTCTTAACTCCAAAATTGGAAAATTCTTCAGGTTTTTCAATGTATACCTCTTCTTAAAAAATGCCATTAAGAAAAGTTGACATAACATCCTATTGACAGGACTTTGTGACTGGTCCTATTTACAGTGATAAGTTTTCACTGGGTACCGGGGTATCGATGAACTTCGCCTGTAAAGGTTCTCCGGAGAATGAATTCTCTGGGCCTTCAAGCACCAAAGTGTTGGCTCTCGACGGTGTGGGTAAGCTAAGTCAGACAAATGACTGTTTTGTTTAGAGGGATAATTGGTTTTACTCCTCTTCTTCAGGGATTTTGACAAGGGGGATGGTGTTTCCTAAAAGCATGTTAAGTTTACCAAATAAACAACAAAAGATAGACTAGAGTCAGAGTTTATTACTTCTACTTTTAGTTGTGCAATATATTTCAAATATCAACCATGCTCGAATGTAAGACCTACACTAAATACTAAATGCATACAGAATCAGGGATTCATACATATTCAATAGAAAAGGGAAATGAGATCATTAACCTAAATAAAATACTTGAGCAAAGGACATCAAAAACATACAGCACAAAAGAGATATGGCTAACTCGATCGGAGATCAGAACAAAAACAACAACAACAACATCATTATGAAAAGGTGTTCCTCTTTCTTCATTAACTTAAATCATTCTAGCATCACTGGTGTATACATCCATAGCCCCAAGTGAGCATCTAAATACTAAGCACTACCTAGCATTGAGCTCCTGAAACAACTAGAAATGAAAAGAAAACTATCTTCTATTACTTGCTGGCCTGCAAAATTATCAATTTCACTGACCCTTGTTATGAGGTCAGAATTCTTATTTATATACATAACTTACCCTAAAACTAACCTAATCTAACTGTACAATTAACATATAAAATACATTATCTGGTGGTCAGTACTACCTGCACCACTTACAATCACCTAAAAAAGAGTAGAGGTCTTACAAGAAGGAAGAAGAAGACAAGAAAGCTAGAAGAATCAACATAGAGAAGAGTTTTGGGGTATTAACAGATGAAATCCAATCTTCTTGGTATTTAAGGCAATATGACTCATCAATGAAAAATGCGGCTCACTATCTTTAATGCATTAGGTAATAAATGTGGGAGCAGTGCCTCGGGAGAATCACCTGTCAAATCCATCCCTCCATCTGACATGCCTTATTAGAATCACCTACCTGTTGACCCCTTATTAAATACTTGATGATGACCAATCAGCTTTGGGGAACCTAGATGTAGGTCACTGTGAAAGAATACAAAACTTTAGACCTTGAATTCCAGAGTCTGGGAGCTTGCACTCAAAGCATAAATAATTTACAAAGCCTACACCCTGCTAGTGAGAATCTCTAGAGATCGGAGAACTTTAATGTGCCTTGTACATTTTGAAAGCTTTCAAAAGTTGAGGAATTCCCTCTTCATCGATGCTCTTGATACACTCCTGGCGGTACATGGTTGCCTCCAATTGCTCACCCAGATCTAGGGTATTCCCTTTGAATTTTGCGGCCATCTTTGCTGCATCATGGGCCGAGAACATCATGTGAGATAAACATGACATTATCGCTCCATAAAATTCTCCCGGGGACTGGTACCATGACTCCATTAGTTCATCAAACTTCCCCACAAAAAGATCTACTAGAGTGCATGTATCTATACTCAAGGGATCGACTCCCCAAACCCTTGTAACAAAATCCTTTTATAAATTTAAAGAATACTTTACTCTAGGAACCTTGTCCTTAAGGGCCTCTACCAGTTGCTTACTAATCTCCAATTTGAGATCAAGTATGGAGTGATGGACCTGGATAAAATTGAAGGAATCCTCCTACAAAATTCCCATATCCAAGATGACTTCCTCTCCAATATTCATGAGCTCTCCTGGCTTGCTCATCCATGCCCCATATTGCTTGGTTTCTTCCTCCCATATAGAAATGGTATTCTTTGCAAGGTGTAAGATGTTTCCAGCCATATGCAGGTCTCGAAGAGTTGTTACTAGGAAATGTCAAACATTTCATACCTGCTTGACTACCCATTCATTGGCCGCCTACGCTTTCCTTTCCATATTTCTCAATGTGTTAACATCACCCTATGGAAGTGGTGTCCCAGATGTAGAAGCTTCAAGATGAATTGTAGCTAATGGCTATGCTAGCTCTATCAAAAGCCTGACAACATTTACATTATTCTCCTTATCTTCTTTCAGTCTTTGGGCTTGGTTATCATAGTAGGCCTCAATCGCCTAGCTGGCCTCTTTCACCAGGTCTAGTTCATCCTACTTATCCCTCTTTCCTAGAGGTATTTTTGTGACTACATAATCTGCAGCACTTATCACTTCTTCCTCTTTGTCTGGGGGATGTGTCACAATAACCGTGACTGAATCTCCACCTAGACCAGTCTAAATAGAGTGAAGGGTTTGGGCATTCTTCAGCTTGGAAGCACCTTGACTGTGTGCCATCATCTCAGCCTAGGAGAGATGGGCTTTTGCCACCATCGGGACCTTTCTCTTCTTTGATTCCACCAACCATTGTGCTAGTGGGTGCAACCTTGCTGCTAGGGCTTGATCATTTGAGTCTCCTCCAAGGTTATTTTGGTCACCCCTGAGGTTTATGGTCTCATCGGGATATTTTCCTTGGTTCCTTGGATTACCTGCACTATCCACCTTAGTGGTATCAACATTTTTTGTCTCAGTGCTCTCATCCTTAGCACTATCAGTTGGATCAATATCCATATTTTCAAGGATCTCTTCTTCGTTCTACTATTGTTGTTCTTCTCCTTCTCCGACATCGTCTACCAGGACATTCTCCTCTGTTGGCTTATCTTCTAGAGGTGGCAAAGATGTCTGAACTATATTTGATTGTAGTATTACAGGGATTACCTTGGCAATTGTTACACTGCCTTGGGTGGACGGAGGCATCTAGAGCATGGCGGCTGAGGTTATGATTACTCCCATAGGTCTGGTTCCCTCAGTCGAAGCTGACTACTCATCTTGTTCTAGCCTATTTTCTCCTAGTTTGGTCTCTGGGACCGGCGCCTTTTGAACATCAGGGATGTCCACCTATTCTTTCTCCTTTCTTCTTCTTCCCAGACTTCCTTCTTGGTGGAAAATTCCTTCTCTGGTATCTCCCCTTCAGTGGGAATCACTCCATCTTCATACGAGGAAATCTCTTCTATCGCTTTCCCTATATCCCCTTGTAAATTCACAAGTTCATCCGACCCAAAGATGTCGTCAAAATCATCATGCAGAGGGGAGGTCTCCGGGGGATTCTCTAGTTCAGGGGAGTCTGGGATAATCTCTACCTTGGGGATGTTGGGCATCCCAAGAGATGTGTCTACCCCTGGTTGAGGGATATTTTTTCTTTTTTTTTCCTCCTTGTCACCAATGGGGGCCTAGTATCCAAAATTGCCATACTTTCATCATCTACTCCTATCCAGACTGGCCAGACCATAAGCAATGCAAGTGAAGGGGAACTGGAAGGGAGGACGGATTCTATTGGAGTAATTGGGAGTCCAAGATGGGTGTTTATCTCCCTCCATCAGATGGCACACTACCATATGAGTCTACACTTGTTCCATAATAGAAATTGAAACTATAGTTGGGCCCTAGGCCGGGTTACCGACCTTTCTTTCTAATTTGTCCTGGCCCTACTTGGAGGTCACAGATCTAGAAGTGGACCCCTATAAAAATTGGCCAAATCTGTGGGTGCTCTTTGGAAACACCTTTGAAAAATATGCATGACTACGTTCAATCACATCGTGGGTTATGTCCTGGATTACTAGGCTTTTCAGGGTGTCCCAGTTCATCAAATTGAGAGCCATCTTGTCTACTCCCTATGCCTTGTACCACGGGTCTTCTATGGACCCGATGTCTAAAAATTCCTTTGGAAAGGTCTGAAGCTTAAGATACTTCATCATACCTTTTGTCATTCTGATGAAGTGCTGATTCTAACTTCAAAATCATCATGGAAGTCTGCCAAAAAATCCTCCAGGTGAGGCTCATGGGTTCTACTACCCAAGATAGTGTCAAAGCTATCTTATCCTAGGGATCAAAATTCTTCTGCTCCAAGTAATTTTCTACAAGCCATAGACATTTTAATTCATTCTCAACCTCTTTCACTACTGCAAGGCTGAAAGTGTAGTTTGCAAGTGATCGAGAAAAGAATGGAGGTGACTTTCTTCAATGAAAAGAAATCATGAAGTTCCAGGATTTTCCTGATGAACTCAAAAGAATAATCCTATCTGCGTAATGCTTGGGCAATAGGTAGGGCTTTCCGAAGAACCTTGTCAGCTGAATGTATGAATGTTGACAAAATTGGATGTAGTGGTGGCCATAAATTTTGACTAGAGTCATTTCCTCCACTAAAATCTGATAGCTGGCATCCTAAGTGGGTGTAAGAATGTTGTAGTAAACAAAGGTGTCATTTACTCTCCAAAAACTGGAGAAACTGGCCTCCGATTGTATTTGTGGGAAATAGTCCCACGGATAATTTTGGCCTTTGTTAGTCCTGAGCACGTCGACAGTGAGTAAATGTTGGGTTATGGGTCATTGTTGTGCCAGTTCCCACAAAACAAATGAATTCATGTGGAACTTCGAGTTCTGGGTGACATTTTCTAGTTGGAAGTCCACATGATTGGTGATAATGGTCACCCAGTCAAAAGTTTATCCAGCAATGGAGATGCCGGACAGGATGTAATACATCCATGCCAAAAATTCCTGGGCATGGGATTGTCTAAAGACCCTGCATAAGGAGATGATCCCCATTTGTATGTTTTCTTTAAATTCTTCTCAGGGGATCTCCAACTTCATCTTTCTGTAATATTTTCTTGAGGTCTTGAGCGAGTTGTTGTTGAGGTAGTGTTGGGCTAGTTACGGAACCTTCTTGAAATATTGTAGTGCTAAGGCCCAGATGAGAATAGTAGAATTGGTGAACTGGGGGATTCCCAGTCTCGAAGAAAATATTGTAGCATCTAGAGATACTAAGGGTGTTAGGTAGCCCAATGGGAGAGGAGCGGAAAGCATCATATCCCGAACAACCATGTTGCAATGTTCTACCAATGTAAGAATGATCTCTCAAGCCTACACTGAGTAGGGGAAGTAGGCAGCTTTAAGAATTCCAGAGGTGACAACATTTAGTGCCAATAGATCTCTAGCCTTGCTCCAAATGAACATAATTTTTACCAAGCCTATAGTTCAACCCATGCTCCGACCCTGGTGTCGGTGATCATCTATAACTTGGAATCTATTTTAGATCCCAGAATAGCTCCTTCCATAAAATATTTCACTATCATTGGAAGCTTTCTTAAGGATTTCTTGGCCTTGGTCCTGACGGCTACCCTAGTTGAAGTAGTAGGGAGTTCCAAGCTCCCAGGTGGAGAAGATGCTTCAGACATGATTTATTGGTAAATTTATCGGCAACCTGCAAGACCAGACAACCTTCAATATATATAACATAATAAAATTCTAGATTCCAGAGATTTCATCACCGCCTCACATCTGTTCCTGAAAAGGTGTTAGTTCACATCAAACCCTAAAAATATATATTAAACAAAATGACTTAGGAATTTGATCAACGTCTGGGAGCTCCGGGCATTTTGGCTCATGTGGTTAATGAAAGGAAGGTTAAAGGGGAACAAGGGACCCAGAGTCTGAAAAACTAACTGTTATCGACATGACCAACAATTAGCTATACTAGGCTAAAATAGGGCGTCATGTGGTCATGCAATAAAGGGAGTAATGGAAATAACGGCAACAATTGTCTTAACATGAAAGAGAATGAATGCCACTTGGGCCGGTTTTGAATGCTTGTGTATAGGGAATTCAACCTGTCATTAAAGCAGAGATTATGGAGGAGAGAGAAAACCTACAAAATCAACCAAGCGAGGTGTTGAGTTTGAATTTGTAGACACCAGATGGGCGAGCTTGACAATTTGGTCATACGTAAAAGGACACGGTGATCTTTCCACCAAGCGAGTGGGGATATACAAAAATGTACAAATTTAACATGCAAACACACATCACAATCACTTACATACAGAGGGTCAAAGAACAACTCGTAGGCAAACCCAGAAACAAAACCTATTCATAGCTAAACACAAAGAGTTTAGAAAATTTAAAAAATATACAACTACATTTTTTTACAACTGTGTAGAGGGAAAACAACCCTCTGGTAGAGCCATCCCACCAAAGGGAGGCAATGACAAATAAATGAATGGAAAATAGAGCAAAGCAAAATGCAAAATGAAAGAAACCTGAAACTAAAGCTAGAAATTAAGAAGAGGAAATAGAAGGGACTACCCTAAAACATAAGGAATGCGAGAGGATGAGCATCAGAGGCACTCTAAAAATGAACAGCTTCAAAACACTCTAAATGCACAAATACCAGTCACTGTCAAGCACTGTTCAAGCCTTAGAAAAAATCACTCTTAGCTGCCGTTAAAATTGCCTTAATCATTTTGAGTGGCTCAAGGGGTAATTTCTTCGTGGTAAATGTAACAATAGTTGGTGAAACTCTATTTATACCCTTAGGGTAAAAACATCACACTTTCCTTTCATAAATCCTGAGAAAGGGCAAACCTTCAGGCTCCAGGCTCGAGGATCCCATGCAACCGCACCCTCTAACAAAAGAGGAAATGATGATAGAGAGTCCTGGAGTTTAGAACCCAGCTAGAACAAAGAAGATGAGAACACTCTAAGACTGGGTCCCAAAGGAAGAGAAACCAAGAGGTAAAGAAGAACAATGACCCCGCGAAGGTAAGGGCCGAAGGAAAATAAGAGAAAAATAAACTAGGAAAAAAGGAAAAAAAGGGGGGACCCAACATTTTGCCAACAAAATGCAGAGATGGGTATGTAGGGCATAAAAAATGGTGACTCTCTGGGATGAATGCCTTAGCACATTTGAGAACTACAGAATCTCTAGTTAGCAAAACCAGAACTCACCTTCACCTAGAGTACTCTTCTTGCAGGGTGCGAGGTGTCTGAAAATATCCGACTCATCATTGATTCAATCCTTTGGTCTTTCGTCAGCTGCGAAGTGTGTGCTTTGAAATAAAATCAAGCCGATGCTTTCCAAGAGAGAGAGGAGGCACTGAACATATTGAACCAAAATTGCTACATCTTGCACGATCCCTCGAATCCCATAATTCTCAAATCTTAAGTTTTCTTTTCTTTTATTTTTTAAGATGGGACGGTGGTACTTCTTTCACTATGAAACTTAAGCTTAGATAATTTTCAAATCAGTACTTCTTTCACCTTGCCATCCATTTTAATTTGCTAAATAGGAGAGACGTTCTAGATTCGGGGTATTTTATGATTTTTAGATTTGATCAACAACTAGTGCAACCAATTTACTCTCAAGGGCCATGCGATTACTTGCATCTTAGATTTTTAGTTAACTGATGTCAAGATTTTCAACATATGAATGTGATGAAGATTACCCATAACCTTTTTCCATACGTATGAAATAACTCTGAAGTGCGAAAAAATTCTACCATGCTAACAATAGTTTCCAGACTAACCAAAATGAAAAAAGGTACCATTCCAAGGACTAGATGTTATACAAAGCATACCTGTCTAGAAGAAAGGACAACACGTCAAGAACCCAAAAAATAAGACATGCAAAGAAAAAGAAAGAAAAGGCAAAAAGAAAAAGGAAAAAGGTGGTCCCAAAAGACCACGGACAACTTATTTACAAGGAAGAGGCACTCCAAAGGAGCACCAGGAAATGATATTTACAAGCGGAGAAGCCTTTACATATAATATAATTTAAGGCAAACTTACCTCCCATGTAATACCCTCTCCTATGGTGATACTTGGAATTTTGACTTGGACATTCTATTATGATGGTTAGAACTATACATTTACATTTATATTTTTTGGATGATAATATGATTGATATGCTCATTTATGGTTATCATTTATATGTTTATGAGATTAGATAACCATCTATTTTTATATGTTTTATGGATCTAACCCAAGGATTTGAATCTAACCATTATCATGATGTTTTATGTTTCATGGATATGTGTCTGATGTATTTTCATGGCTCAGGACGAAGTCATAGTTACTCACTTAGTTGAGGTCCACATGATGTATCGATCCTAGTCATCTGTTTGCATATATCTAATTTGTATGAATATCCATATGTATATATATGTATCTCTTCTTGGTGATGCCAGATTGCAGGTACCAGGTATCGTCTCTACCTGGCTTCACAGGTCTGAGCGATCCCTCAAAATCCTTGATCGTTGTTGTTGTTATGGAGATATCACCAGGTTCCATAGGAAGAAACTCTACCTCTGATCCTTCTATCCTTAGGTGGGGAGTTCCCAAGTCAGTCCATGGTGTGGATGTATTATGTGATCTCTTAGTTTGTTGGATTTGTAGATCTTGTAGCTTGTACTTGTCTTCTTGGTATGCTCAACTTTGATTATTGATGTGAGTCATTGTTTATTTTAAGGTATGATTTAGTAATTTATCTTTGGTAGTAGCTACTATTATATTAGCATATCTCGTTAGGAACGAGTTGGTATGTGAATAAATTATGTGATTTTAATATCAATAATAATAAAAAAAATTATGGTATTATTTTATATTACTCATAATAATAAAGGAAAATTATTATGAGGCTGTGGCAAGGTTATGTTATATTTTATTTTGAAATGCATTTGGTAATTTTTTTTATGGTAAATAGGTTAGTAAAATAATCTTAAAAATTTATTATCTATTTGAGATATAAATTAAAGTTTTATTTAATATTGTTTATCCCTTCACGGGAATAGTTTTGCAAACCATCTCGTTAATTAATAATGGATGGATAGTTGAGATGGTTGCATCGGGTGGATTACCCATACAACCACCTCCTCCATTCTATTTACAGGAAGACTTTCCTATGTGTAGGGGATGGGAATAGGAAATTTTATGAGAAGAGAGGTTTCATTTTTGGTAATATATTGTTGTAGTTTTAAGGGATGAGAGAAATTAATTTTCTGTGAAAGGAAGTGAAGATGATTGCTTCCGAAAGGGGTTGGAGCCTTACTATAGGAGGGATTTGAAGGAGTGCTGGAAGGGATTTAGAAGTTTGATTACTTCTCCATCAACTGATCTTCGCGGGACTCTAGGTTGGAATCCATCCTGAGAAATAAATATCTGTTATAGTACGAATGTTGTTTTGTTTGAATGTTTTAGTATTGTGTATTGTTATTGTGGAACATTTGTGCACTACTGTATTTTTATTGTATTATTATTATAGAATGTTGATACATTAATGTATTATGTATTGTTTAATTCTTTTTCTTGAAACAACTTCTATCATTTGTTTGATCTCCATTATTTGGCCAAGTTATTCTATTCTGTATTTTATAATAATTAGGTGTTTAGATGTCGCATCCTATTAGGGTTACTTATGTTTAGCTTTATGCCACCCAGCAATAACATTTAGCTTCTTTCATCGAGAAGTACACAATGTATATGTAATTTATATCCTATCATTTCTATTCTAATCCAAAGCTGAGTTACTTCTATTACAAAAAAAAAAATGAGTTATTTGTATTCTATATCAATTAGGTATTCGCATTTGTATTTTGTTCAAACCCGAGCCAAGTATAATAATTAGGTCTTCGCAATCTTCAATTTTTGTCTCTGTGCCATTTTGCAACCTTCATTATGTGTCTTTGTGCCGTTTCACAACCTCCATATGTCATCTGTGTGCCATTGCGAAAAAGAGTTATTAATTAGGTTTTCACTGAGAGCCGGGAAATATTATTGTTTAGTTTGTATTGTTTTTAACAATTAGGTATTTACTTTATACAAGTATAACATTTGGGAAATAATATTGTTTAATTTGTATTGTTGTTAAAAATTAGGTAATTACTTTATACAAGTATAACATTTATAACATTTAAGTATAAGTACCTTTCAGATTGATTGGGATAGGTTTCAACTTCCTAAGAGTTAAGTTGTAACTTCTAGATTTTAGATTTTTAATAAAAATCAGACGTAGTCAATATTTTAGACTTAGATTGAAATTTATGGTGTAAACCTTAAATGTGTTCATTACTTGTTTTACTTTTTAATTCTTAAATATCCATAAACTATCTTATTAATTTCTATTCTTTGTAGCAGTTCTCAAATGTGTTTGTAATATGTTTTTTACTATGTGTATGATGTAATTGTGATATGTGGGTTAAGGGTAGAAAACCTAACGACACCTAGTGAGTGGCTCTCAGTGCGGGGTCGGGGCCCTAAGTGGCTAGAACCAGGATAACTAACTAAAGAGTTATTTAACAAGTGAAAACTTAATTAAACTTATGGGAATGGGTTCTAACATTAAAAAGATTAAATGTGCCTTGCCCATGCCATTAGTTCTAGTAAAGGCTATGGATGGGAGTGGGAGAAGGTACCTACGCATAGGTATGATCAAATGGCACTTGTCTATACGACAGTCATTCGATCCCGCATGTGCCTACTTGGGGGCCGGGGTCGGAGTGGCTAGTACCAGGACAACCCAAGGAGGGCTATGTGATGACACTCACTTGGGTGGTTGATTAGAGTTTCTACCAAGCCTTAGAACCTTTTTGGGGAAGGAATTAGACTTTGATCTTCTTTTCAACTCGTATTTGGGAAAGGTTACCCAACCCTAGGTATGGCCTAGCTATTCCTTCTTGTGGACCTTGGTGTCTATCTCCTAGCACAGGGGAGTGGGCCTTTTTGGTATCCACGTGGTTAGGTGGTAAATCTTTTATTGAGGTATCTTTTGCGGAGGTAGTGTTTGAAGATTCATGTTTGCTTATGTACCATTTTTTTTGAATAATCAAGGCTTTGTAATTATATTTCATGATGTAAAATTATTGTTACCTCCCTTGAGGATTTGGATGTAATGTAATCATTAATATATTTCAAATGATGTATTTGGAATGGGTAGACTTAGGAAAAAGGAAAAGGGAAAAGCATGAACTTTATGTATAAGATGTATGTTGGAAAAGAAAAAGGATTTG
>MU217485.1:1229406-1240039 GCA_018584345.1 Thuja plicata | reverse complement strand
GGAACTTTGGGAAGAATCTAAGTTTAAAGTTTTGTTCACATAATTCTTTTAAAAGTTCAAAAAATTTCATGAATTTTTACTTAGGTTTTCTTTTACAAAGAGAATCTTTGTTCTCTTCCCCGGTTCCATTGCGGGGCGTGACATCCCACCTCATTCAAATTAGTGATTAAGAAAAATTCCATTGACAAGAAATGGGATGACTTCTCTGGGAAAAGTACTGAGGTGATAAGTATTTGCCCCACAGATCTTAGAAATTAGATATGGTCTGAGCCATAGCCTTTGAAAGTTGGTGTGCTTTCCTTTCTTCTCCCAGACCTTGTCCCACAGAAGGACTAAGTTCAAGACCTGAAAGGCCTTGTATTGGGATCCCTAGTCAAACCATCACTTAATGACTGCTTGGTGATGTGTAAAATGTTCCAGTGCCATGTCTCTTTGTTCCTCCATTCTCACCAGGTTCAAGAGCTGAACCTCCATAATGTTGTCACGGATGTTAAATTCTTGCATTAACTATAAGACTGATACTTGTAAGTTGACAAGGAACATAGGATTCTAGCCATAAACTAGATGAAATGGGGAAGTCCCTAGGGCTACCTTGATTCTGATACGGTCCACCCAAAGAATGAACCTAAGCTTTTGGTTCCAGTCCCGGGGGTTCTATTCTAAAAAGTGTTTGCTCACCTCCAACATATTTTTATTGGTAGATTCAGCCACACCATTTCGCTAGGGGTAATAGTTGCTAGAGAAATTCAAGGTGATCTTCCTCTCATAGGTACATTCAAGTAATTGTGTTGAAGAAAATTCTAGACCATTTTCACACACTATAGCGAAGGGCAATCCAAATCTGGTGACTATATTTTCTTCCAAGAATCTGATAACTACATCTACCATGTTGTTCTTGCATGGAATCACTTCAAACCACCGTGTGTAGTAATCAGTAGAAGTTAGAATATATTGGTGTTTGGAAGATGAGTTGGGGTTGATTTCCCTGATAAAATCAAATGACCATTAGGTGAAGGGTCAAACTTCAAAGACCGGCTGCAAAGGCATGGCCGGGTTCACTCACGATGGGCTATGGTTTGAGAAGTGTGGCATTTCCTCACATGAGTGTAGACATCTTTAAAGATGAAGGGCCAATAGTATCCAACCTAGAGAATTTGGTGGGCAGTGGCATTAGATGACCCATGCCCAGTTCTGAACTACTTGTGGAATTCTTCTATTATTTTGGCAACTTGGTCCTTGTCTATGCACCCAAGGTAAACTCCCTCATAATTCCTAAAAAAAATCATTTCATTTTTAATCATGAAGTGTGCACTTTTTAGTCACAGGGCATGACTCTTTCTTGGGGTAAGCCCCTCCGAGCATTTATTATTGAGTAACAAGTATATCAGGTTGGTATACTATGGGTCTTGAGTGATGGACTCCATAGTGTAGGTTTGACATTCAATGTTTGGAGTTACTTCTGCCATTCATTCTACATAGTCCCTAAACATGGACTATCTTCATTGGTTGCATCTCTAGATCATATTCTTTGAGGATGGCCATCCTTTTCCCCTGGCATTTTCTTAGTTCACTCTGTAGCACTAAAGATTTAATAGCCTAGTTTAGAATAATAGCATGAACATTGCTCCAGAGAATATAATGTTGGAATTTCTTCATGGCCCAGACTAAAGAAAAAGAATTATTTTCCAAAGGTGAATATGGGACTTCGACATTTTTGAAAGGGGAGCTCATGAAAGCAATGGCTCATTCTTCTCCTTCAACCTTTTGGGTTAAGATGACCACTGTAGAATGCGGTGAAGTGAAGGAGTATATGTGGAATGGGAGGGAATAGTATGGACTTGCCAAGACTGGGGCCTCCACTATGCTTTTCTTGATCTGAGAAAATGATCACTTAACTTTGGGGCTCCACTCAATCTTGGTATCTTTCTTCATCATTTCATTGAGTGGCTTAACAATCTTGATGAATCCAATGGTGAACCACCGCACAAAGTTTATCTTTCTAAAGAAAGATCTCATTTCCTTTTTACTGTCAGGCATTTGTAAATTGAGTAGTGCTTCAACTCTTTTAAGCTCAATGCATATCCCCTTCTCAGAGACTATGTGCCCAAGAAACTTCCCTTCAATGACCCTGAATATGCATTTCTTAGGGCTGAGGGAGATACCATACCGATGACATCTCTCACAAATTTGGGCAAGGTGGGTGGAATGATCATGCCTGTCATGGGAAAATACTGTCAAATCATCCATGTAGATGATTATGCACTTGTTGACTAGGCCCTCAAACGCAATGACCATGGCCTTTTGAAATGTGGCCCCAACATTGATGGGGCCAAAGGGAATTCTCTAATATGAAAACATTCCCCACTTGGTGGTGAATAGCGTTTTATCTCTATCCTTAGATTTAACCATAACTTGGTTATATCTAGAGTACCCATCTAGGAGGGACATCATTTGGGAACCATTAAAAATTTGTAGCACCTCATCCAACGAGGGGAGAGGTTGATTGTCCTTCTTGGATGCCTTGTTTAAATTGCAAAAATCCACACACAGGTGGATCTCACCATTTTTCTTTTGCACAGGGACGAGGTTTGAAACCCATGTTGTGTGTCGGATAGGAAAGATAATACAGGCTGATAGTAGTTTCTAAACCTCTTGATGAATTAGAGGTTCAATCAATGGGTTTACCAACCTCTTCTTTTGCTGGAAGGGCTTGGCATCTAGTTTCACTGGGATAGTATGAGTCATGATGCATTTGTCGTATGTCTTAAGAACCTAATACCCCAAGACAATAACATCAATGTATTCCTGGAGAACCATGAGAATCTTCTCCTTCTCCTCTGGGGAGAAGGAGGTACCAATTTGCATGAATATTTCTTCACTGACCTTGCTGATGTTGACCCTTTCAAATTTCCCCCCTGGTGGTACCCTAAATTTTGATAATTTAGAAGTCCTAGTCCATTATCAAGAAGCATGTTTCTCCATAGTAAAAAATACCAAATGAAGGAATCTTTATGAAACAAATAAATAGAACTAACTAATCGAAGCCTTGAGAAAATGTTGGAATTTAGACCTACTACAAAGATGATTTCAACAGAGGGTAAAGATGGTCAAATTTTAAAAATATAAAAATGACCCAGTTCGGGAAATCAAATTTCCTATCTCCAGCAGAAATATTATCTTTTTCAGGAGGTGTTTTAGATTTTCGACCAAAGCCAAATCTGAAAGTTGGGTAATTATTTTTTAGTTAGTTTATTGTTTTTTCAAAATAATTTGTAATAAAAGTTGTGTCTTTTCACCTTAAAGAGGTGTGAAAGCCACTCAAACATATATATATACATAATGTAAAATGTAAAGAGAAGATAATACAAGAATAATACAATTTTGATAGATGGATTAGATGATCAACAATTGCAAATATGAACTCTATTGTACTATTTTCATAATCAATAAAGATAAGTCATTTTTCTTCATGTATGCAATAGTTTCATTGTCATTTTACAATTAGTCCCTCGGATAAACCAATATAACTTCTTCAAAGTGAAAGTTTGATGTGCATGCTTCCTGTTTTGATTCATATTCTATATTTTCAATTGGTTTTCTCATTTTTCATGGTTAAATTATGTTGATTGAGGCCTCAGTCAATTGGTCTGTCATCTGAGAAGTATTACCCTTCTGATATATCTCCAAATTTGTTTTATGTTTCATGTACATTCCATAACACCTTTGAAGTGATAAGTTTTCATGTAAAACTATCTCTAAGGTTGAATGTAAGATTGGAATGATATTGACTCTATTGCCCATAGTTGATTACGGCACTAGCCTTTCTTTTTTATTGGATTATAGTCATAGTTTCAATATTTAAAGTTTTGAGATACTATATCCATTTTCTCTATTTAGTTCATATCTTAAATCCATCACACATTATTTAAATTCTTGCAACAATAAATTTGAACATTTTAATAATACATTGATCTTAGTTTAAAGGATCTCATAGTACTTTTCCATACTCTGGGATAGAGAAGTTTGAATCATAAGTTATCTTCTCTAAAAATCCCTTAAAGACTTGGAAGATAAGTTTAGGGTATAAGGCTACCAACCTTGGTTCTGTAGAGCCAAAATTACAGAAGGTTGATATTTGGAATAAGTTGAAACCTTATTTGTTGGAAAATCACTTGGGTTTCTCATCATTGGATAAGGCAAAATTCATAGGAAATCCAATCTGTTGATTCAAGCACCAACAAAATGGAAACTCTGCTGGGTAGTTGTTCAAAAGAATATTTTTGTATTTTACCTAGAAGCTCAGATGATATATTTAAGACTTTACTGGGAGAAAAGAACTCATAAGATAGTAAGTATTTTCTTTTTGATAAGAACATGGTGACTCTATTAAAAAAGCATTTCAGTTAGTGACTCTACTGAGGGAGAAGACTCAGAAGGAGATGGTGGATTTTTTTTTCAAATGTATCCATCATTTAAAATAAATCATTTTATTCTAGATAGTATCAGGCCATTGGATCTTAGGAGATTTCAATGCATCCCAAATAAGTTATCCCCTAATATTTCACAACTTCTACCAAAGTTCCATGGAGAATGGGATGAATCGATACTACAACACTTGGATGCATTTTATACATTCATAGAAGATTATGAGGTTTCTACAGAGGAGAAGGTGATGAGGCTATTTGTCAGGATGTTAAAAGATAATGCCAGAGAAGTATATATGAACCACTACCCACACAATCCATTTCATCATGGAGATAGTTTGAGTAGTGGTTTCTTGATATGTTTAATGATTCTAGTGGTGAAGATGAAAACATGTATTATGAACAAGACATGTGCTATGAACAGGAAAGAGAGCCAAATTATATTTTGGAGGAAGAATCTTACATGTACCCTTTGGATACATTCTTCAATTTGGAAAGATATAAAGATGAACGTGCACTACATTTGTTCATGAGAATGATAAAGATATATCAAGAAATACCTTCGGATATCAAGCCACTGGGAAGGGAATTAATGGATAAACTTTGTGAGTTAGGAATCTACCACGATTCTCAACTACTATCTTTTATTGAGAAAATATGTGAAGTATTGAGAGAAGAAAATAATGATGACATAGATGAAGAAAATTCAGATCTGATTGAAGTAGAATCTGTATGTAGTGAGATTTGCATGGAAACATGTATCAATGACCATGATTATGAGGAAGAAGATCTTCTTAGTACAGAAGAAATCTCATATTTACTAGACATGGAATATCGAAAACATGTTGAGAAGAGTGGTCAATTTTTTTTCTCAATGCACCATGATAAGAAAGTTGATGGATCAGTACATACTCAAGGGGTACTAGATGAAGATGATGAACTTCAAGAATCAAATAATGGAGATGAAATAGAACAACATACAACATATGAACACAAAGAAGTTTTAGATGAAAGCTCTCATGGAGATATGTCCGAGTTCTCTATATCCCTGAATCTATTATTTGAAGAATATTGTATATGCAATCAAGTCCATCAACATCATTATAAAGATAGTGAGCCTAGTGATCATTTTGAAGATGATGAAACTCAAAATATGTATGGGGAAGAGTATTCAGAAAGTGAGACATGCACTATTTCATCCTATGAGCAGAAGGTGTATCAAACATGTGAAGTTGAGATGGAATCAAACAGACATAATGAGGAGAATGTGTTGAAGATTAGTTATGAAAATTATTTGAGTATCCTATCTGATCAAATTCTTGATAAGAAGGAAGTTCTTAAATGTGATTTATCTCCAAATCCTTTTTGTGAAAAGAAACAACATCTTGAGCATAGGGAAGATTGTTTATGTAAAGCCATCCAAGCAGAAGAGCTTAATCTAGTTACTTGTAGGGTTGATCAAATGCATGGGGATCTTCTATTTAGCAAGGACTACAGTGCACCTACTAAATTTTCTAAAGGTAAAAAAAATTCAAAGTGTGTTAATAAAGAAATGAATTTTGTCCATGAGAGTGGTGGCATTGTATTTGGGAGAGCCAAAGTATTACATCATCAAAATTATGTGTTTGATAGAGAAAAGAAGTGGTGTTCAATTTTTTGGGGGACTGGGGCCACCCAATTGAATGTTTCTATCAAAGGTCTTCATGAGCCTATTGGTATAAAAACAAATCTTAAAGATGAGAACCAAATCACTTTGTATCAGATTAAGTGGGGATACTTGGTTTTCTTCTCCAGAGATAGCTGGAATCTCTCTATGCTCACAAGGAGCATACATCCCCAGAAAGAGCCACT
The DNA here is from genome assembly GCA_018584345.1 of Thuja plicata. NCBI lineage: Eukaryota > Viridiplantae > Streptophyta > Pinopsida > Cupressales > Cupressaceae > Thuja > Thuja plicata. The sequence continues at coordinate 1,233,764 of MU217485.1, read as the reverse complement.
GGTGGTACCCTAAATTTTGATAATTTAGAAGTCCCAATCTATTATCAAGAAGCATATTTCTCCATATTAAAAAATATCAAATGAAGGAAGCTTTATGAAACAAATAAATAGAACTAACTAATTGAAGCCTTAAGAAAATGTTGGAATTTAGACCTGCTAAAAAGATGATTTCAACATAGGCTAAAGATGGTTGAATTTTAAAAATCTAAAAATGACCCAGTTTGGAAAATCAAATTTCCTATCTCTAGTAGAAATATTAGCTTGTCACAAGGTGTTTAAGAATTTTGACCAAAGCCAAATCCAAAAGATAGGTAGTTATTGTTTAGTTAGTTTATTGTTTTTTCAAAATAATTTGTAATAAGAGTTGTGTCTTTTCACCCTAAAGAGGTGTGAAAGCCACTCAAACACATGTATATACATAATGTAAAATGTAAAGAGAAGACAATATAACAATAATACAATTTTGATAGATGGATTAGATGGATCAACAACTGCAAATATGAACTCTATTGTACTATTTTCATAATCAATAAAGATAAGTCATTTTTCTTCATGTATGCAATTGTTTCATTGTCATTTTACAATTAGTCCCTCAGATAAACCAATAGATCTTCTTCAAAGTGATAGTTTGACGTGCATGCTTCCTATTTTGATTTATAGTCTATATTTTCAATTGGTTTTCTCATTTTGAAAGGTTAAATTCTATTGTTTAAGGCCTCAGTCAATTGGTCCGTCATCTAAGAAGTATTACCCTTTTGATATATCTCTGAAATTGTTTTATGTTGCATGTACATTCCATAACACCTTTGAAGTGATAATTTTTCTTGTAAAACTGTCTCTAAGGGTGAACATAGGATTGGAATGATATTGACTCTATTGCCCATAGTTGATTAAGGCACTAGTCTTTCTTGTTTATTGGATTATAGTCATAGTTTCATTATTTAAGGTTTTGAGATACTATATCCATCTACTCTATCCATTTCATATCTTAAATCCATCACACATTCTTTAAATTCTTGCAACAATACATTTAAACATTTTAATAATACATTGATATTAGTTTAAAGGATCTCATAGTACTTTGCCATAATCTGGGATAAAGAAGTTTGAATCATAAGTTATCTTCTCTAAAAAGCTCTTAAAGACTTGGAAGATAAGTTTAGGATATAGGCCTACCAACCTTGGTTCTGTAGAGATAAAATTGGAGAAGGTTGATATTTGGAATAAGTTGAAACCTTGTTTGTTGGCAAATCACTTGGGTTTCTCATCATTGGATAAGGAAAAATCCATAAGAAATCCAATCTGTTGATTTGAGCACTAACACCCCCCTCAAAGGAGGATGATATCTTATCTTGGCCCTGAGGGTTTGAATCAAAGATGAGTTCAAGAGCTACCATCCCCTTAGGGATGGTGTTGGTGGGTAGGTTGATGATCCCATTGTCTTCACCTTGCCTTGTATCATCATGATGCATTTCTTCCACTATTTGATCCTCAAAGATGCCAACATTGACCATGAAGGCCAGAATATGTTGGTTATCCTCAAAAACCTTGAAGTGGGTGATATTATCTAGGATGGACAGGGTGGGGACCATCTCAAAAAAAAACATTTAGAGCTGGGAACTAGCCATTGGCTCGAGGGTGCTGGCTGACACTGCAAGAGCATCCAGAACATAGTTACATTTTTGGTGAATCAGTTTGATGCCAAAAGCATCAAAGTCTTAAATTAGGCTCCATGCCTAGTTGTGGTATACGAACAGCCTTTTGTCATGACATGTATATTGGCTTCAGACCTATTTTATAATCAACTCTGAATCACCCATTTCCCAAAGGTGGGTGATCCCTTCTCTCAATGCAAATAGGAATTCGAGGACCAAGGCCTCATACTCTATGACATTATTGGTGCAATTAAACTGAAACTTGTAGGACATGAGGAAGGATTTCTCTTGTGGGTTGATCAGTTCCACTCCAGCCAGCCCGCAGCCTTGTTTAGATCGAGATCTATCAAACTTCAGAGTCAACAAGTCGTTGTTGGTTTTCTAGGGCTGGGAAGGTGAAGTGGCATTTGGATTAATTTTTGGAGGATTTGGAGGTGATTCCTCTGGCTCGGATGGTGCATGGGTGATATTTTTCTCTAGAGAAGTCTCTGGTTTGGATTCCTAAACAAGTGGCACCTTAGGCATACCACTGGATGGATCACTTGGTCTGGGTGGACCGACTTTATGTTCTTTCTCTTAGAGGGGATTAATATGGCAGGTAGTAGTGGAGATGCAAGGCTCGTACTCTAGTTTAGAGTGTTTCTAGTAATGTACCTAGAACCAAGTGCCAAACAAGAGTGTGGCCAGAGTTTTTGTGTTACCTTGTGATTCCACCTCACACCTTAACTTCTCATCCAGGTCCTGAGTTCTCTTAGCGACTATAGGATCTTCCATGAGATTAAAATCAAAGGTCAAGATTTCCTGTGGTCTGTGCACCCTAGGGGAAGATTCAGAGGAAAGGAATACATTTACCCTCCCAAATTTGGTGAGGGCCTTCTTCATTCTAGGTTCAGTCTCCACCTAGATTTGGTTTGATTTCCCCTTCTAGGGGAGCCACAAGTTGGAGAAGTCTATAGAAAAATACCCATTAAGGGCCTTGGACCAATTTTGACTTAACAACATCCCATAGGTTTTAGGGATGTCTACCACTTGGATGTCTATAGTGCTCGATATTCATGGGTCTTGGATGAGCTAAATCTAGATGTTTTTCATCTCACCTACCATTTTCACAATTGTTTTGTCTAATTGGACTACTGCGCCTTTGGATGGAGTGGGAGTGAGTCTGAGATTTTGGCATATGGATAAAGGCATGACATTTCCCGAAGCATTGGAATCTACCAGGAAGTTGTATAGGTTCTTCCCTTGAATGTTCAAGCCTAGTAGGAATGGAGGATTGTCTGTGTTTCCCCAAAAGATGGCCGAGTTGGCATCGTCAAATGTGACAGTCTTTGGTGGATGATTAGAAGCTTCCAAGTTTCCTAAGAGCTTCAAAAGGGACTTCTTATACTCATGAAAATTCAGTAAAACCTCCATGAATGTCATGGAAATAGTGGTTTTCTTTGACACCTTAGTGATGTCAAACCGTCCCCTTAGGTAATGTTGTCTTCTTCCTTTCGGATCCTTGGCTTGGTTAGAGCTAGGTCATTTTAGCGAGGAGGATTGATTGTTTGCATCATCCTAGGGGGGTATTCTTTAGGCATTGGCATGTAAGATGGTCATTTTCTAGCCTGACTTCAAGTATTATAGGGAGTCTGAGGGTTTGTGATGGCATTGGCCTCAAAGGTCAGGATGGATTCATCAAAGAACCACTACAGTTTGGATTCTTCTTCATCTTATTTTTATGTCCCAAAGAATAGGTTCTCACACATAAAGGAACAGTGAGTAGGCTCTAATATGGATGACTCCCAGGGAGTAGGATCGACAAGTCATTGTCTATCAGACTAAGAGATCATGATGATCTTCTCCAGTGTGGCATGGTTCATCTCAAAATGAGAGTCTATGTCATGCAATCTAAACCAATTATTTAGGGGTTGGAATCTTGCAAGTTGTGTAGAATGACTAGGTCTAGCACTGCCTTGAGTGGTATTTTGGTTAAGAGGACCTCTGCTATTTGCATTGTTTTTCCATTGTTGTTGATTGGGCCTGTGAGGCCCATCCCGGACCCCATCATAGTTTTCTAGTCTTGCTTATGATAGATTTAGCATATGATACTTTACTTTTGATGCATTATTAGACATTATGGACCTTATGCTTTATGTCATGGATTTGATTATTATGGATGCATGGACATATGATGCCTTATGATGAACATTATGGACTTTATTATGTTTTCTGGTTTGGACATTTATTTTGAGATTATAAATTCAGAAAAACTCATTATGATTATATTATGGTTATTAAAGAGATTTAGATTTATCTGATTTAAATGTTGAATTTCAATTTATTGCAATATGAATTTTACCATGTGATTAATGCTTAAGATGAGAATTACGTAATCTTGTGATCTTTAGTAATAACTTAGTATATGGATGATGTTCTTATTTTCAAAATAATATTTGTCTCATTATGATGTATATTTATTTTCTCAGACTACTGATATTTGAATTGAGTGTGCAGGTGAGAAACCATGGTACTTTATTCAGGGAACCAAACAAAGGGAATTGTGAACTCAGTTTGAGCCAAGGTTGCGTCTAATAGAGTGTGGTAGCATAATCTTTAAAATGTATCCTTAAATTCTTTTCCTTGTGAGTTTTGCCTAAGTGGATATGACATGGCTTAGTGATGTGTAAATTTTGTGTGTGTCATTTGACACTTGTGTTGTAC
>MU217485.1:1140211-1207213 GCA_018584345.1 Thuja plicata | reverse complement strand
TTTTATTTTTGAAATATAAATGCAAGAGCATGAAAGAAATCTACATGTAAGATCTAACATAAAATGCAAATCTAACACCAAAAAGGAGTTGTCTATCGCGGGTTCACCAAAATGTAACATATAAAATTGTTACTAAAATGTGTAACATAAGAAAAGATGCCACATTTGAAAATGTAGATGTTTGTGTGATGTGTGGGGAAGATAAGATGTTCCTTTTAACCTCAAATGCACAAATGAAAGATCAAAATTGATTAACCCAAAATAAGGATCAATGCACAAATGATTCATCCATTCGAAAATGAGAGCAAAGAGGAAAGATATTAAATTCCCATTTTAGAAAGGAATGTATATGATAGATCTAGGAATTGAAATGAATGAGATGAAGTACCAACCTTAAAATAGTGCAGATCAAAGAATGTTATTTTCTGAGGTCTGTAAGCTATTTCTAGAAAAACTAAAGTATGATCCAGAAAGGAAACATAGAGATGAAAAAAACCTATAAATCATTTTCCATTCCAATACCGTCTTATAAAAAAGGTCAACCTTCACCCATAAATGTCAACCCTAAACCAATAATGTCGACCCTGACCTGCACAAATCTGAAAATGACTTTGTTCATGGATCCCAGAAGTTTGCTGAAAAGGGTATCCAGATCTGGGTCCAAATCCACAGTCCCGAACCTATACCTACAAGAAAAAGAGGTTTGTTTTTTTGGGGGGAGGGGTTTTCCTTGGTAAAACCCTAGTTTTGGAATTAACCTTAAATATATATAATTGAAATTGCAGAAATAAACAAAGTAAATGCATGAATTCACCTTGCTTGTAAAAGTCCTTATGGTGGATTCGAATCCTTGAATCCACAAGTATGTATGCATCAATGGATCTAGAATGTATGATTTAGGATTTCTTCAATCAATTTCTTGTAGATCTCCAACACCAAGTCTTGAATCGGTTGTTGATTTTGGAAGAGGCTTGGAAGAAGGTGGATGGAGAGATCACCAAACGGGCACTATGTGGCTTGAATCCTTCAATGGCCTCCAATGGATCTCCTTCATGAAAATGGATGCTTGAATGCTTGAGGATGGATGAATTCTTTCTTGAAATCTTTCTCCTTAGCTTGCTTGGACTTCACTTGATAATGCTCCTCAATTGCTTGATGATGCTTAGAAGACGTGGAGAAAATGAGAGAGAAAGCTTCCCTTTTATATGAAATTAGGGCACAATCTTCCAAGGAGGCCTACATAGGAGAATTAAATTCCCATTAAAGCCTTTACCCCTAGGAGAGGACCTTTATTAAATATAATTTAGGAATCAATGCTTTGGAACCCGAAATAGCTGACCCGGAAGCAGGAAATACTTTTCGCAAAGACCGACATCCAAAAACTGTAAGACCCTAAAATTTGAACCCTAGGTCAAGGTTGAGGTCAACCCTGACCTAGGTCAGGGTTGAGGTCAACCTTGACCAAGGTCAGGGTCAAGGTTGACATAGACCCAAAAGGTCAACATAGACCCGAAAGGTCGACATAGACCTTGAAGTCCAGAATCTCAGGTCTGCAGTCCAGAATGCAAAAAATAGGTTGGAAAGAAGTGGAAAGAGGGATAGAATAGGGGGAAAGCCAGGTCTAGATTAGGAACCCATTCAAGGTGCTTGATATGACCCCAAACCACTTACTCAGAAGGCTAAACACGTCTACAATGGAAGTGCTTCCATTTTCTGACTATACACTTAGGAATTTTATCAATGTATGGGGGATCTAGGGATTTTGGCTCATGTGGTGAATGAAATGAAGGTCAAAGGGGAACAAGGGACTTAGAGTCTAGAAAATTGATGTTATCAACATGACCGACAATTAGCTATACTAGGTTGCCATGAGGCGTCACGTGGTCATGCAATAAAGGGAGTAATTGAAATAAAAAAAATAGTTGTCTCTACATGTGAGAGAATGAATGTCACTTGGGCCAATTTTGAATGCTCGCATATGGGGAATTAAACCCACCATTAAAGTGGAGATGACAGAGGAGAGAGAAAACTTGCAAACTTGACCAGGTGAGGTGCTGAGTTTGAATTTGCAGACACCAGATGGGCGAGCTTGACAATTTGGTCACACACAAAAGGGCATGATGAGCTTGCCACCAAGCGAGTGGGGATATACAGAAATGTACAAATTTTACATGTGAACACAGACCACAAGCACTTACACATAGAGGGTCAAAGAAAAGCTCATAGGCAAACCCAAAAACAAAACCTATTCATAGCTAAATACAGATAGTTTACAAAATTTACAAAATGTACAATGACATTTTTTTACAACCACACAGAGGGAAGACAACCCTTTGGCAGAGCCATCCCACCAATGGGAGGAAACAACGAAGAAATAAATGGAAAATAGAGCGAAGATAAATGCAAAATGAAAGAAACATGAAACAAAAACTAGAAAGCAAGAGGAGGAACCAAAAGGACCTACCCTAAAACACAAGGAATGTGGGAGGATGAGCATGAGAGGTGCTCTACAAATGAACATCTTTGAAACACTCTAAACACACAAATACAAGTCACTGTCAAGCACTGTTCAAGCCTTGGAACAAATCGCTCTTAGCTGCCTTTAAAATTGCCTTAATCACTTTGAGTCGCTCTAGGGGTAATTTTTTCATGGTAAATATGACAATGGCTGGTGAAACTCTATTTATACTCTTAGGATAAAAACATCCCACTTTCCTTCCACAAATCCTAAGAAAGGGAAAACCTCTGGGCTCTCATTCTGGGTATCCCATGCAACTGCACCCTCTAACAAAAGAGGAAATGGTCACAGAGAATGCTAGAGTCTGGAATCTGGCTGGAACAAAGAAGATAAGAACACTCTGGGACTGGGTCCTTAAGGAAGAGAAACCAAGAGGAAAATAAGAACACCGACCCTGCAGAGGCAAGGGCCATAGGAAAACAAGAGAAAAATAAATAAGGCAAAAAGAAAAAAAAAAAAAAAAAAAAGGGTGGGGGGACCCAACATTTTGCCAACAAAATGTAGGGATGGGTATGCAGGGCATAAAACATCCATTTGATATACCTTGAATCCTTTTTAACTAGCATAAGAAAACACTATTTTCACACCCTCAATTATGGCCATAGGTGCAAATGTTTGACCTTAGGATAGGCCTTCCTCTATTAAACATCTGTTACAAACTAATCTTTCCTTGTTTCTTACCACTTCACCAGTCTCATCCATCTTGTTTCTTAAAATCCACTTCATACCAATCACATTCTTTTCCACTGATGTGGGTACTAATGTCCAGGTTTTGTTCCTCTCAATTTGTTCCAATTCTTCTTCCATAGCCTTCACCCAATCTTCATCTTTGAATGCTTATTTCACTCTTTTGGGATCAAAGTCAGATAACAAACATGTACCTTCTCTTTCCTTTCTTTTATTTAACACACCTATATTTATGTCACCAATAATTTGATCAGGTAAGTGATCCATCTTTACATACTTAGGCAATACCAATTTTATTCTAGGATTTCCATCAATTATTTGTATTTATTCCTTCTCATTGTCTTGTCTTTCCATCATTTCTTATGATGTGTACTAATCCACTGATTGCAGATAAAAAAACCCATGATAGTCTCTAGGTTCCTTCTTACTGGGTTCATCATTCTTCTAAAAAAATTCATCTATTTCGATACTAGTAGTTTCCACCATCTTGTTTGTTATCTTTTTCAAGCATTTGTAGTATTTTCTCCTAGAGGAATATCCCAAAAATATACCTTCATCACTTCTTGGATCAAACTTTCCAAAATATTCATCTATTTTAATGTAACATGGAAGTCCAAAGATTTTGAAATAATTAACACATGGTGTTCTACCATAACATAGCTCATAGAGAGTTTTGATTTTATATTTCTTTAGATGAACTTTGTTCAAAGTGTAAACTACAGTGCTCACCTCTTCTCTCCAATAGGTCTGAGAAATAAATTTTTGAATGATTAATGTCCTAGAAAAATAAATGATAGATCTGTTTCTTCTTTTAACAATACTATTCTGCTCAGGTGTTCTAGGTATAGACATTTGTCTTTGAATTCCTAGATTCTTCACAATAAGTAGTAAAATCATGTGAATTGAACTCACCTCCTCTATCAGATCTAAGACATTTAAGATTCCTATGGGTCTCCTTCTCCACTCTAGCTTTATAGATCTTAAAAATTTGAAAAGATTCAGATTCATCATTTAAAAAGATAACCCTCATCATTCTATAAAAATCATCAACAAATAAAATGAGCTATCTATCACCATAGTAACTCCTAGTTCTCATTGGACCACATATATTAGTATGAACCAAATCTAAGATATTTTCAAAAGAATAATTTTTACTAATGAATTGGAACTAGTTAACTTCTCAAGTTGGCATTCTTTGAACATTACATTTTCTAGTTTCACTAGGTTGGGAAAACCTCTCACTAACTTCATCTTACTAAATTTGATCAAGTTATCAAAATTTACATGAAAGAACCTCTTATGCCACAACAAAAAATATTCAACCTTAGAAAATAGACAAATCTTAGTACTATAATTCAGATTGAACAAGTTACCTCTTGTTTATTCATCAATAGCAATCAACTCTCCTTATTTCCCAATAATTATGCATAAACCTCCATTGAAATCCAATCTAAAACGTGTTTATTTAACTAAGAAACACTTAACAAATTGAATCTTAAATATTCAACTGAGTAAACATCATCACAAATAGTTTTCTCATTTAAAGTAATAGATCCTTTACCTTTTAGTAAACAAGGAGCATTATTTCCAAACCTTACCAAGTCTCCATCACATTCCTCCAACTTGATGAAATTGATTTTATCACTAGCCATGCGATGAGTGCATTCACTATTAATAATATAGTTACCACTTTGATTCATGCTTGAAATCAAATATCTCTCACCTTGTACTGAGGTATCTTCCTTAGTTGCAACAAATACAATTTCTTCTTCATCTCTTCCATCAAATTCCTCATCAGTCACAATCTCCTCAACTAGGAAGCAATATTTCTTGTTCTTGTCCTTGAATCTTCTAGGATTTTCCTTCTTATCACTGTCAAGGCATCTAGAGGCAAATTATGTCCATTTTTTAAAAATAAAATCACTTCAAAGGAAGCTTACCCTTGTATTTACATTTACCTCTTGGTAGCCTTCTAGAAATCAAGGCTTCTAGACCTTCCTGATCTCTTTCTCAAGATAAGATAGATTCATACCATTAGAGTCAAATGCTTAAGAGATATTAGATATTTCCTTTCCTTTCCTAGATGGCGCAAGAGTCAATGCTAACTTGAAAGTAACTTAAAATTTAGGCATGCTATTATCATAATTACTTAACTCAAATGTAGTTAATTTCCGTATGAATGCATCTAGAGTAATAGTAAAAGTTCCTAAAGATCCGAAGTCTTGAATATTTGAAACCCTAATAGAATACTTGGGTAATAAAGTTCTTAAAATTTTTCTTAACATATCCTCCTTATGAAGATTACCACCAACACCTTGGATAGAAGCAACAACTTATTTTATTCTCAAATTGTATAGCTCAATGTTCTCATTGTCCTGCATTCTCATCTCATCATACTTTCCTCTAAAGCTATCAACATTTTCCTTCTGCACATGTGGATCTCCACCATAGACAATTTTCAACTTTTCCCACATCATAAGCAGTATCTAAGTATTTAATATTTTATACTATGCATCTAAAAAATTACTTGCAATAGCTTCCATAGTAGCAATATGTTCATGCTTAACCTTTAATTGATCTAGAGTTAGGGTTCCTGGGGGCTAATATACCTATTTTCCACATGAACCCAATACTTATCACCCAAGCCCTTAAGATAGAGGTTCATCTAACCACACCATATTGAGTAGTCCTCTCTTGTGATTTTAGGATCATCCCTTCTCATCATCTTGGATCTTAACCTCAAGATATTAAGATTCACCATAACACAGGACTAAATCTTTGATACCAATTGTTGGACCTAATATTAGATTACTGAGAGGGGGGTGAATCAGTAATCTACCAAATAAACTAACTTTTTAATCACTTAAACTTTAATCACCATTCACAATATTAACCTTAACAGAAGAAACTAAAAATCAGAAACATCCAAGATCATCCAAAAATTTGACACACATATTTATCTCATGGAAACACAAATAGGGAAAAAACCATGGTGGGCATTAATACCCACTAAAATAATTTACTCTTCTAAAGTACACCCTATGAGGAGCTGAACCCTATTAGGATTTTATAATAGCACTCTTAGGTTCTACCTGGTTAATGGATTTAACTTAGTCCTGTTAGAACATTTACCTTGTTAAGAGTAGCCTTGTTAGAGGACTTAAAAAACCAAGCTAATATGTCACCTTGTTAGAGGATTTACAATAAAAATCTTATAGGATCTACCCTGTTAGGGGATTTCAACTATTGGAACCATTAGGTAACAAAATCAGCAATGATCTACAAAATAACACTACCTACCCTAGGTAAAATCCTCTGAGGCACACAACATCTTTTGAGCATACTTAACTCTTCCCTGGCCTGATCGCAACAACACCTTACACCACTTGCACAACACACGATCAACACAATTTGCATACAAATTCACCTATTATATAATGAATTATTAAGTCCACCACCATGATCAAAGCCTAAAATAAAGTTAAAAATCATCTTTCTCAAATCCAATGTGCCAAAAAACAAAATTAAATACAAAAAACATATTTCCAAGACCGCACCATCCTACACAATAATTTACATATGAAATTGAGCCAAAGAGTGAAACATGCTTTGACCATACTCAAACTTCCTCTAGAATGTTCTCCACAAAATACCATGAATCAATGTGATTCCAGATCATCACCTCAAATCATGAATATACGTCACTAGATCATGAATCATTCATCGTAAATACCATTGAATCGATATCGATCACCAATACAAGATCTACATCAGTAGATCAAGAACAAAAACACAACCTGATTAACATTATCTTAGCTCACCGGTCACTTATCCTTCTCACTGATCACTCAAAGTAGTTCTGATTGCAACTATAGAATTTGAATACTGTTGACCACCATATCTTGTGACTACGCAACAAGATACATTAAATATTTGAAAAGACTTTCAAATAATCTATCACTTATCATTTATTTTTCTAGTAGTTGTACTATTATACTTCATTCAATTACAAATCTCACATAAACTTACTTCAGAAGTAGTGGTCATGCAGATGACATCCAGAGACATACGTAAGTCTCCCCAAAAGATAGAAACCAAAAAAATTCACTGAAACTCATCATTCATAAAAAGTATTCTTGACAACATACTAAGAACACAAAGTCAATGTTTGACATCAATGACAATATAATATCTTATCATCCTATAGTCAAATCACAATTTCATCACCAAAACACATGTACAATTATTGCATCAGATATGCCAACATGTGTGTGTGTGTGTGTGTGTGTTATTTTAATTTTTTTTTAATCTCCTCTGGCATAGTTAAGTACTCTTTAAGGAGGAAAAGGGGAGAACAATGTTGAGGAATATTTTTTCAACCAAATAATAACGCTCAATTGAAATACAGTAGTGATTTGAAAATTTCTCACTATAGTCTATTAGATGCATTGGAAATATCTTGGGGCTCAGAGTTACAACAAAAGGGTTTAAAACAACCTCACCATTTTTACTATATATTTTCATTTGGAGGCCTCCATGGTAATAGAAACCATAATGGTCATGAAAGATGTACGATTCTTATGAAAGGGATTAAAATTTCATATAGAGGTTGGGTTAGCAAAAGAGGATTTAATGACTAGTATAGTGTGTGAGATAGAGAGAACAACAATTTTGGGTTTAGGGTTAATTAGCTAGAGTGAGGGAAATATTTTAGTTCATTGAGCACCATATTAATCCCTATCACTTGACATATTTTTATTTTTACTCTTCTCACAAAGTTTATAATCAAAAAGGAAAATTTTATTTATTTAATGTTAAAATTTATTAATCATTGGAAATAGAAACTCATGGAGCCTTTTGTACCTACCTTCTAGGGTGAAATGATGTTAGAATATCTAAAACTCTCATCAAGGCCTCTACGAGATCCTTGTAGTATCCTTATAGTGTCCTTTTTTCATGAATGACCATACACCATCATTTGGTAGATATATCATTAAATAAATATTCTTTGTCAATTCTTAGAACAAATTCCATTTGTTGTGGCAATCACTTTCTTCCATAAGCAAGTGAAATTTATAGAAAAAGTTTGCTAAAATATTGAATAGATAGGATAAAGGACATAACTTTCCCCACCTTTAAACTATCACAACTTTCCTAATCATTTTCAAACTATTATGCTAATTTTGTTTGATATAAACCAAGTGTTGGAGTTGATGAAACAATTACATAAGCCATGATCATTAGCAAGAAAAATACCTATCTTACAAAAGAGCTCAAGACAATATAATATTCTTTGTAAGAACCCTATAATGTTTTATCAATTGCATGATAATGAATTGGGTTTAGGATACATCAAAATGAATAAATTAATTTCTTTATAGAAACCAAGAATACTGAAACTAAGGGTTAGTTTGAACTAAAAATAGTAAACAAGAGCTATATATGTGAACTAGAATTACATGATATGCACAATGTAGAAATTGGAGCTCAACTATACTAGACTACCATAAATTTAGGATTAATTAAGTGAAATTAAGCTAAAGCAAAAATGTGCAAATATGTGCTCAATTATCAAAACCAATATGCATGAGAATATTTTTGAGCATGTACACTATTAATTAAAGAAAAATATACGAGCATTTCTAATGCAACTAATATGCATGCTCTAATACCCCACCTTAAGTGAAACATATGGAGACAAAAATCTCTAGGAATGAAATGAATGAATGATTCCATAGAAAAAAAGGCTTGATTAGCTACTCATTTATAAATAAATTATAAGTAATAAAACTCATATTAATGAGGTATCTCTAATAGAAGAAAAGGTGAAAAAACCACATGAGAATAAAACCCTCTCCAAAAGTGAGAGCCGCAAAGAAAATTTTGAAAAGAGCCATGTGTCTAATATGATGGCCTTTAAGCCTCTCCCTAAGTGTTTAATTGGTCACATAAAGATAAAAAATCACCCCATAAGAGAGAGAAACTCCAATTTCAAAGATGATTGTTGATGAAGATCCAAGAGTACCAAACCATGGTCTTCCCCTTAGGAAGAAAAAAATAAAAAAGAAAATATTAAATCAACTCGATGAAATGATAATTAAGGAAATGTCTCAATATATCTTACAATAAATATTTCTCAACTATACAACTATCTAAATAAAATAAAGATAATCTAAGAAAATATCTAGATGTTTGATGAACACCTTTTGAAGGATGAAAGATGAGATGATAGGAATGGTTAAATTTTAAGCAAGGAGGAATATAATATCCTTAATAATGTCCTAAACATCTAGGGTGTATGATCCATCAAATACTACTATAATTTCTAGGTTTTGTGGTATATCAACAAATTCTAGAATATTTAGAATGTACTCATCCTACTCCAATAAAGCTAGAAAGGAACAAATATCCTGCTGAGCTGAATTAAACTTTTAAAAAGTAAGAGGTTGAGGAGTTTTAAAAAAGAGTCTTAGAAACCATTGAATATGATGAAAGAACACAATGTTTCAAGTGACCAAATTTATCCTCAAATGCCTGATCCACTTTCAATACATGAGAGGTAGGACCAAACAATGTAACTATATTATCAATGGGAGAAAAATGACATAGCTCATAGAGTCACAATGCATTAGCAAGTCTAATAACTAGAATAGTCTCTCCACTATATAGATATTTGATAAGGATCAAACTCTCTTTCCCTTCCCACTGTGACTAATTTGGCAGACAAAAAGGTGGCTGGAAGATAGTGAAGATACACATAGAACATCATTGTATATCCCATCATCAACCTCAAGATAAGAACTCCTAGTAAAAATCATGTAATTGTTATTATTTATCAAAATCTCTGAAAAAGGACAATACTTAAAAGAAGAGAACATACCCCGTGAATATGACATATGATGTGAAGCTCCTAAATCAAGAAGCTATGAAATAGACTGAGTGCATTTTAATGAAAATAGTGTGTCCATTTATCTTTTCTTCTATAGAAGATGTGTTAGCTCATCAATCTTGTTTTCATAACATCTATACTCATCATGTCTAATATTTGTGTAATAAGCATACTTAGGCTTGTTCTTCCTAGATGAAGATGTCTTGGAGGAGGTGGAAGAATCAGAATCATGACCATGAGGCACTAGAATTGGCTGAGAAGATTGTATACCCTTGTTCTTTTCCTTCTACTTATTATTCATCTTATGTTTCCCTAAATATATCTTGAATGATGATTGATAAATCAAGTCTTGAGATTTGGAACTAGAATATGAATCCAACTATACAAACTTTGATTTCTCTTGTGTCAAGTTCTTAAAAAAAACCTCAAATGAAGAAATAGTGTACATGTATCCCAAGAAATCTCTAGTGGAATAAAATGATGAAGAAAATAGCTAGAAAGGTCCTTGAACATTTGAGAGAATAAAAAATACACTCATTGTTGGTCTTATCCTTCCCACAACCATGTAAGTATGATTTGATATATTTTAAATTCTTTATAAAATCCTAAACAGAAGAAAGAGAATTAGATTTTAATGATGTAAAATGAGTATCAAGCTATAGTGCATGAAACTAATTGATTCCCCCAAAGATGTCCTATAATTTGAGACACATATCCCTAGGTTTGATGTTGGATCACGATGGAAAATAAAACATTCTGAAATATTGAAAGAAATCAAACCCATTTCTGAATCAATCTTGACTAGGTACAATATAGAAACTCAAAGGAATAGGTCAAATTAGGTTCAGTCTCATGAAGATAGGACCATAAGCCCTGGGATTAAAGTAATATAGTCATATCTCATTTCTAGGTATGATAATTATGAAAAGTGAGTTTCCCAAAGTAATATTTAATTACAGTTAACTTTTAAGTTATTAAAGGGTTAGACAAAGATGTGAATTAGAAAGATGATGATTCTACCCACTTCTCCCCCATACAACAAGGGAAAACATTCTTATGCAATTATGTTAGCTAAAAAGGTGCGAAAAAAAGAAATGAACAAATATGAGATCACTATGTACTTAATCAAAAATATACATAGAAGAAACAAATATATGAAAAAAATATATGTGTATATAGGATCCTAAGAGATTTCCAACAATGTATTAAAGTCAGGAAAACAATTCTATTTTCTAAAGTTATGACTCTAGAAGTGTAAAAAATATGTTTGTCTTTAGAGGCCTAGTACGGAAAATTGGTTTCAGGAAATCTTGTTAAAAATAGATTTCCAATGATATCTTGTTTGCACAAAATTTGATTGAAAAGAGGTTTCCAATAATATCTTGTTTGGACAAGTTAAATCTTTTATTCTCAGGTTATGTCGAAAAAACCAACAACTTAATTTTATGGCTTAGAAAGTCAACCTGGTCAATAGCTGATTATTGTCAAAATTTCAAGGAATATTTTGAAAATATTCTCTTCTATTAGAATATTTTTTCCTGCAAAATAATTCTCCTATTGTCACAATATATCGTAGAATATTATGTGGAATCTTTACCAAAGTTGGAGGATTGGATACAAAAATTAGAGGGTCGAGATATATGCTGTCTAATGGTATTTTAGGTGAGGTAGATTTCTAATGTCAAATCTTCCATGTATAGGTGTATCTAATTGTGTAGGCAAAATACAAATTCTTCTTGATATAAATGCACTCTCCCTTTTCAAATAGAATTCATACGAATTTTTTTAAGAAAAAATAATCAACGTGTTTTCTAATAAAATGTAAGCACTCTTTAAAATTTGTACTAGCAGTAAATTTTTTTAATGATTCTTGTGCATTTTTCTAGCTTTATATTGTGCAATAATGACACTAACATCCGTATAGTATGAAGGAATTTCCTCAAACTTTGTGCCCTTTGAAAAAAATTTCCTCACTTTTCTTGTTAAATTTCAATTATTTTACTATAAATTTATAGGTTTTTGGATTTTTGGAGATCAATAGTTATATTATTTTTGTACAAAGGTACCCATATATTTTAGCTACCACTAGAATTTTCCTCAATTTTCTTTCCAATTTGACCCAATTTTTCAACTTATCCAATTTTGAAAAAATGACAATCTAGGGTTTTTTGATGTTGTAGACATGATGGAAGTATTATTTTGATGCCAATGTGCAAATAAAATTCACTCAAAGTTCAATCTCTTAAGAATGCTTATAGGAAATTTTCAGATCTCGAACTCTAATACCATATTGGATTTGAAAAACTAATCACATGAGCCAAGGATCATCTACAAGGAAAACACCAATCACACAAAAGAGATCAAGAAAAGATATTATTCTCTATAATAACCCTTAAATTTTGTATTGGTTTAATAATAATGAACTAGTATTGGGATGCATTAAAATGAATAAATGACTTTCTTTATAGAAATAAAGAATACTAAAAATTTCCAAAAGCTAACTCAAACTAAAAATAGCAAACTAGAGATAGATATGAAAACTATAAGTGCATGGTATGCACAATGTGAAAACTAGAGCCCAAGAAGACTAGTCAACCCTAAATTTAGATTCAACTAACTTAAATTTAGCTAGAGCATGAATATGAAAACATGTTCTCAATGATGCATAATAATATGTATAATAATATTATTGAGTATTTTTATAATTAATTAAAGAAGAATTTTTAAATGTTCCCAACGCAACCTTTATGCATGTTATAACACCAAGTCACCACCTGCTTTAGCTTTGTTATAAACAAAGAAGAAAAACCAATACTAGAACTAAAGGAAGGAAACAAGGGCATGTTCCAAAATCATGGTGAGTGAAATAAAATTATCTATCCTACTCATCTCTTGGTTTAACTTTTGGAAAATATTAGCTAGTGGAGAAGGCATGTCCTCCTAGATCATATAATCATTATTTTTTGTTGCCAAGTCTGCAATGAAATCCACAACCTTATTTATTTTTCTAAACATATGAATAAACATGTGATTATGAATCATTGAGAAATTAGAATATGTGTAAACAATTAAATCATTTACTTTCTAGTTAGATTTGTCTTTATTTCTTAGTAGATTGAAAATATTCATCTAGTTATCATTGATAATTATGTTTTACATCCGTTTATAATTAGAAATTTGAACACCTCTAAAAAACTACCACATTAGTGAAGTGAGAATTACAGACTCTCAAAATAAAGATATAATAATAAAGGAGTCTCCTATAATGGTCATAAGGGTCTCTAGCCCCTTCTACCTGCCCGAGGTTCCCATGAGAGGAACCATCAAAGTTTAGCTTAAGCTAGCCTTCGACATTGGGGTTGGCTTCTACATTTTAAGTTGTAATACGAATTAGAATTTTGCTTCTTTTCTAGATAATTGAAAATTCACTTTTATTATAAATAAATTGCCCATTATAAATTTCTATATTCATTATGAATAATTACAACTCATTTTTACTATATGTTTATAAACTCAAATAATAATGGAAATCACAAAAATAAAATAGATTAGTAAATATTAATCTCCCTTGACAAGTCTACAAAACAAATTAAAAAAATTATAGAAGACTTCCCAATGAGGAAATAAATTCTCTTTACCCATCTACATAGGGAATCATTGAACTATTCAAATGGTCTAGTCATCTCTACAGTAGGTAGAATTTCTAAAACCCAACATTTCACAAATTTACAAGAGCTTAAACAATTATTGAATAAGAATAACACATCTATTTGAAATATTAAAAATTCTTATCAAAGTACTAAATTTTGAATCTATAACAAAAGACTCTCTTAAAAAAAATTAAACTAAGATAAATACTTATTTCATGATTCATGAATATCTTTACATAGATTTTTCTTAAAAAGGAAGTTTTTAAGATAATTCACACTTGAGCAAAAATAATAAACTAAATATAATAAAAATAGCCACTCTACATCAACTATACTAATGAGATTTATTTTATTCCATATTACAAATCCACTTGGTTTAATATATCTTCTTCTCTCTTTCATCCCATTTGATTTTCCTCCTCTTCTTATACAAAAATGAAGGAACCCTTTCTCCAAAAATGTTAATAATGAAAAAACAAGAGAATATAAAAACAAGAGAAATATATTTTGTGACCCTATTACATACATATCATTTAAAATAAATAGAAAATAAAACCTTTCAATCTGTTAATATGAATTTGATACTTTTTGTGCCTTCACTTTCCATAGTTAAAAAAAAATCACTATCCTCTTAGTGAATAATTAAACTAGCAGAATTATCCATCTCAAGATGATTCTATGTGTGCACCCTAAGAGGAGAGTCATGGTAGGTTATCCGTATCCAAGCCAATTGTAGATCTAATCTATAGTAATTGGTCCTTTATCCCTTCTTCAAGTTCAACATTCTTTACAATACAAATGTACTATAACAACACACTCAAAGATGAGCAGCTTGGTCATCTCTTTATTGCATGTGCTCCAACCATATGTCTGTAAGACTAGAAAAGGGGTTAGAAGCATATATAGGTAACCAAAAAAACCTAAACAATATGCTACCCTAACTAACCTAACATTAAAACCATTTGAAACAAGAGTTGAAATATATGCAAAGTAACACAAGAAAACTCCCTTCAAATCTAGTTATAATGGTCTCCTTTCTTCTCCATAGAGGTTGATATGTTGCTCTTTGACAAACACCAATTGCATAAAGAAACTTGAAAGCTTGAATTGAAATTGAGAATTACTAGGAGGTAGTGATCTTGAAGTTTTTCTCAAAATCTCATGGTTAACCTTGAATGAGAGGAATGCATCCCATTTTATAGAAAATGAGACACAATTATGTGAGATTGCACAAAATCCTTGCATAAATGCAGATTTTGGTTGGTGAGATGCTTGGAAGCATGAAATAGGGGAGAGACATTGAGAAGATATTGACAATATTTGTGAAGCACCTTAATAGGGATCAGAATCCTCAATTAAGGGTTATGATATTTAGGTGAGATTATGAATCATAAATCAAATCCATAATCCAACATTCTCAAATATTCCTCAAAATCAAATTAGATTTATGAAATTATAAAAATCACATAAATGGAAATTAGCTAATTAATTAATAGAAAGTAATTAATTATTGGAGACTTAGGGAAATGGGGAATAAATAAAGTTTCTTTATCTATTCAATTAGGACTTAGGATAAACTATGGGTTATTCATCCAAAGGGGGAAATTAGTGGGTTATAGGTCAAATTGAAGATGTTGATGTCAAATTGAAGGGATTTTGATAATGTTGATAAGAATTAGGGTTAATTCTGAGGGTTCCGAAATAGTTTAGGAAATCCTGAGGCATCGATGATCTTTGACAATGCGCTCAAAAAATGATGATTGGAAATGATTGAAAACCACAAATGAACTTTGATGGCATCACAAGATTGAAATTGAAATGGGGAAACATTGATGATCTTTGAAAATGTTCCCAAAATGATAATCAGAAATAGTATTGACAATAATGAACAACACTATTGAATTGATATTGATAGATTGATAGTGATAACACCTATGATCTTTGACAATGTTATCAAATGACTGATTGAAAGGATACAAAGCATCGATGAACTTGGACAATGCTCCTAAAATGATGATAATATTGATTGAATTGAATTAAGGTTTGATTGATAGGTTTGAAATTGGGTTGATTAGGCATCAATGATCTTGGACAATGCCCCAGAATGGTCAGAATGGGTCCAGACAATTCTGAAAGTGATTAGGAATAGAATAGGATACATTTTAAATGATTTAGGAAGGTTTTGAATGGTTTAGTATCTAATAGGATTAGTTTAGGAAGGTTTGGAATGGTTTAGGATCAAATAGGATCGGTTTAGGAATGTTTGGAATGGTTTAGGATCGAATAGGATCAGTTTAGGAAGGTTTGGAAATGATTTGGGAAATGATCAATTTGATAGAGAAAGTAGAGTTAGTAAATAATTGAATAGTTTTGCAACATTCAATGATTGATGAAAGACACTATGTCGCCATATAATAAAGATAATGTGTGTGACATAGAGAAATAATTAGGTCATAAAACAATGTTTTGATTGTGATGCTAAAAATGTTAAAACACATAGATGAGCAAGCTCGAACCATTTTTAGGTGTCTACATTTTACCCCTCTTTGATACAATGCAATTATGAGCATTGTGTCAAAGAATCCTGAAGAAAACAACATTAAAACATGCCCTAGTGATAATGGGACACATAGGTGCCCCCTCGAGAAATTGTCTGAAAAACACAAGTGATAGGTTGATTTATTGACAATGCCGAGATGGATCTACAGAAATAATCAAATCAAAAAGCAGGGGTCAAATGCAAAATATATGGGCTTCAGAGTTCCAAAAGAATCATGACCAATACAAAATGCAAGGGTTGCACGTCCATCTAGGAAACTAAGAGGCTATAAAAGGGCTTGAAAGGGGTTTTGGAGCTCATTTTCACCCTCACATTTGGACGAATTGAGCTCTAGAGAAAGGAAGATGGATTGAGTGCCCATGGAGAATCAGCGTACATGATGAGTTTGTAGCTATCGATGGCTGGCCGATGTGCGACCTGAGGTGAGGACATCTGGTCCTCTTAGCAGTTTCTTGATTTGCATGCATTTCTAGGTTGTTTCAAGGGTCAAAATGGGATCAAACAGGCTCTACAAGTGTCCCCATGTGCCACCTACACAAGTCACGTTCCCACCTGCACAAGACATGTTCCCACCTACATAGGTAGTGCAGGTGGGATGACCACCTGCACAGACAACACAGGTGGGAGGCCTTTCTACGTAGGTTGTAAGAGAACCTACGTAGTTGGTCAAACAGGCCTCAAAACAGGGTCTGGGGGTTTTGAAACTTCCCTAAAATAGTTAAAACCCTAGGAAAAGGTCAAAATTAGGTAAAATTAGGTCAAAACAGGTCCTAGGTTGGTCAAAAAGAAATATAAAGTATAGAAAGTTTACCAAAGTTTCATGGTGATCGAAGGAGGAGCTGCCAGTTCAACAGACATGGGAGAGAAGATCGACGTGCCTGGATATACGTCACAGATTGAGTAGACACAAGAGGTAGATCCTAACCTCTCTAGGATTATACAATATCACACACATGCCTAAGATTAGGGAAAATCAAGGGTTGATCACAGCACTAGCTGAGCGATGGCACTCGGAGACTAGTTCTTTTCACCTGCCGACAGGGGAGGTGACTGTTACTTTGGAGGATGTATGGCATATCCTAAGGATTCTGATTCATGGGGAGCTCGCCAAGTATGACCCCATGACATGGAAAACAACACTACATCAATTATTCAAGAGCAATGATGAGGATCTGGACATCTGAGATTATGAGATACGATGGGAGACCGTGGCTAGGCAGCATGATAGTCTGATTGAAATTATCTATAGAGTCATTGCATGTCTCTTGGTACTGGATAGATAAGGGCATGGATTCCCTATTGGATGGGGGAGTTTCCTCAAGCAGATGATTATGTAGGGCATAGTTTTTGCATGGGGCCATTCATGTTAGCCATGGCATATTACCAGCTCCATTAGTTGGCGTATCATGGAGGATTGTCGATTAGCACTGGGATCACATTGCTACAGGTGTGGGTGTATGAGCACATAGCTATGTCCTAGCCTATAGATCAGAGAGAGGTTTTACCAGATTTACCATATTTTTAGTGCTATCGAGGGGCGCTTGCATAGGGCCCACTAGGATACACATTATACTTCGCTCATGAGATAGATCTACTGAGAGACTTCATATGGCATGCATATAGAGACTGTCCTTGATGGGATGATGATGTAGACCACCTTCCTTATTGCAAGTAGGAGAGGTACCTTATTGGGAGGTTTGTTATGGTTCACACAGTGATTGAGATTTGGCTCCCATAGCGAGTCTGACGACAGTTTGGGGAGATACAGGGAGTGCCGATAGGGACAACATTGTTTGCTTGGTCAAGGGTCGAGGCTAGGACATGGGGTGAAACACTTAGGCCTTAGGTGGCCTATGTAGAGTTCACTTAGTTACAACCTAGACCATGGGGCACAGGGGCAGATGTGGCATATGCAAGTACCACAAATAAGTATCATATGTGGTTCGCTCAGCACAAGCCGATTCCTCTAACAGATCCAGATGTGTCAATATCGAGAGTGCGAGTGCCAAGAGATGAGAGCACTAAGGAGGAGGATGAGGATGAGGAGGAGGAGGAGGAGGAGTCACATGATCATGACGATGATGATGATGATGAGGATTCAAATGAGGAGCGTGATGATGACAATGATGAGGATGACGATGATGATGATGACAGGGATCTCGGTGATATGCTAATGTAGATAGATGAGGATAGGGATGAGCCACCACAGGGTCCTAATGATCGATGTGAGGGTCATGTACAATGCATTGTAGAGATTACAAGCCAGATTGATAGATTGGCACTAGAGAGAGATACAAATGGAGCTGGATGGGCTACCGAGTGATCAACACTCAAATCATAGATGGACAGGTTGATAGCAGAGAGGGACACATTTCTTTCCTCTCAAGATATAGATAGGTTCAGGGCACAAAGAGCTGAGGAGGAATCATGCCAGTTCATCATCACTATTAGCGATGTAGGTGTATGTGAAATTGTAGTTCTATTATTAGATGTTAGGGTAGAGTCACAGTATTGGAAGGACATGTACAAGAGAGATGTACCGCGAGAGAAGTGGGGACCAAGTTACAGAGCTTCATCCACCAGATCACATTCCTGTAGGACATAGAGTAGCGAGGGAGTGTTGGGACCAAGGGGGGCACCTAGATCAGGGTAGATAGGGCATCACACAGTGGGAGCCTCATCTTTTAGATAGGACAGGGATCAGGAGGACTGAGAGAGCAGGGGTTGACAGGGGGTCTCTCTAGTAGAGGGACAATTTTGATAGACATGTGATAGATTATGAGCCTGTGGGCCTCAGTGTATACAGACACCTCGATTTTTGTACTCTGATACTTTTTGAGGCACATACATATGATATGTAGCTATTTTATGATGCATAGGATGGATGGTTACGTCTATGCTTTACTTTCTTGATATATAATGATGCTTATATATTGCACTATATTGCCTTTGTTACGCAATAATGTTTGTTATGGATGCAATAATTTATTTTGTCTTTTTCTTTTTTAAAATGTATGAATGAAAAATGTATGTTTGAAATGTTTCTTATGCATAAATGAATGAATGCAAAGATGCACATATTTTTGTTTGTTTTTTCTATTTTATGAATGCATGTATGTAGGATGCACCTATTTTTGATTTACCAAAGTACTAGATCGAGGTGACTGTAAGGACTGACTAAAGAATTGTTAGTAGAAAGAAGAAATTAGGCAAACAAATGTTAGTAGAAAGATGTTGGCTTTCAAAGTGTAATTTTTTGATAACACCTTATTTTGATATTGCAAAAGTGGATGCGGTGCATCGTGGCACAAAAGCCAGAGCACAAAGCTCATCCTTTTTGTGTGAACAAACACGATGTAGACAGGGGATGATCTTCTCCTTCCTGAAAGCATGTAGTAGACATGCCCCAGAATTGCATGAGATCATCAAATTGGCAGGAAAAGCAAAGTGAAAATAACTGGTCATGAACCATCCCGGCTACTCTCATAAGATCAGATAATATCATCAAGTAGCATAGGAACATGAGAAAAAAAATAAAATCAAAAAATAGTCACTGAAAAAATGTGAGCCAACAGTCATTCTGATCTTTTGTTACTTACATTAAATATTCATTGATTGGTAGTTTTAGATTGTAATTTGATTGATTTGATAACTCATTGATAGCTTTGATAGATTTGATAGAGTTGATAGAAAAGGTCAAAATATTGAACAGTCCAATCAGATTGAAATTTGAGTTGCAATGATTTAGATTGCATATGATTTCATTAAGCACAGATTGATGATCCTACCACTGATGTCAAAAAACAGGATGTTTGATTTGCAAAAAGGAGGTAAGTATGTACAAATTTATTGCAGATTTTTGAAGAGATTTTGCAATTTTTAGGATTTTTGAGATATTTGAATATTTTTGGTCTTTTTTTAGGATCGTATTTGGATTTTTAGCAATTTTTTCAAGACATTATTTGATTTTTAGAAGTTTTTTGCTTATTTGGATTTTTAGGATTTTTGAAGGTCATTAATATATTTATAATGTGTTATCTCCAATTAGATAGTCAAGGAATCTCATGGGTAAACCACGTGCAAGGTCTTGCCCCCAGTTTGAATTCAAACTCAAAGACGCTCAGTGCTAGGAATCTGCCCCCAGACAACAAATAGGCTATCTACAAAGGCCAAAAGGACAGATAAACTGCATATGCCAAGGGGAAGGGAAAGAATATCAACTAGTTATAGGCCATAAAGGGGCACTAAGGTCGATGCTAATTGAAAAATGTGATCAGGAAAGGATATCAGGATACTAGGTGGAACCATTATAGACAATGGAGCAATGAGTTACTACACGTGGCGCCTGTTTGTCAGGTTTTCACTATGGTACTTCTACACAATGCCTATTTGCCAGGTTTTCACTTGTGGATAGAATTTTTATCTTGATTTCTATTTTTGCGTGCCAAGATGCCTATTTGCCAGGTTTTCATGAAGACAACCATTTTTTGCATTTTTGATTTTTTTGATATTTTCTTAGAAATTTTTGCAATTTTTTTGTACTTTTTTCAGGAACTTTTTGCAAATGTTTTTGGTACTTTTTTCAGAAATCATGTATAATACTTACTGAGGTGCATGTTGTTCAGTACCTCTGGCAATGGTTCTCCCTCCGATGTTGCAAGCTGATACACTCCAGACCTATATGATGTTGTGACTATGTATGGGCCATCACAATTTGGTTCAAATTTTCCAACCTTCTCTCTGTGTGGCTGGGTCTTGTAATTCATCTTGAGAACCAAGTCTCTAATCTCAAAGTGGTGAGCTCAGACCTTCTTGTTGTAACTCCATTTTAGATGATTATGATAGGCTTGCAAGTGTACCAAGGCAGTTTGTCTCCGCTCATCAAGCATTTCGAGCTCATGCAATCTGGAAATGCTATACTACTCATCATCAACAATGCCTTGTAGGGATACTCTCAATGAAGAAATTTCAACCTTGAGGGGTAATATGGCCTTAGTGCCATAGACAAGAGAGTATGGAGTAGCACTAGTGGGGGTGCGAATGCTAGTCCTATAGGCCCACAGAGCGGGGTTGAGTTGTCAGTGCCAATCGCAGCTAGAATCATTGATAGTCTTTTGCAGGATCTTAATGATGATCTTGTTAGATGCCTCTTCTTGGCTGTTGCCTTGCAGATAGTAGATGCTAGAGAATCCATGATAGATTTTGAATTTTTCGCAAAGCATTGTAACATCCTTGTTCTGGAATGGGCTACCATGGTCATTAATAATGGCTAGAGGAACTCCATAATGGAAAATGATGTAATTTAGGATGAATCTAGAAATTTTCTTGCCGGTAATGTATGTCATGGGGATAGCTTCCACCCATTTTGTAAAGTACTTAGTGGCTATGATGATGTATTTATGTCCATCAAAAGATAAGGGTGTGATCTTCCCCACAAGGTCAAATGCTCATTGTGAAAAGGGCCATAGAGAAACCACTGGCTATAGATCCTATGTCAGAGCGTAAATCAAATTTCCATGAATCTGGCACTTGTAATATTTCTTAACAAATTTATGAGAATCTTTCTCCATGGTGGGACAATAATATCCTGCTCTGACTAGCTTCTTGGAAAGACTCAAACTATTGAAATTTCCACCACAAATACCATCATGGACCTCATGTAAGGTAGTTTCAGCCTCTCACAAATTGAGGCATCATACGAGGGTTTGGTCATAGGCTCTCCTATAAAGGGTATCACCGATGATGACATAACGGGAGGCTTGACAGATAAGAGCACGATGTTTATTCTGGGATAAGGCATGGGGTAATATTTGGGTGTGTAGGTAGTTTTAGACATCTTGATACCAAGGTCAGGACCAAAAATGTCACACATGAGCTCAGATTGCGGAATTTTGAATGCTGGAAGCAATAGCTTCTCAAAGAGAAATTCACATCTCTCTTCATTATTCAACATGTTGATCATAGATGCAATAGTGTCCATAGCTTCTTCTTGTTTGTTATGTATCCTTGGAAGTTGGCAGAAGCTGATTGTGACAAATTGCTCCTTGAGAAAGTCATCCAACTACTTGTAAGGGATTATCTTTTCATCCTTAGTTTCATAGTCATCAGTGACCTGTCCGATGACCAATTAAGAATCACCATATACTTTGAGGTGCTGAATTTTCCATTGAATAGAACTTTTGAGTCCACTGACCAATGCTTCATATTTAGCTATGTTATTGGTGCATGCAAAGGCAATTTTATAAGATTTGGGAATGATATCTCCTTGTGGGGTGACAAACATGATGCCTGCCCCTGATCCATGCCTGGTATGTGAGCCATCAAAGTAGAGTTTCTATTCATTGGATTCAGTGAAGGGGAAAATGGACTCATATGGAAATTCTAAAAGTAATGGGTGATCATCAGGAAATGGTGCCTCTACAAGCTGATCCGCTATCACCTGGCCTTTTATTGTTTTTTTGTCTACATATTCTATGTTGAACTCACTCAGGAGCATGACCCATTTGGCTAGGCAACCCGTAAGAGATGCTTTTCCCAAAATGTACTTCAATGCATCAATGTGGGACAGAGCATGGTTTTCTAGTGTAGTATGTAATGTCTTAACTTTTGTGTGGAATAAACCACAGCAAGACATGCTCATTCAATGAGTGAGTAGTTTAATTCATATCTAACTAGATTTGTACTGATATACTAAATGGATCTTTCTTTTCCTTGTTCATCAAGCTATGTGAGAAGTGCACCCAATGCAGTCTCTATAGAAAATATGTACAAGATAAATGGCTTTCCCTAGATTGGAGGCATCAAGATTGGTGGATGCAATAGATAATTCTTCAATTGTTGGAAGGAGTGCTCACATTTTTCATTCCAATGGAAAGTTACACCTTTATGTAGTATATTTTGAAATGATTGGAATTTATTTGCGAGTTGTGCAATAAACTGGACGATAGACTGTAGTTTCCCTTGTAGACTTCTCAACTTCCTTAGGGTGTTTGGCGGAGGCATTTCTAGAATAGCTTGAACCTTTTATAGGTCCACTTCAATACCTTGTTGAGATATGATATAGCCTAGGAGTTTCCTAGAGACAACTCCAAAAACACACTTTTTGGGGTTTTAACTAAAGCTTATACCCTTCCATTCTTTCAAAGATTCTTTCTAGAACACTCAAATGATCCTTCCTGGTTGTAGATTTGCAAAGGAGGTCGTCACCATATTCTTCCATTAAGATGTGCATGAAGTCATGGAAGATCGTGGTCATTTCCCGTTGATAAGTAGCTCTAGCATTCTTGAGGCCGAAGGGCCTGACATTCCAACAATAAGTTCCCCAAGGATAGGTGAAAGTTGTCTTGTGTTGATCCTCAGGAGAAATCTGAATTTGGGTTTAACCAAAGAAGCCATCCATCAGTGACAAGATCTCATAGCCTGCAGTCATGTCGACAATGATGTTGATGTTGGGAAGAGGAAAGTCCTCTTTAGGGAATGCCTTATTTAAATCACAGAAATTAGTGTATATTTGTATCCCCAAGCATGATTGCTAACAGGAACCAGATTTGAGATCTAGTCTATGTAATCAATAGGTCTGATAAATCTTGCATCCAATAACTTCTTCAATTATGCTTTTACTACTAGAGCTATTTGGGGATTCATTTTTCTTAGCTTATGTTTTACTGGCTTCACACCTGGCTTCAAAGGGAGGTGGTGAAGAACTAAATCAGGATCCAGGTCAGGCATGTCAGCATAGGACCATACAAAATTGATCTGGCACTCAAGAAAGAATCTGATAAACTCATCCTTCTCTTCTTGCAAGAGTGATGCCGCAAAGT
Organism: Thuja plicata; assembly: GCA_018584345.1. Classification (NCBI taxonomy): domain Eukaryota; kingdom Viridiplantae; phylum Streptophyta; class Pinopsida; order Cupressales; family Cupressaceae; genus Thuja; species Thuja plicata. The sequence continues at coordinate 1,183,089 of MU217485.1, read as the reverse complement.
GTATGATCTTGGGATTGTTTGGTGTTCCCAAATTAATTTCCTTATTAATTTCAATGAGTAATGCCAACTTCTCCTTTGGAGGGGGTATGTCTAGTATTCCATCCTTGGGTTCCTTAGAGATGTTTTCACCCTCAGATACATCCTTTGTTTTTACTTTTTTTATGGTCAACTGGCACCTTTCAGTTTTCACCAGAGGACCTATTCTTTTGATTTTTTTCTTTTTTGATTTTATCATTTTCAATTTTGTGACTGGATGATGGAGTTGACTCCCAGAGATATGCAGTAGCAACAAGGTCAATGGAGAACCCCTTTTTGTGGTCGCTAGATGGTATGCCCTCTCAGAGCTCAAAAAAATCTGCTATTGCCTCATCATTTTTGAAGCAGTCCAAGCTCAGTGGACCTCGTGTGTGCCAATCAATAAGCTTAGGGTAGACTAGGGGGATGTCATCATCAGTAGCATAGATGTTTTTAGGACTAGAGTTAATGGAAAAGATGTAAATATCAGTGTCTTTAGAGTCAGAGACTTCATGCACTGAAGGTTTGAGACTGGGGTCCCAGAAAATTCTAGACCAGGGATCGAGATTGGTTACTAGAGGAGGGGGAATTGTGTTAACATGTTTGTCTATCATAGGTAGGTCTACAAGGTCAGGGAAGAAATGGTCCATATTATAGGAACTGAAGGAATAGGACATCCATTCCCATTCATTTGAATCAGTAGTGTACTCATAAGGGGGTCCCCAGATGCCTTTTCATCGTTTGATACCTCCACATTTTCACATGAGGCCATTTTGGCATTCAAAGAGCCAATTCGTAATGGTTTGAATCCAATACCCAAATGAAGGGGATGGCCCTTTGCAGCAAGGGGTTCAACAATTCCTTGCTTGTGTATTCCAAGACCACTGTGGCCATCATATCTTTTTTCTACATGAGTGTGAACCTGGGCCTGTATCTTTCAACAGGTATCTCAGTAGGGTCCTGTTCTTGTTTTTGTTGATCTTGGAAAATCTAGCTAGATACATTGTCATATACATGTTATTCATGCAAACCACCCCACAAAGTGAATGTACGTGAGGGCATAACATTCATGATAATATTGGGTGGTTTTTTTTGCAATAACTTTGGTTTTCCATAAGACTTCGAGGAGAGAGGAAGCTTTCCAATATGAAAATCTTGTGTCATGGTATACTCTCCACACCCTTTATCTTCAATATTTAGCTTTCCTTTTATCATTTTCTCAAGGGTGGCTACATCATATTTGGAGGAATTGGAAGAAGTGGCTTTGCTGTTGATAGGCACCTGTTGTGTGGGCCATTCTCTCAGATTGGCACAAAATTGGAAAGGGTTAGGATCACCTAGGATGGTAATCTCAGCTCCATTGTAAAAGAGCTTCATACATTGATGGTACATTGAGGGAATTTCCTTCATGGAATGGATCCATGGGTGTCCTAGAATCATGTTATAGGGAAATTCTAGATCTAGGACTTCCACCAATGTCTTTTTAGTAATTGAGCAAGTTCTGATAGGTAGGATGATGACTCCCTTGGCGGGGCATTTAGCATCATCATAGGCCTTTATTATGATTCTCCTAGAAGGATAAATATCACTCTCATTGTAACCAAGATCAAGAATGACCTTCAAAGTGCACATGTTAAGTCTCACTCCACCGTCTATCATGACACACCAAACTTTGGCATTATGGACAAAGAGTTCTAGACGGAGAGGGTCATTATGGCCAAGCCGGTCATATGGAACATCATATTTGGAAAATGTGACATGCTAGGATGCAGAGAAGTACCCCATCATGGCCTGCAACTGGTTAGTGTCAATGTCAGTTAGAACAGTGGACTCTTTCAAAGCTTTGTCAAGGACTTCCTTGTGCTTGGGGGATGTGCACAGCAAATCAAGGATTGATATCAAGGCAGGGGTCTTACCCAACTGGTCAACAAGGTTTTAATCTGAAGGTACCTTGGGTTTGGATGGTGGGCTAGGTACAATAATCTTGGTATGATGGGTAGTGACTACACATTGATTTTTTCTATCTTTGAAGGTCAGAGTGGAAACACACAAATCAGCCTCAGAGATACAATTGATGGTTTAGTCATCGTCAGTTCGAGTATAATTGACATTGTTCTTGTGATTTGAATTCGATGTGGAGGCATTTCATTTGTCATGATCAACCAAGGGGTTTGTGAAAAAGTATGGTCAGTGTTGGAAGATCCCGCTATGGGTTCAAATTCAATCACCTCTTGATCAATAAGGTCTTGGACTTTATGTTTTAACTGAAAGCAGGAATATGTCCTGTGTCCCTATGTCCAATGATAATCACAGTATTTGTTGTCATCCCACCAAGGGGGTTTTACTACTGGGGGATCGTGGAGCTCGGGTAACTAAATTTAATTTTTTTTCAATAATTGTTTCAAGATGGAATGGGTTCACCCAATGGCATGAACTATCTTTGTGGTCCATCTCTATTTCTCAGTAGTCGACGTTGCTAATTTTGTTGTGCATTATCATTTATTTGCGTTTAAGGTTGTGTTGGAGTCGGTGCTGGACACCGTGCTTGAGTCATTGTCTGTGTATTTGTAGTAGTAGGTCCCTTGAGACTCACTTTCTATTGTGTTACATTAACTATCCGTGCGTTGACAACGCTGTCATTTGTGACATTTTTATTCTAAGACCAAAATTTTAGTTTGTCACTTGAAGTGCTTGCGTTCTAATTATACTTTTTGATTTTTAACACTCCTTTTTCAATAAGAGCATCCTCAATGTCAATCCCTTTTTTCATGAGCTTTTAGGTTGTGCTTCATCATTTGATTTTCATCTCATACATCATCTCAGGTACTAGATCCTGGATAAACAACTGAATTTGTTGTTCTTCTGGCACATCAAAAGGACATTGACTCACCAAATTCCTCCATCACAATAAGAAGGTCATAAAGGATCCCCCAACCTTTTTTTTGGTTGTGCATAAATCAGTTATCATCACCTCACTGGATATGTTGAACGCAATATGAGAGATGATCTTGTCGGCTAGTTCTTTCCAAGATCTGATATTACTAGGTAGTTTAGAGTACCACTCCATTACTTGACACCCAAGGATTTGAGGGAATATTCACATGAGATATGTGTCATCATGATTACTCTTGATGCAAGGCATATTAAATTCCCGAATGTGGTCAATCGGATTTCCTTTCCCTTTGTGTTTCTCAAACTTGGGTACATCAAAAATTTTGGGTAAAGGAAGCATATAAATGCTTGAATCGAACGAATTGGGACACAAGTCTCATTCCATATAGAGTGTCTTTGTGTCCATGAATTGCATATCATTTAGTTGCTTCTGCAAGAATTGGATTTGTTGAAGCATTTCTTCATTCTTTGACATCTTCACATCTTTCTTATGTGTATCATAATGATGTGACTGCCTATAAGCCCTTGAACATTGACTATATTCTAAGGCCAGATCTAATTTAGATGATTCAGATGAGATGTCATGGCCCAGTGCCACATGTATGGTCTGTTGCTGAGGATCTTCCACATGTTGTTGATTTATTGGTGGAAGATTGTATTGTTGACCTTGTGTCATATAATATGATTGGGAAACCTGTTGTTGATATCATGATGCATACTGTTGTTGTTGAGTTTGTGCCACATGTTGTTTTTGTTGGGACACATTTTTTTTTTGTACAACATATGGTTATCACTGCTAAACATATGGTTGTTGGACATGTTGTTGTTGTTGTTGTTGTTGTTGCTGTTGAACATGTATTTGTCTCTATTGTTGAGCATACTATTGTTGCAGAGCATGTTGTTGTTGATGTATGTAATATTGTTGTAAAGCACATTGCTATTGTTGTACATATTGTTGTTATAAAGCATGTTGTTGTTGTTGCACATATTTTTGGGTATGCTATTGTTGTTGTTGGTGCACTTGTTGCACCTTGGGACCTTGTACATGTTGTTGAACAGGATGGGACTCTTATCCCACCTACATTGTTGGTTGTTGCATGTTAGGATCATGTTGAAATCCAAGAGGTCCAAGTATACCATCAATATTTATAGTCTTACATTTTGGTGATGGTACTTGTGACATCATGTTGACTTGTCCTATAAATTGTGGTTGCACTGGTGGCACTACATTTATAGGTGGTACTTGTTGAGCTGTTTGGGCTTGTTGCACTTGTTCTGTGGCATGTGCTTGTTGAGTCACTTTGGGTAGAATTTGTGCAATATCCACAAGACTTCTTCTTTTGTTATTGCAATTGATTTGGTATAGTTGTAGTAGTTTCATTAGGTACATCAAATGTGGGTACCCTATGTGGTTCACTGAATGGTCCTTTGGACGTTGTTGCATTTGAACTGCTTCCAAGAAATGTTGTATTTTCTACCAAAGGAGGACCATTTGGTTGTGTTTCCTCAAAAGGGGGTACATCTGGCATTCCCCAAGGAAAAGAAAATGTCTCATTTGATCCTTTTGGTAAGCGATTCTTTAAATCAATCCTCCATGTTCTTTTGGGAACCTTTTTAGGAATTTTTTGTTGTAGCCACCATTTTGGGAGGAGGGAGTTATGCTTCTTCAAACAAAGGGTTGTCCAATGGTATATATTTTTCCTTTGGAGGAATATTGATGGTTAAATTACTTCGCTGTCATTTTTGTGTTAGCACCATAGCAGACTCATCGAAGGGTTCTTCTCCCTTTTCTCTATCCTGCAGCACTAAGGCTTGGTTATCTTCCAAAGTAGATGGTGGGGGTGTTTGATATTCTGAGAATATTTGTGATTTTGTCTTTCGAATCACTTTGATATACCACTTCAGATCTTGATTCATAAGGTATGTTAATGTCTGCTAAATTTTCTTGTTCTTAATAGCCTCATAAATTTCCTCTTTAGGAAAATCCTTGAATGAAGCAAATGTTCCATGTGAGTCCTTAGAATCTAAAGAGGGAATTGAGACATTGTACGGATCTTGATTATCTGGTGGTGGAGGTTGAGGTTGATAAGATCCAAAATTAGTATTTGGCATAGGTTATTGATTGATTTGAGAAAGTTGTTGGTATTCCTCCTTAGGCATAGGAGGAACACTACCTTGGCCAGGTGGCATAGGTACAAAGATTGGTTCAAATTTTGGGGGAGGCCCCCACTGAATAGTGCCAAAGTTAGGGGAAGTGTTTGAAGGGCACCCCATGTTGAATAAATAATTGCTTGAAGTAGGTCCTTGAGGAAATGTACCATGTCTTGGGTCATTAAAGGTTTGATGCACTTCTTACATTTGTTTCATATTGATTAGGTCAGTTTTATTATGAGATGGGTGTGTGCAGGATCATGGTATGCAAAACAGGTCCTTAAGTGGCAATGAAAATTCTAAAAATCAGGGTTACACAAGCTCACATAAAAATTTGAACAAGTTATCAATCTTATATAAAAAATATGTAAGAAGAGAATCTATAGAAAATTGAATGTAGTTTCCAATATATTATCCCTTTTTTGAAAAAAAATATTATTCTATATGGTAAAAATTTCAAATTTCAATGCGATAGTATGAAACTTTCAGGAAAAAGATAAGAAGTAGGTGTATGTCTGACCACCTTAAACACAATCAAATGATAATATTTTTTTACAAGATTATATATATAAATATTAGACTCGTGTCCGGATGTGACACATATTTTTTTGTAATTTTTTTCCAAGTAAATAATTAATTATGATTTTTCTACTACAACTTCTCTAGAATATACAAAATCTCGTGTCTGACCACCTTAACTTAGTCTAAACTTCATCAAATTGAAAAATTTTAATTTTTTTACTGTAGTAGTTAAATAATATAATGTGACTCAAGTTTTTTATTTCAAAAATGTTATACCATTTGAAAGTTATAGTTATTTTTCAATCAGTCTATCAACCAGGACTAAAAAGATAAGAAGTAGGTGTATGTCTGACCACCTTAAAGAAAATCAAATGATATTATGTTTTACAAGATTCTAGATATAAGTATTAGACTAATTTTTGGATGTGACGCATATTTTTTTGTAATTTTTTTCCATGTAAATAATTAATTATGATTTTTCTTCTAAAATGTTTCCAAAATATAAATGCTCTTGTGTCTGACCACCTTAACTTAGTCTAAACTTCATCAAATTGATTTTTTTTCTTTTTTATTGTAGTAGGTGAAGCAGAGAATGTGAAATATGTTGGATATTTATAAAAATTTATACCATTTACAAGTTATAGTTGTTTTTCAATCAGTTTACCAATCAGGACTTCTTTTCACATCGCCACTTTTTGGCATACCATGATCCTACACATACCCATATGCAACACCTTGTCTAGGATAAAAAGGTAATTCTGGTTCTAGTTGTGGCGTAAACATAGGAAAATGAGGGTCTTGTTTCCCTTTGTATGCTTGATACCTTGTAAAAACTGGCATGGTATCTATATGCAAATGCAAGATTTTTTGGGGATTTTTGAAATTTTGGGAATGCAAGATTGAAATGCAACTTTGGGAAAATGCAAGAAATTTTATGCAAATGCAATCTAAGGATAATGTAAATTCAAGTTAAGGTTTATGCAACTGTGTTTTTTGGATTTTTTGGACTTTAGCAATTAATCTTTTGAAAGGAGACAAATCTAGGAGCATAACCTTATGAAGTTGAATAAGGATCTTGACTTGAAAGGTAGGATTTTTGGAATAAGGGAAAAGTTTGATAAAAAAAGGCTTACGTCAAATCCATCATGACAAGGTGGAATAAGACCAAATTGATAAAGGGGTTTGAAATTTGGAAAAAAGGGGGATCAAGTCAAGATCCTATTTTCAACATCATAAAGAGAGGTTCCATGATTTGGATACTTCCTAGGATTGTTTACAAAGTCTTAAGTAGGATCTAGGAATGTGCTATGTATGCAAAAAGGCTATGATTAGGACCTATGCAAAAGGAACTATAATGAGGATTGAAAATGAGGTCTATAATGCAAGGTATTTTTTATATGAAAATGCAAGGAGATTTAGGTCATGACTATGCAATATGAAGGTTATCAAGCATGCCAAAAGGTTCCAAGTGAAAGATTCAAGGTTCCATATGTTTATTCCAAAGACAAGGTATTGTTGTGACCCATTTGATTTTTTGAAAGATTGATTTGGAAAAAAGTGTTTTTAAAGGAGAGTGTTTTAAGATGTTATCATTTTGATTAAGGTTTGAACACTCATATAAGACACATCATTCAGAATGGCTATTGTAAAATGAACAAACACACCACTTCCTAAGGATGGCAAGGACAGTATTTGTTGAGTCCCCACTTGAACCGAAGTTCAACCGTGCTTACTAATAGCTGACAACCTAGAAGCTTGGAGGCACGGGCTCCTCCTTACATGTGCACTCATTTCTCAGACACTCCAAGCTTCAATTCCCAAGGGTCATCACTTCCCAAGGGATTGTTGTCTCGACTAATAGCCACAAAAGTGTGGGGCATCTTAGTTGGTCTTTGAACTTTTGCACCAACAGATAGAAAGTTTTTGGTTGCTACAACATGGTGTCTAGTAAGGGAATCCATTTGGGTGGTTATAGATGTGGCATATTAGCTCCATTATGGAGGCCTCCTAGCCTACAAAAGTTACGTTCCATAGGTTTTAACGCACCACAAGGGTACTGGGGGAGATCTTATTCCCAGTATAATGCATTCAACACCTGTCCATTGAGAGATTAATCACAATGGCATATTTATATCCTAGTTGGATTGTCTTGGCTTTAGCCTATCACCGGTTGGGCATCCACTCTCATTGGATCTAATAGAGCACTTGGGAGGTAGCCACTCTATAAGAATGATATGAGTTTCTCTTACACCCAAGATCCATGAAGGCGAGGGGAGAGGATATGCTCATATGATTGTTAGGGTTTTAAAATCTAGAAAATACATTAGACACATGAAAGAAAAAGGTTCATTTCAAGCACCAAAGTGAAGTGTTTTCTATCTATAAAAAAGAAAGCACAAGAGCTTGGAAAAACATAATGTCTTCTACAAAATGTCCTACATTTGAAACCATTAGTAGTTTTTGGATTTTTTCTTCATCCCATGATTGCCATAACACTGCACAAACTCATCAGTAACACCAAAATTAAGTAATCTAAGTGCAGAAGTAGGTATAGAGATGCAGAAACCCAAAAATAGCATTGAAAAAAATCATTCTTACCACCTATGCAGGAACAATGACCACCTGCATAGAATTAGGGAAACCACCTGCACAGGAACAAGATCTCACTTGTGTAGCTTCTGACCACCTACGCAGCTACACTGACCACTTGTGCAACAACTGATCAGAAGCTAAAAAATGACTCAAAACTTGCAAAAATAGAGCCTTTTTCAACATACAAGCATGCAATAACATCAAAAACATAGCTAGAGTTCATTAACCATGATATTTAAGTTTATTTTCAAAGATTTGAAATGAAATTGAAACCCTAACTACCTTGCATGTGCATAGAAATAGTTTAGGAACACCTTGAAACCAAAACTGCACTTGATCCTAAACTAGGTTAGAGTTCATTTTAAGTTCCAAAATCAGGTTTGCATGTTCATTTTAAGCCCATTGACAACTTTAACAACTTGACCTTGCATGAAATACATAATTTCCACCCCTAGTTAGGCTAGATTGTAAGTTGCTCAAAGTTTGAACAAGTTTGATAGCATGCAACCCTAGACTATATGAGATTCATTTTAGGAACTCAAATAGAAATATTCATGTTCATTTTAAGCTTTTAAAATGAAAATGTGAAGTTCATTTTCCACATTAGGGTTCATTAACCAAATCTTAGGGTTCATTGCAATAGATTAGGGTTCATTTTAACTTGAAAATAGAGAAAAGAAGATGAGGAAGCCCTAAATGTAGAATGGTTTCCTAAACCCTCAAAAAATAGTTCTAAACCCTAAAGGAGCATCCTGTGTGACCAACTGCGTAGCTAAGTAGCCACCTGTGCAACTCTGGGCTCCAAGTGCGCAGGTTTGGGTACCACCTGCGTAGAAATAGTGACCACCTGCGCAACTTTCTTGCAGAACCCTGAAAAAGACATAAAAACATAAAAAAAAGTTATCAGTTAAGGTTGTTTCACATTGGTTTCACCAAATGTAAGACTGGAAAAGGGGTTAGAAGCATATCTAGGTAACCAAAAAACCCTAAACAATATGCTACCCTAACTAATATAACATTAAAACCATTTGAAACAAGAGTTGAAATATATGCAAGGTAACACAAGCAAACTCCCTTCAAATGTAGTTCTAATGGTCTCCTTTCTTCTCCATAGAGGTTGATATGTTTCTCTTTGACAAACACCAATTTCACAAAGAACCTTGACAGCTTGAATGGAAAATGAGAATTACTAGGAGGTAGTGATCTTGAGGTTTTTCTCAAAATCTAGTAGTTAACATTGAATGAGAGGAATGCATCCCATTTTATAGAAAATGAGACATAATTTGGTGAGATTGCACAAAATCCTTGCATAAATGCAGATTTTGGTTTGTGAGATGCTTGGAACCATGAAATATGGGAGAGATATTGAGAAGATATTGATAATATTTATGAAGCACCTTAATAGGGATGAGAATCCTCAATTAAGGGATATGATATTTAGGTGAGATTATGAATCATAAATAAAATCCATAATCCAATATTCTCAAATATTCCTCAAAATCAAATTAGATTTATGAAATTATAAAAATCTCATAAATGAAAATTAGCTAATTAATTAATAGAAATTAATTAATTATTGGAGACTTAGGGAAATGGGGAATAAATAAAGTCTATTTATTTATTCAATGAGGACTTAGGATAAACTATGGGTTATTCATCCAAAGGGGGAAATTAGTGGGTTATAGGTCAAATTGAAGATGTTGATGTCAGATTGAAGGGATTTTGATAATGTTGATAAGAATTAGGGTTAATTCCAAGAGTTTGGGAATATTTTAGGAAATCCTGAGGCATCGATGATCTTTGACAATGCGCTCAGAAAATGATGATTGGAAATGATTGAAAAGTGCCAATGAACTTTGATGGCATCGCAAGATTGAAATTGAAATGGGGAAACATTGATGATCTTTGACAATGTTCCCGAAATGATAATCAGAAATAGTATTCACAATAATCAACAACACTATTGGATATATATTGATAGATTGATAGCGATAACACCGATGATCTTTGACAATGTTATCAAATGACTGATTGAAAGGATACGAAGCATCGATGAACTTGGAAAATGCTCCTCAAATGATGATAAGATTGATTTAATTGAATTAGGGTTTGACTGATAGGTTTGAAATTGGGTTGATTAGGCATCAATGATCTTGGACAATGCCCCAGAATGGTCGGAATGGGTCCATACATTTCTGAAAGTGATTAGGAATAGAATAGGATAAATTTGAACTTATTTAGGAAGGTTTTGAATGGTTTAGTATTGAATAAGATTGGTTTGGGAAGGTTTGGAATGGTTTATGATCGAATAGGATCGGTTTAGGAATGTTTGGAATGGTTTAGGATTGAATAGGATCAGTTTAGGAAAGTTTGGAAATGATTTGGGAAATGATCAATTTGATAGAGAAAGTAGAGTTGTTAGTAAATAATTGAACAGTTTTGCAACATTCAATCATTGATGAAAGACATGATGTCACCATACAATAAAGATCATGTGCGTGAAATATAGGAATAATTAGGTTGCAAAACAACATTTTGATTGTGATGCTAAAAATGTTAAAACACGTAGACCAGTAGGCTCAAACCATTTTTAGGTGTCTACAGTGTCAACTGAGTAGTTCTAAATGAACCAACTCCAATCCATTACAAAATAATACCTTTATGTATGAAACATAGGGGCCTACCTCTCATTCTCGGAATGGGAAATCCCACACAATATAAAAAGAGAATATTATATAGAATTTTATGAGAAATTAATAAATAAATTTTTATTCTAGATGCCACATCATTATATTTTCCAAAAATATAATCATGGAAAATTCCCAAGAATGATGGTGATTTGGTTAAAAAAGACACAACAAATACCTCTACTAGTTATAGCCAATAGAAAGAACATAGTTGGAACCCATGTAGAAAATGAAACAAATTAATCATGCCAAATTATTTGGTGTGGTGATGGTTGTAAGTAGGTGAATGTTGAAAAGATCAAGACTAGTCTATAAGATAGTGGGGTTGATTCTATAAAACCCAAAATCTATATTGTAATAAGGAAACTTTTCGGAAGGTATATTTTGAGAAGTGAAATTCATAGTAGTCTAATTTTTTGTTCTCAAAAAAATGTTATTTCTTTTTAGCTTGAAATTTATTCTATAACATTTGTATTCTAGGACTTACTTTTTCTACCTTTCTATATTTGATCTTAATGAAATATAGAGACTATGCTTGTATAGCCTAACTTCTTTATTTTTTTATTAAAATAAAATTTGTTTTGAAGGGAGAATAAACACTAAAATAGAACAAAAAAATCTAGCTAAAAGTTCTAGAAACTTACCATCAGCAATGTAATAACCAACAAAAACACAAAAATAGGGGAACCAAGCCCCAAAGAACTTATATACTCTAAACAAAAATATTGTTATTTTGCATGATTTCCTCCTTAATACTATGAACCTTATTGACAATGTTTTCAATTGGAGTAATCCCCTTATATTTTATCCTCAATGTGGTCACATGTTTGGGTATATAGATGTCATATTTTTCTTCTTTCCATTCACTCCTTTGTTTTATCCAAGAGATTTTGTTACTCTAATTAAGCATTGAAGTTGTCATTAGTATTCAAGCATTTGACATGGACAATCGGTAACAATGCTAGAAACAAGAGAGTTGGTATATTTTCCAAAGTATAGAGTTAACCGAGAGCACTCATCATGCCCAGAGTTAACCAAGTATAGTGATACCCGAGAAGACAGACTACACAAAGACTTTCCTGAGTAGTAGACAACACCAAACTACACAGTATAACCGAACAATAGTATAACTGAGATACACAAACTACACCGAGTGTCAAGAGACAACATTTACTGAGTGTACCAAAGGCCACATAAAAGTTTGTTTTGGCACATTATTTTATGTAAAATCTTTTTTTCTAACCTAGATAATTGTTTACAAGATCGAGGAGAGCATTGATTATATATTTACAACATTAATTGTTTATATCTCCTATGTTTGATGATCGGGGTAAATTATGTACACTATTGATCTTAGGTTAGGGATGTAATTGTAAAGCCCTAATTAGGTTATAAAGTTTGATATATAAATGTATAGATTCCAATTTCATAATGTATGTTGATCAAGAAATTATCAAGTAGCCACCATACTATAGACATCAGAGATCAGACAAGGGATTTCAAGGACAGAGACTACATTGTAGCAATCAGTTTTTAGAAAAGAAGCAAGGCTATAGAGTAGAATAGAGCACAAGGTATTATCATTCAAATTGAGGTGATATATATCATAAATATTGAGATTGTAAATGTTTGAGATCAAACTTCTGTTACTCTCTAACAATTATAATACACGCCTAAACATCTTAACAGAGTAGACTTAACTGTCCTTTTATAAATCTCTTAACTGAGTGCACACATAACTTGTGTTGCAAAATTGTCACATGAGGTAGATCTAATTGATCTCATTTTTAATCCTAACAAGTTAAGATCAACAAAAGTGATCATTCTTTTCAAGATTTAACAAACTACTTTATTTACTGAAGTAGTGAAGTTTTGTTGGTCTCATCCCCATCGCAATTTTTACCTTCTACCAGGGGTTTTCTGCAATACCAAAATATTAGTCTCATTAGTACTTAATTTCATGTATGTGTATTATTTAATGTATATGCATTTACATTTCAGTAGTGATACTATATGTTTGGGGTATGCAATCATCTCAGTCAGTTAATGCAGAACAATGGTTACAAAGAATTGATTAAAAAGTTTTTAGGGTATTTATTCATCCCTCCCCTCTTAGTACACACCCTTTCCATTATCCCAATAATTGGTATCAGATATAGTTCTCTTATTTTGAATGTTTAATCAGTAAAGAGAAAAGATCTTACAATGGAAAGGTATTCACTTGATAAAACCATTGAAAATCAGAAGTTACAGTTGTAGATCTATGTCAAACAATACAAGGAAGATAAAGAGAAACTGAGGGAGATGTTGATTAAGATAAAGGACATGGCACTTCGCTTTCGTTTGACTCATCTGGATCTGAATATAGTAGCATATCTAATACATATGAAGGAATCATATCAAATCTATCTGAGAGTAATCAAAAACTTACTGAATAAGTAAAAGCACTGCAGATCGGTCAAGATACACAAATTGTTATAATGGTTGAAGTCTTGCATGATGAAAATATATCTTAACAAGATAAAAATATGGTTGTTTATGACTATGAAGAAAGATGACTAAAAAGTTACAAGAAAAAGAATCTGAGATATTGAGACTTACTAAACATTACTTTGAGATCACCAATCATGTGGTTGCTATGAATCATGAAACAAACTAAGTGAATACTAAACTTGCAAGAAGAATAGAATATATTGTTGGATTGAAAGAAGAAAATGAAAAACTGAGAAATGAATTGAAGATTTTACAACATAATGAATTGATTAAGAGATTTGTAGAAAGCACTAAGAGAATGGATGAATTATGAACTATCAAAGAGGGCTGAACAACAATACCAGATTAGGGTATATCAATCAAGGAGAGTCATCAAATCAAGTTGAATAAATGAATGTATACTCAAGCCCAAAGCCTAATAATCTCTCTTGCCATCACTATGGAAAACCATGCCACACATTAAATGTTTGCAGAAGCAAAGAAAAATGTATTCCTAGAAACCATCCTAAATTTAATGGTATTTTCTATAAATGTGATAAACATGGAAATCAAGCACATGAGTGTAGTGATCGGTTCTATTCAAGGTATCACAAACTTAGGAAGTTACCATGACCTAAGGATTGGACATCCAATTGAGCAGTTATCCTCCTTTATAGAAACTAATTTAATTTATCAACCCAGGGACGTATTACTTGAAATGGGCCAGCAAATTATATGTACCAAGGATTCTTACTCAAACCACATTATGGCTAAAGGAAACAAATTGATTTGAAAGGAAACTATTATATAGCTAAAGGAAACACATTGCTTTAAAAGGAAACTATTTTATAGCTATCAAGAATGCTAGAAAGGAAATGCAGAAGTGAAAGTGTTGAAGGAATACTACAACTTGGAAACATAAAGACTTGAAAACACAATTATAATTCTTCAATACTTCTGCCTCTTTGGATGTAGGAAGTACTAGAATTTCCCATGGCTTTGGCTGTAGGAGCTATGTTAAGACCAGAATTATGACACCAAGATGTAGGAAACTTAAACTACATGCAAATGATCCTAACTAGATTAACATAGATTCCTCATGAAGTGGTCCCCTTGAGTGAGTATCCAAACTCAATTACACTGAACTAAAGATTAACACTTCATTTTCTATCGATTGAAAAAGAAAATTACAAGATTCATAACAACTGTAAAGTAACAGAATATAAACTATAACTAATAATGTCCTCCTTCTCATGTAGGAGTGAGGATTTATTTAAAGAAGGGAAAATATCTAACTGCTATCTAATCATGCCATAGAGATAGGTGAAGCTTTTATTACAATCCTATTAAACATAAAAGGAAACTATAAAACAAGAGATAGAACAGGTCCAGGAAAGAGGAAAGAACTACTTTTGACAATAGATCTAACTTCCACTCTCCCCTAGATTTCTTTAGAGAATTGATTATGTTGCATTGGTCTTTTCTTGAGTTCTACCACCTTGATCACCCCAGAGCTACTTGCTAGTGTTGCGCTTGACATTTCTCTATGTGCACCTACTGCAAGACTAGGTCAAGCATCTAGTGCTTGTGCACATTTTACCTGGTGAAGCTGACAGTTGCTATATTGATGTGCTACACTCCAAATGTGAGGATAGAGACATTTATGATAATTAACACCTAAATAAAGATACATCATTCATGTTTAAACAAATAATTCATTCAAAGAGACATAACCATAATTCCAAAGTAAATAATATAGCATTTCCATCCAAGCATAGCATATTTAAGTGTCTTAACCATAACATAGGTCTAGTGGAAGCATGCCACATAATATAAAATATGAGTAAAAAGTATTTGAAAAGGTATGATGAAAGATAGGAAAAGGTCCTAGAAAAATCTATCCTAGGGCTTCTAAAATATGGCATTAATATGCCTCATCATTTCTTCCCTTTATGAATACTAATGTTGGTCCTCAAGAACTGAAACATTTTAGAACTTTGGAAGTACTCAAAGATCTCCTTCCTGAGTCTCACTACTCATGGAGGTGCCCAAATGCTAGTAATATCCATTGGTGCACTCCATCTTAATCCGTCGACTCGTCTCAAATTTTTCATCTATCTCATTGTCAACATAGTTGTACAATAGCCATAGGAGAAGAGGAGGCTAAAAGGAAAGAGGGAGCCACCTCTCAGGTTGAGGTTTCCTTCCTAGGCATACGTACCATTGGAATCTTTGCATTGTAGCTAGTAGGTTGATAAGGCTACAAGGTTTAGCCTTCTTTAGTGCCAATGTTAATCTGTCCTACCTTTGTCTCAATCCTTCTACGGATTTGTTTCCCTTTGCTAAGGAGAGTCGCTTAAATGTTGTAAATACTTCTTCCTTGTTACCTAGAATCCTTTTTTTGTGGGTAGATACCTTCAATCCATACACTATCTCCATCTAATCACATTATAATCTATGGGGACTACCACTTTTTGGTCGCAAGGGGAGTGTAACAGTTTATTCAATTTTCCTGCATTTCCTTAATTGTTCTCCATAGTTTATCTCAATACTGGACTAAGAGAGTAGAGAAGATAGGTGAATATCACCAACAAATAACAAAGGATTCTAATTTGTATCAAAGGGGACATCATAATTGTGCTAGTAGACTTCAAATAAAAAATTCTAAATGCAATCTGGTGACTCGTCATATGAGCCCACAAATTCTTGTTGTGAGTCTATTCTTGTGTGCAGATCCCTAAGAAGCCTCATTAATTTAAACATTAAAAATTGTTCCTTTAGTCATAGTGCATAGACCCTAGGAAGTGATCTGTATTATTTTAGTTGTGATATTAAGTCTGTAATGGACTCAAACTTGCCCTGTAACAGTTGTACTTCTTGTTTTTTTTCTGAGTTCCCTTTTTAACTTATCCCATTCTAATTCCCACATTGAATTTTCATATTGCATTTGCGTAAAGGAGTAAATGGAGATGGATTGAAATGTTACATATTTATTTATTATTGGAGTGACCTACTATGTTTTTTTTATGATTGTTTCTAGTTCATCAATGGTTAATTCATCAGGTGCTCGAACTAGGGCATCATTTCCTTGATCATCTTCTTACTGAGAAAAAGTTATATTTACTGCTTCAGTGTGTCTCCATGCATGTTGTTTATGTATTCACTGCTTTTGTGTCCATTTCCTTGGTTGTAGGATCTATTTCCATCATGTCTTGACACTCTGCACATGGGCTCCCTACTTTTGGTTGTTCCTTCAAAGACTCCTCAATTGGATTTCTAGGAGAAGAACCATTCATTGTAGGTGAGTCTATTTTTTCTACTTTTTGTGTGCTCAAATGAACACTTCATCATGGAGGAGTCTCCATAGATGTTGCAAGGCACTTTTATGATGTCCGTTGTTTTTTATAGGAATGGCTGCAGGAGAAACAAGGTTTTCACATAAAATAGGATTTTTTCCCCTGCATCTTCAGATATTTTTCCTTGCCCTTCTCTTTCCTTTGGGCACTCTATTTTTCTTGTGGGGTCTGCAAATCTATAGAACCCTCAATTTCACCACCCCTTTGGCTAGGGTTTGGATTACCGGAAGCCATTTTCTCTATTTCAGCTCCCGAAGGAGAAGGAATTTCATGCAACTTTTTTGGAATAGTAGTTTTGTCCTTGTTAGGTGTGACCTCATCAAAGGCATTTCCCTGTGTTTCTTGAAGTATAGGTTGTGGCCCTTCTCCTTGTAACTGTACATGGGGTGCGGTGATAAACTCATCCCAAGTCATAGGGGAATTATCTTGTAAAGATCTTTCCACCAGGATTTTTACCAACCCATGGTGGGTAGCTACAATTAGCTTCCCCTTTCTAACCTATTTTGAACTCAAATTTTACAAAGAATATAGAAAATTGGGCACATTCACAAGGAGGTCATGCCATAAATGACTCAACAATTTAAAATGTGTAGTATGCAAGTATGAAAATCATCCTTCGTAAGTAATGTACCTTATAACATGGATAACCAGTCGAGAATAAGCTTCTCAAAGAGATGTTCTCTTGGTCCCTTGTTTTCTAAACTCTTTAATGCAGTGCCTGTGGGAAAGGAAAACTCAGCCCTAGCCACTTGTGCATCATGTTCATGTGGAAAAGCTTCACCTGTAGTGGGAAGGATTGAAAATTTTGCAATCTGTGCTTTTGAAGCCTCCACCCTTAACCCTTTTACTTAGGCAACCCCATTGCTATAAGTTCACAAGAATTCCAGAGTCATAGTCTCATCATAACCACATAATCTGATGAAATACGTAATTTATCCCACATGGTTCAAGTCTTGGACACTTGCTTGATCCTACAATAGGGATGAGTGATCCCTTGGTTCATGGCGTATCGGTTACTTACCCATTTTTACTGAGAAATTACGTAGCCCAAAGAAAATTCCAAATTACTACAACTTCCAACCACTTTTCAAAATTCTGCTCTCTATATCCTTAATGTTCCTTACCCTATATTCTTCCTAAACTTTAGGCCAGATAAAGTTGGTGATCTCTCAGTTTAGTTTTCTAGGTACTATGGCAACGAAGATTTCTAAAAACTAGAGCTGGAAATGTGAGTTGGGTTTTTGAAAATAAAACAGCTTAGTAGAGAATTTTGTATGCTTCTAGGTTGTCACATCAATTAAATTGAAATGACTATGCAACATAACTTAAGTGAGCATCATTATGGAAAAACATAGTTTAATTAATTGCCCACTATGAAAAAGGTTACAGGTGTCCACACATGCTTGGTTATATAGTACAACAGTACTCAGATGAATTACTAAATTAATTACAATGTAACATATAATAATGTCAAATGAAATGAGAAATGTTGCAAACAATGAATGAAGGCATACCTGGAGAATAATCATTTGTAAATGCCTAAATCTGGAAAGATCAAATGACGTGTGTTGAGAAAAAAGTAATGAGTGGTGTAATGATGATGGGATACATGAGTGAAGATGGCAAAAAAATTTGATGGGATATGATGTGATTGTGGCTTTATTGTGGAAAAAGAGATTTTTGTGGGAAAAAAAAATTTAATTATAATTATTTTTGAATGAATTCAAAGAGAAGACCAAATTAAAAATCCACTCTGATTGGCTGCAAGAAAGTCTTAAAATGGTGGAGGTCCATTGGATGCAAGAAAGTCTTTAGTTGGAGGAGGTCCATTGGCTACAAGAGGTTTGACCATGGAATGATGAAGATCAAAGTGTCGTAGGAACTTGGCCTTAGTGGTTGGCTTATGGTACATATTAAGTCTATTACCATTGACTAATAACTTGAAGCGCACGAGGTCAATTATAGACAATTGGACTGTAGTATTAGAAAAAAAAAATTCAACATCATAGGGACCAAGCCAATGAGTTGTAAGCTTACCTTGATTTTATTGAAACCAGGAATCATCTAGAAGTGCCCAGTCACCTACAACAAACTATTTATTCTGTATATGTGAGTCATTCCATTTCTTGCATTTTAGTTGAACCAACTCTATGTTCTATAAAGCTTCCTTTCTAATTTCATCTAGATGATTAAGCTGCAAGAGTCTTTCTTGCTAGGCTACAAGAAGATCCAAGTTGAGCTGTAATGTTATTCATAAGTTTTTATGCTCAAATTCAATAGGCATTACATCATTCTTTCCATAAACCAACTTAAAGGGTGTGAAACTTTTAGGTTTTTTCCATGTGGTGTAGTAAGCCCACACAGCTTCCTGTAATCTTCTACTCTAGTCTATTTTTTGTAAATGAACTATCTTAGTCAGGGTGGCCTCAATCTCTGTGTTTGTGATCTCTATTTGACCATTCGCCTGGAGATGATATGGACTAGATTTCCGGTGGCAAATGTTGTACTCCTCCATAAGTGGAGTGATCAGATTAGAAGTGAACTAATATCCCTGATCTGTGACCAATTCCCATGGAACACCATACCTAGTAAATATTTCCTCATATAAAAATTGAGCAACCCTATTATCCTAAGCATGATTCATAGCCCGCACTTCCACCTATTTAGTGACATAGTCAGTGCAAACCAAAATGTTAGAGTTGTCATTTGATGGGGAATTAATTGGTCCAAAAAAATCTAACCCCCATTTATCAAATGGAGTGATTATTACCTGAGGAAACATAGGAATTTCATTTGACTTGGTGGGCCATCCCATTCGCTAACATTGATCACACTTGCGGGTGTGATTGGATGCATCCTTATAGAGAGTTGGCCAGTAATAGCTAGTAGTGAGTATCTCCATGGTTGTCTATTTGGATCAAAAATAGCCACCACAAGGTTCATCATGGTAGGCATGGAGGATATCATATATCTCATCCTCATGAATACACCTTCTCACAATCTGATCGGGGTCCAATATAGAAGAGACAGTCAGCCAGCCAAGAAAAATTAAATTTTTTTCTCAATTAACAACCTCTTTTCCTTGGAAGAAAAATGTGTCGGTACCTTTTAAGGAACTAGATAATAGCGCTATCATCATACCAAGGGGTATGAGTGGAAATATAAAATAGGTGGTCATCTGTAAAGTTGTCATTGATGACATGTCGATCATCGACATTCTGTAACGTGAAGAGGAAATCAGTGATTGCATTTTTTTTTCCTATTTTATCCACTATCATGATGTCAAACTCTTGTAGCAATAGGAGCCATCTTGAAAGAATCCCTATGATAGCAATATTTTTTACCAAATACTTGATGATTTCATGATCAGTATGCACAAATATTGGGTAAGTGGTTATGTAGTGGCAAAACTTGTTCAACACATATATCACAGCTAGAAGTTCTTTTTTGGTGACTGTGTAGTTTATCTCTACGCCCTACAAATTCTTGCTTATGAAGTAAATTCCATGCTTTTTAGGCCCTTCTTTCTATCCTAGGACAAATCCTACAACATGGTCAGATGTATCTATGTGTATATAGAACAACAATTTCCAATTAGGCCCTGAGAGAACTTGTGCCTAAGTAAGAACAATCTTCAGCTATAGGAAGGATTCTTCAAAAGATGTTTTCCATAAAAATTCTAAATCCTTAGTGAGAAGGGAATACATGGGCCTACTAGTTTTCTAAAATCCTTAATAAACCACCTGTAATAACTAGCATACCCATAAAGTTGTGGATATCCTTTTATTTGGCTAGAGTAGTCAGGTTCATGATGACTTCAATTTTAGCTGGATCCACTTGTATTCCCTTAGTAGAGATGTAATGACCTAACACAACACCTTCCTACATCATCATGAAGCATTTCTCACTATTGAGGGAGAGATTATGGTCCTCACACCTGATAAGAACTATTCCCAAATTGACCAATGTATCTTCGTAGGTTTCCTCATAAGTTGTGAAGTCATCCATGTATATTTTCATGCAATCATGGGAGATATCAGCAAAAATGTTGATGACCGCTCACTGGAATGTAGCTGGAGAATTATAAGGCCAAAATGAAGTACATAGTAGGAAAATGTTTCCTAATAGCAAGTGAATGTGGTTTTTTCTTGATCTTCACGAAGGATCCTGATCTTGTTTTAGCCACTATATCCATCTAGGAAAAAAAATAACACTTTCCTGTTAAGGAATCAAGGAATTGGTCAATAAATGGTAGGGGAAAATGGTCCTTCTTTGTGGCATTGTTAAGTTCCCTATAATCGACACATAGTTGCCACTTTCCTCCTTTTTTGGGGACAATGACTAAAGGTGAGACCCACTAGCTGTCAGAAATTAGGTAGATGAAACCACCATTAAGAAGTTTTTGCAACTCTGTTTTGACTATCTCTCTTAACATAGGGTTTATACACCTCTAGAATTTTCTAACATGAGGTTTTTCTTCTTTCAATAAAATCCTATGAGTACCATGTTTAGGGTCCAAGCCCTTCATATATGAATAGTCATAGGCGAAAGATGTGGTATGGCCTTTTAGCAGTATGGCCAAATATATATGTTACTGGGTGGTAAGTTTTATATTAATATACAAGCAATGGTCAGGGGAAACTTCCAACTATTTTGTGAGTTCTACCATAGAAGCATCCGTTAATGGAGGTTCTTGGACCTCATGGGGTAGAAATTGGTGGTAGAGTTGTTCGGCTGTAGGAGATGGAAGTAAAGTGTAATCAAGGTAAAAAGCTTGTAGGGAATAGTTATGGGACTGAGAAAGTTAATGGAATCTAAATCTTGATGATACTAGTTTTGCAGAATGTTGGTGATTACAGTGTCCTCCTCCTATAGCTGTAGGAAAGGATCCCTTTTTAATATCATGAGTTGGGCTATTGAGTTGACTACCTCAGCCTCCTCCCCAATGTCAAGCCAAATTGGTGAGGCTAAACCCTTTTGTGGTTGTGCTGGCAGGTGTAAGGCTAATGTCTTAGTTTGATGACCATTAGAAATGGTCATACTGCCTAAGCAACATCCTATAGAGGCATTAGGAGTGGTCAACCAAGGTTGACCAAGAAATATGGGATAATCTCCTAATGTGGATTTAGGTAAGAGGATCATAAATTTGGCAAGGTAAGACCAGGTTTCAAGGTCAACAACTATATCCTCCACTACCTCGTCGAGTTTGACTATAGAACTACCTGCGAGCTATAGGATAGTGGGTGTTTCTCAGAGGTTAGTGTTTGAGTTTCTACATTATGTCCTTAGTAATGATGTTTATGGCAGCTCCTAAGTTTATCAAAGAGTTTTTTATGGCTATCCTATTGATGGTAACTTCGTCAACCAGGCTACCTCGGTAAGAATACTTAGGGACCACTATTTTTCTGAGCATGATATCAGCAAATTTCCGTAGGACATGGACTGTCTGGGGGTCATTCCACTAATGACTAGGATTTTTAAAGTAGGCCTGTTTGATATCCTTTCTATATGTGGTGACATCCTTTATTGATTGAAAAATAAGAATCTAAACATTGATGTTCTTTAGTTGGTCTAGGATGTCAAAGGCTGCATCATCCGTATGTTGAGAATTATCATTCTGTAACCTTTGTGGAAAGGGAGGTAGAGATGCCTTGAATTTTTATGGTAATACCATCGGCCCTATTAGAGTGGGCTCTAGATTATTTTGAGTTATTGGATCTTTTGGAGTTACTTTAGTTATCATAGGAGGTGTTGGAAGAGTAGTACCTGACCATAAATGAAAGTCATTGATTGCGTAGGAAGGGTATTGGTTTGGATCAACTGAATAGACATTTTTTTGAGCTACCAGCAACCTATTGTTAGGATTTGGCTGAGGTTGGATAGGGAGTTGAGTAGGCTTAGTGGGAATTTTAGTGGCTATAGGAGGTGGTAGAAGTGCTTTTTGTTGGGGCCATTGTGGTGGCTATATGATTCACTGCTGCTAGTTTTGCCATTGCTGACCTCCTCGCCACTGAGGATTTTTCTTTGAATTTCCTTATGGATGTTTCTAATTCCCTTGGGGTTGTTGCAAATTCCCTTGTGGTTTTTTCCATTGAGGACTTGGGTAATGTTTCCACTAAGGTTGCGGATTATTCCAAGGAGTATATTTATTATTGAAAGGTAATTGCCATTGACTACTATAAAATGAACTGTTAACAGTAAGAGGGTCCTGAGGCATAGCTTGTCTTTGAGCCAATGGTATTTGTTGTGCAATGAAGAATACTTTCTCATTATCTTCTTCAATCATCTTGTAATCAGTGGGTAGCTGTGGAGTCTCCATGTTGGCAACCAAATTGAAACGAAAATCTGTCTTCTTTTGTCTACAATGTGGATAGAATTCTGCCATAATAGCTTTAGCCTCCTCGTACTTATTTTTCACCTATATTGTGTCCAATTGGGTGGCCATGTTATTGATAATGTCATGTTTGAAGTCAAACAAAAAATGTGTGATTTCTTTCTGAGAGGTCCCAGTGCTATTAGTTTTTCCTATGTGAACGTATATCCTCTTCCCTTCTTAGCCGTAACTCTTGATTAATTAAGGTAGATCTTCTTGATATCATCCCATGTATATTGGGTGATATCTCCCCCAACCATAAGATCCAGGGCTTTAGTGCATCCTTCATTTATACCCCGTAAAAAGAGAAGTTTTTGGGACTCCTCATTGAGTTGGTGATGAGTATTTTCTATAAGCTGAACAAGAATCTTCGCACATAATCCTCTAGACTTCCATCCTCCTTCTTTGTCATCTTGAAGATGTCATCCCCTCTCATATCATTTCCCCTGTAGTACTCCCTATACTTCATCAAGAATTATACCTTCATTTCTTCCCAATCATGGAAAATGTCCTCACCTAATACCATAAACCATCTTAATGCAGACTCCTTGAGAGTTATAGGAAATAATTTAAGCCTATTGGAATCCACAGTGTAGTCGTAACTATGAAAAAGGAAGTCAAACTCAAAGAAAAAGGTATTTGGATCTTCAGTCACTAGGCCATATGATTTGGAAAGCACTGAAGAGGGAATATTCTTAATGTTGTGATTAACATGCTGGTCAGTAATGGGAAATGGGAAATGGAAAGGTAGGGGGTTTTCCTTCCTGGGTAGATGCTGAGGGAGTCCTTGTGGTTGGTAAATGACTAGAGGTAGTGGATTTTCTTCTGGATTGTCTGCGTATTAGATTCTGAGATTAACCAAGGTTTCTACAAAAGGATTAAACTCAAGTTGACCTTCTAGAAGGTGCAAGTTCAGTGGATCACCTTGGGAAGATGATGATGACAATGTTGAGAAAAGAAGGTTCACAATTACATCCATAAACTAACCATAATCTTCATCTTCTTGCACAAAGATATCTCCTAAACAATTGTTGGGGTAGTTTGGTAAGTACCTTCCTAGAGTGTCTCTTCTTCTTCTATGCATACAGATAAATGAAAGGTTGCGGTGGTGGAGTGAAAGAATTTTTGATAGAAAACTCCATTTAAAAAGGATGTACATGCTTGAATTGAATTCTACAAATGTCTAAGTACAAGAACTTCACTCGACACCTTCCTCGATAATGATGCCAAAAATGATCGGTTATATTCAAGGTATCAAAAACTTAGGCAGTTACCATGACCCAAAGATTGGACATCTAACTGAGAAGTTATCCTCCTTTATAGAAATTCATTTAATTTATCAACCCAGGGATGTGTTACTTTAAATGGACCAGAAAAGTATATGCACCAAGGATTATTACTTAGACCACACTATGGCTGCATGAAACAAATTGCTTTGAAACCTAAAACTATTCTATAGTTGCAGGAAACAAATTGTTTTGAAAGGAAACTATTATATAACTGTAAAGAATGCTGGAAAGGAAATGCAAAAGTAAAACTACTAAAGGAATACTACAACTTGGAAACACAAAGACTTGAAAACACAATTATAATCTTTCAACAGTTCTACCTCTTTGGCTGCAAGAAGTACTAGACTATCCTGCGGCTTTGGCTACAGGAACTGTGTTAACACTAGAATTATGACACCAAGATGAAAGAAACGTATACTACATGCAAATGATCCTAACTAGATTAACACATATTCCTCACCAAGTGGGCCCCCTTGAGTGAGTATCCAAACTCAATTACACTGAATTAAATATTAACACTTCATTTTCTATTGATTGGAAACACAAATTACAAGATTCATAACAACTGTAAAGAAACAAAATGTAAACTATAACCTATAATGCCCTCCTTCTCACATAGGAGCAGGGATTTACTTAAAGAAGTAAATGAATCTAACTGCTATCTAATCACACCATAGAGATAGGCATAGATTTTATTACAATCCTATTAAACATAAAAGGAAACTATAAAACTAGAGATAGAGCAGGTCCAGGAAAGAGGAAAGAACTGCTTTTGAAAACAAATCTAACTTCCCACTCTCTCCTAGATTTCTTCATAGAATTCATTATGTTGCCTCAGTATTTTCTTGACTGCTGCCACCTTCATCACCCTAGATCCACTTTCTAGTGTTGTACTTGAGGTTTCTGTATGTGCACCTAGTGTAAGACTGGGTCGAGAGTCCAGTGCATGGGCATGTTTTACTTGGTTAAGGCGATGATTTCTATAATGATGCATTTCACTCCAGATGTTAGTATAGAGGCATTTATGATAATCAACATGAAAATGCACATACATCATTCATGTTTAAACAACTAATTCATTCAAAGATCATAACCATAATTCCAAAGTAAATAAGTATATCATTTTCATCCAAGCATAGCATATTTAAGTGTCTTAACCATAACATAGGTCTGGTGGAAGCATGCCACATAATAGCAAATATGAGTAAAAAGTACTTTAAAAAGTATGATGAAAGAAGGGAAAATGTCCTAGAAAAAGATATCCTAGGGCTTCTAAAATATGACACTAATATGCATCATCATGTAGATCCAAGTTGAATAAACCATAGAAGAAACCATACATGGATAAATACTATTAGAATTGCAACATGCATGGTCATACATGACAAACATGCAGGAAGAACACAAAGAAAATTTACAAGCCTAAAGGACAAGAAAAGGTAAATCATCCAAGAAGACAAGGTAATGATTATGCATGCGATTATAACACTTGGAGTAGTTGTACATCATGTGGTAAATATGGACATATAGAAAAAAATTATATGAGACAATGGAAAACTAAGTCTAGGAATTGGTCAAACTTTGGTATGACATGTTCTCACTGTCACAATGTTGGTCACTTAAGCATAGATTGTGCGGACCAAATAAACACTTATGGAAATGGAAATATAATTGATGAAATTGTAAGGATTAAAAATCAAATGTGGATGAGAGCATGAACTGATAATGCAGGACCAAGAAAAATAGTCATTGACACCTCATCCAATAGATTACGTGGCTCCACTATCTCCAAGTGAGCAATATAAGTAGATAAGGAAATATGTTTTGCAAAAGCTATATCTTACATCAGTTCCTATGATCATTGCAAACATGCCAAATTAAAATGAATTGAGATGCACTATGGTATTATATTTTTTATTACTATGATCTAGTTGAGTCGGTTAATATGTACCAAGTTAGAACTATCAATCGGTAAATATGTGAAGAGACAACCGAGTTGCTATGGCAACTGATCATTTTTTACATTCATCAGAATGAAGTATTGTCAGTGTTAACCAAGCATAGTTTGATCACCGAGTGGTTTGAGAAAAGCATTTATTGTACCACTCTAAGTCATTTACTATAAATTTGATTGACGTGAACTCACTTGTTCATATCACGATCACAGAACATAACATAATAAAGAGGGCAAAGTTTTAGAAAAGCATTTTCAAGAATTCTACAAAGATTTAAGTGCATTTCAAGCACAAAGAGATTAGTCAGTACACATTTGAACTTGCTGAGTTATTCAAACAATGTTCGTGCAAGCCCTAAAACCAAAAATTATGGCATCTACATCTTGAACCATTAAAGCAAAGATGGAGAAGGATAAAATGATTGTTTTTGTGAAGAAATGCACTTCCACTGAGCCCAACTATAAGATCCATCCACAGGTTGTATCCCAACCAGACAACAAAGGCATATTTTCATCTATCCCACCTAGGGTTTTGCTAGTCCAAGATGTGCATGCTTACGTTCACTGCAAAATAGGTGAAATCAGATACTTTGAACTTATTTCCACTTATCAATCACTTTGCATAGATGGGAAGCTGAAAGAAGATCATAAACATTTTTAGGTTAAAGGGTTAACCAATGACCTAAATTTTCTGAATAAAAAAGGATGTTATTCACTCCATGATAGGGTATCCCATATGTGATAAATCAAAAGCCCTAAGGCACCCTCCGAGAAGTGAAATAGAAAAGCTAACTAGAGATGAATGGGATGGTAGAGATCTAAAGATCAATTACATCAGTGATCATGAATTGAGATTCAAAGCTTATGTCATTGGCTACAAGATATTCCAATCTACTAGACTGAACAACATTACTTGCGGACCTGTTGATATAGCATACAAAATTGTAAAGAAAGGAGTAGAATATGACCTAGCCGAGATGTTGCAAAGGCAATTTGAAGAAAACATGAAGACCATCAGATCATTAAGATCAAACACATGTAAGTTTTGTTCACTACTACTATACATATTTTTCTACTTGCAGAACTTCTTTCCATCCGTCAATAAAGTAAAGTAGAAGTCAAATTGACCAATTATAATGCAAATCAATGACTCATTAAAATTCTAGGAAAGAACTTTGAACCTGTTATTCAAATGAATATTTTTGTAAGTTCAAAGAAAGGATGGAAAAGAGATCTAGAATACCTTATCAATTAGTGGAAAAATACAAAGATGAATATTTTTTCTAGTTGACAACGATACAAATCTAATCAAGGAAGCACAATTGAGGAAAACTTGGCTACCTCCATTTGATTATGAGGTAGATACTGATATTGCCTCTGAAGCTACTAAAAAATTGTTGAATGAACCTGTTGATAAATCTGCCATGATATTTTTCACATTTGATGAAGCCCAAGCCTGAATCACTATTGGTCTACAAGTTGAAAAGATGGGAAGGAAAAAGACTAAAATTATGAAGACTTTGAAGAGAAAATTTTCTATCACAAATGAAGAATTAGAAAATTCTATTGATGAAACCAAGGAGCAGACTTTAGTCAGTCAAGATGATGAACCTAAACATGATGTTGATGCCACTGATTTAGATGAAAGACAAGACAAGGCACCTCAGGCCAAAAGGGGAAAAATCATAAAGACTGAGTCTCTATCACAGACTAGGTCACAATCGGTGACTATGGATTCACCACCTTTGAAGAAAGGTGTAGCAAAAATAACAAGACCCTCACCAAAGCTTACTTGCCGAACAAAAAAATAGAAGGGTACTACCAAGAATCTTGCACCGAGGAAAAGGAAGAGATGTGTAAGGAACAAAGATGACAAGGATGATTCTAATGACAATCCAGATCAATTCAAGGTGGTAAAAAATAAGATACCTCATACAATTGATGGAATTGTAGAAGCAATAATTACTATTGGATGACTAGGACATCCAAAGATATATGCATATTATGATCTGACTACTGAGAATAAGGACAAAATTGAATCTAAGAAATAATAAGTATGATGATCAACTTTGAACAAGTTCCAATTAAATTTTCTACCTACCTTCCTTCTAAGTTGTATGATAAGCTATCAACACATTGGCCCTATGCACTTCAAACCAAGAAATAGATGAGGGAAGAAACTCTCAGTCTTATTAAAGATGATTACATAGTTGAGTAGATAAATGACATAATGAAGAAGTATGCCAAACAATTTCCTAAGAAGGCATGAACACTGAATATTATACAAGGAAATATAAAGGAAGTATATATTGAGAGCACACTCATATGGAATAAACTACTGAATCCACCTAAGTA
Source organism: Thuja plicata (assembly GCA_018584345.1). Classification (NCBI taxonomy): domain Eukaryota; kingdom Viridiplantae; phylum Streptophyta; class Pinopsida; order Cupressales; family Cupressaceae; genus Thuja; species Thuja plicata. The sequence continues at coordinate 1,154,431 of MU217485.1, read as the reverse complement.
AATCAAGGATATCAAGGAAGAAATAGACATTGCATCCAAAGTCAACGCTATGGACTATCGACCGGGCACCAAACCCATAGATGTTGAAGATGCAGATGTTGACAATGTATTAGATGGAATTCCTCAACTATTGAACAACATAAGTCACCCAAAGATCATAGTAAATGACATCACTCAAGGTGATCTTGATAATAAAGCTAAGGAAGATGATATATTCAGAGAACTCAAGACCATGAATGAACAAGAAACAATAGATGACTCCCAAGAAAATGTATTAGTTCAGTTACCTATGTTGGTACAAGAAATTGAGATTGAAAGTTAAGCATAGAAAAAGACATCTGTGAACATCACTGACACTAATGAGGATAAGGGTGATAAGAAAGGTACACAGAATGATCATAGTGGTTGGAAAACCCAAGGTGATACACCAAGAGATACCACTGATGAAGAAAAAAAAAAGGTGAAGGTAATTTAGATAGCACAGATAATACATTAGATACTTCTAAGTTACAGATACAAATTCAGTTACTGAGGCACCTAACCAATTCATCAAACCAAGTACCAAGCCAGCAAAGATGGAAACCAAGTAGAAGGCTCAATTAGCATTAACTTTATCTTGTTCATCTAGTATTCAAGGAAAGAAAAATAAGAAAAAGAAAGGAAGAAAGGATGTAATAACCTTGGATGAAATCATAGAGATTCCAGGATGGGATCCAATAACACTTGATCCAAAAACATTGAAGAAATATGGTGAATTATGCATCAGGAAAGTAGCACAGTATAAATTAAGGAAATAACATAAAAATGCACAAGTATTAGAAGCTACCAAGGAGATTCTATAGCAAGTTGTTCCTAACTTTTATATTAATGAAACAACCACCATCATTAATTAACTCACACTGCTTACCTACGTTATTAACAAACCTGACATTGATGTCGAGTAGAAATTGAAAGAAAGAGTAGAGAAGAAGATACAATACAAAGTCATAGAGAAGATCAACTAGGTAGTGGTAGTCAATAAGGTAACTCTGTTTGAATTTGTAAGTGGTTTAGAAATTTTTATATCTGAACCCATTACACTTGTATAGAATTTATGCACTCTAGACCACTTCACTACCAATATTAGTGAAAAGATAAAGCAAATAGATCAAGATATAAAGGATAGTGAAACCAATCTATCAACTAAGCAATATGAATTGTAGATGAATTACAAAATAGTTATCCAAACCAAGTGGTTGAGACTAGACTTGAAGAAAGAAGAGAAAATCTGAGAATAAGTAACTCAGATATAGGAAATGTTACTACCACATTTGTTGATGATGAAAAAACATGTGACATTGGGAAAGAATTTGGTTTTCACCCTAGAATTATCACTAACTGACAACATATATCATATGCAAGCTCAGATCAACCTAGAGAAATTAACCCTTGAGAATTTAAAAGAGGAATGGGAGAAGCTACTAGAAACTATTACGAATGCCCATCCTAATATTTTTGACAAATTCTAATTTATACTCCTTTTTTCATTATTTTCAAAAAAAGGGGAAATATATGTATATAATTATAGAAAAGGTAGATACTGTAATCAGGATGAGTTCATAAACATATACCGAACATGTACAAAGGGGGAGTCATCATGTAGAGTATATATAGTAATAAGTTTTTGATACTAATGACCAAGGGGGAGAATGTTACTCCAATTAAGCATCAAATTGAATTTATCATTAGTATTCAAGCATTGAACATGGAAAATCGGTAATAGATACACAAATAGGATAGTTGGTATATTCACTAAAGTACAGAGTTAATTGAGAGCACTGATCACACCCAGAGTTAACTGACTACATTGATACTTGAGCAGACACACTACAGACAAACTTTATCGAGCAGTAGACAACACCGAGCTACACAGTATAAGAAAACAACAATATAACAAAGATACATAGACTACATTGAGCGTTGAGAGACAACATTTATTGAGCGGACCAGAGGCCACATAAAACTGTATTTTTGCACGTTATTTTATGTAACAACTTTTTTTCTTACCTAGAGAATGGTTTACAACATTAATTATTTATATCTCCTATGTTAGATTATCAAGGTAAATTATGTACACTATTGATCTTAGTTTTGGGATGTAATTGTAAAGCCGTAATTAGGTCATAAAGTTTGATATATAAATATATATATATCAATTTTTTTAATGTATGTTGATCAAGTAGCTGCCATTCTACAAACATAAAAAATTAGACAAGGGATTTCAAGGACACAGACTACATTGCAACAATTAGTTTTTAGAATAGAAGCAAGTCTACAAACCAGAATAGAGAAAAAGGTATTATCATTCACATTGAGATGATATGGTTTGAATGTACTTAGTGGATCTACATCAGCAATATTGAGATTGTATATGTTTCAGATCAAACTTTTGTTACTCTCTAACAACTGTAATAGATCCCTAAATCTCTTAAGAGAGTAGACTTAACCATATTTTTGTAAATCTCTTAATTGAGTGCACACATGAATTGTGTTAAAAAATCCTCACACGAAGCATATCTAATCGATCTCATTTTTAAACCTAACAGGGTAAGATCATCAGAAGTGATCATTCTTTGTAAGCTTTAACAAGATACTTTATTTATTATAGTAGTGAAGTTTTGAGGGTCTCATCCCCACTGCAGTGTTTACCTTCTAACAGGGGTTCTCTATGATACCAAAATATTATTTTCACGAGTACTTAATTTCATGTATGTGTATTATTTAATTTACATGCATTTACATTTTAGAAGTGATACTATATGTTTGGTATATGCAATCTACTCAATCAGTTAATACAGAAAAGTGGTTACAAAGAATTGATTAAAAGGTTATTAGGGTACTGGCTCACCACGCCACTCTCAATACACACCCTTTCCATTATCCCAACAACTTTATCTATCTTTACTACACTTTTTTCTATAACTCAAGCTTTATTTGTCCAACTTCATGCTAATAGAGGGAGATGTAGATGTCCCTTTTCATAAAACATAAAAATCTTCTACTTATTCATTTAGTTTCTTGAGGCTTTCAAGGGTACTATCCATGGTTGATTTACTAATAGAATTTACCATTGTTATCTTGCCTTGAATAACATTCATGGTATTCTTGATATTCTAAATACATAAATCCTGACCTTCATTAAGAGCTTTGATGCCCTTACCTAAAGCCTAGGTACTACCATGACCTTTTCTAGACTCTGGTTCAAGGGGGAAAGGATAACTTTATCTTTCAAAGTATTTATTTCTGCAACTATCCACAAGAATAGATTAGTCTAACTCTACATCACATCTTTAACATTTTTACTGATATTAGAATTCTCTTGAATCAATGACCCCTTCTCAATTGGACTATCATTTACCACATCAACAGAATTATCAACATGAACTTTCATATCCACATCTTCTATACATAGAGGTTGAGAAATAGGGGAAATGGTGCAACATCATTATGGGGATTCAATTTAGACTTTTTAATATAGGAATATTTCCTTGTGACCCCAAATAAGATGGACCCATAAGGATTCTTGCATTTGATTTTACTAGAAGTAGACAAAGTATCTTTTCCTTTCCCCTTGTTGACAACACTGGGGTCTAGAGAATCAAGAAAAAAACCATTCAAAGGGGTGTAGTCTAAATCATTATCATCAAAAAGAACAATTTTCTTATGGGTAGATAAAAATTTTGAAGGGAAATTTTTATCATACAAATGAAATATCTCTTCGTCATTAGAAGAATCTTTCTCCAAGATAATAGAATGATAAATGATACAATTTATGATAAGCTAATAGTTAACCCCAAAAATTTCCAACCTATATGTGACATGATTACCTTTTCAAAACTCATGGGAGACTTTATACTCATTTAACATATTAAGCATATGTATGCTCTCTTCAGTCACATATATAATTTTCCAAATTTATTGGACACTTTAAAAATTAGATAGTTAATAATGTTCATATAATCATTCTCTACCAATACTTTTTGAAACATCCTATCCTCAAGAATATTTAACCCAATATAGTACACATAAGCCTCAACAAAAGTACACATTACCCAAAGGGAGGACCACTTCCAATATAAACCTACCATTGTGATTACAAGTTGCTCCCCCACATCTAGCAGGTTCAGGGTTCCCATTTGCATCCCCATCAGTGTTTATTTTAATCCATCCCAAAGAAATTGAAAAGTATGCCATTCCATCTCTAGAACTCTTCTATTTTATCAATAGAGTGGATATGTCTCACTTTAATTTTCACCTTCAAGAAACAACTCAATCATCTAGAAAGGAACTCAGGGGAGGGCCACAAACTTTGATATTGTAATAAGCCATAGAGAAGTTCTCCTTAATGGCCAATATAGTCTTCAATTTCATGACCTTCACAATAAAACATGATTCCTTTCTTTCTTTCTAAAGTCCCTAGGGAATATGAGTCATAATTTAAACTAGAGTAAATAAAGGGCATTATTAGAGGTCAGGGCATTCTATTAAAGACAATATTCAAAAAAATAATTTGAGAAAACCCAAGAAAATTACACAAGCTTAAAGAAATAGGACCACATTAATTTGGTTAAGGGGAAACTAAAAATGATCTGAAAAGGATTCTCCACATCTTTCAAATATATAAAACATTGATTAAGGATGGTCATTGCCATTTTATACAAATTATCAATAGTCAAGATATTATTATGCACTTGAAGCTAGAAAAAGATATTAAATTTAGGAATAACAACTATATTCTAGACCAAAGCCTAAAATGGGCACAAATACAAATCTCTGATTTTCATCTAGAAAGTAGGAAAAGCCAAAAAAATTACCATCTTATGTAGATCTCTAAACCAAATCATCTTTACTTGCCAAGTTATAGATATGCACCACAGATAAAAGATGATGAACTAGTTCAAGGCATAGATCCACCTCCCTCAGACTAAACCCAAGTGAGGGTTTCAATATAATCTACCACCCAGTAGAAAAACCTCCAAATAAAAACATCCTTGAGCTAAAAAACCCATGATGATGAGGAAAGAGGAGTATCTCCAATCCACTAATCATCTCGAAAGAACATTTTTTCCAATTTCCCAGTGACCGTATGATCTCATGAGAGACAAGATATTTAGAACCCAAGATAAAGATCCATAAATATGAGCACAAATCTATAGGTCTCTCATTAGAAAACAAGTCCCCTATATAACCAGCCAAATATTGTTTGTGAAAAATCTTATTCCACTCATTATCAGTGTTAAAATCTCTATAAAGATATTTTTCCAATAAAGCCTTATTGAGTTCCTTAATCTTATGAATAGCCAATCCTACAAATACTCTCGGAAGATAAACTTGATTGCATGCAATGAGGTGTATAATATAATTGGTTTTTTAAACTGTCCATGTAAATAATATACTGAATCTACTCTATTTTGACCAATAATTTCTTAGGGACATTAAACAATATCATTGCATACACAAGAAGGTCCTACAGTGAATCTTTAATCAATTGTAATTTTCCAATTGACTTAAGAGAGTGCCTTTCTAGTCAGACAATTCAATTTGAAAATTTTCAATAAACTTATCCTAGAAGGAACTCTGAACATAATTAGCACAAGAGGAAAGACCCAAATAGGTTGACATAAGAAGATCAATCATACACCCCAATATATGATTAATCCTATATTGTTGTCTTTCCAAAGTATTGAGGAAGAACATTGACCTTTTTGGAAGGATAATTTTCTGATGAGATGCCTTCTCATACAAAATAATGACCCCCTTTAAATTACTATCCTTAGAGATAGAGATTTCACCCATAAGAATAAAATCACATCCATGAACTTTTGATGAGAGAAAACCAAATTTATCAAAGATGGAGACAAATATTTCAACTTACTAATAGAAACCTACTTTTGAATGTATATGCCCAAAGATTCAACCATTAAAATAAAAATAGAAAGGGGAGATTGGGTCCCTTTGCCTAATCCATCTTGAGGAAGGAAAAAATATGGTGGGAGAACCATTTATAATAACAACAAACTTAGCAGTAAAAATTGATTGGAAAATAATTTGAAGAAAAAAACCACTAAGACCAACATATACTGGAAAAATTTCAAGAGAAAATTCCAATTAGCCATTTCTTAAGCCTTCAGAAGATGCAACTTGAGAAAAAACATGACCTTATTAATCATGAACAATCATTATAGAATCAATAATTTGTCTATCGGGAAAAAAACTATTCCACTGATAGTAAATGAGAGAGGCAAGAATAAGCTTAAGCCACAAAACTAGGATTTTATAAAATGTTTTATAAAGAGAGTTGCATAGACTTGTCAGCTAAAAGTCTTCGAATGAATCAACACTAGGTTTCTTGGGAATAAGAACAATATAGGTAGCATTCAGTTCCTTCAAAATGACTATTGATCCAAATATTTATATTCCAACTATGACAATATCTTTAGCCACCACATCGTAATACATTTATAATAAGAACATAGGGATGTCTTCTAGATCGGGCACCTTATTGCCTTCAAAGGAGACAAGTGCATCATAAGCCTATTTATCTAAGGGAATCTTGGTAAGAGATTAATTTATATAAGAAGTAATCATGGAAGGGTCTCATTGAGAGGATATTTCTATCAACCAAGAGAAATAATCTGGTCATTGGATAATAATGAGTAAAAAAAGTCCAATACAACTTACATAATATCTTCATCCTTCTGAAATTTCCTTCCATTCAACTTGATAGAGTGAATTTTATTCATGGCCCTATGTTTAAGTGTCAACATATGATAGAATTTAGTATTCTTATTACCACTCTGAACCCAAATAGGCATTGACCTCTACTTCAAAAACTCCCCTTCCTTCAAAATTATATCATCCAACCTAGAGAAAACCAATATTTCTTGGCTCAAAAAATCCACATGGACTGCTTGAGATTGAATATAACCTTGAACATAATATAATTCATTTTTAGCCTTTGTTTATGAATAAAAATATGGCCCAAAGAATATTTATTCTATTTTTTAATGTTGGATTTTATTAAAGAAAGATTCTTAGCAACACTAAACATGGTAGTGCCTTAAATATATAGAAACTACCAATCTTTAATTATTTTTAGTAGGTCATGATTCAAAGTCCATATTTTTTAAAATATAAACGGGAAGTCCTATCTACTAGCTTTAAATGTATAGTAAAAGAAATGAGGAAATGGTCTAATTATATGTAAGATAAATAAGAAAGTCTACAAACATAATGAGTCAACCAATCTGGGCTAACCAAATCTTGTATCTAAAACCTAAATTGAAACAAATCATCCCCCAAATATCTATTAAACCATGTAAAAAAGGACCCACACAAATATAGGCGCAAAAGACCAATAGAGACAATAGGCTCCAAACTCACCTATCCCTCAACCGTATAAATTTCCTTGGGATTCCCTAAAATCACAAACTTTGCTAGAGGTTTAGATTCCTCAACACCTTTTGTACTCTCCTTCATTCCCCCACTCCTCAATTTGCATAATTTGTGTGTCATTGAAAAATTCAAAATTTTTCCATCCCACTCTATTCCTCTCATACATTGTCAAGGTATTAATTAAACTATTATATCTTGATTTCTTTTATATATGATCTAGTTTAATTATGTTTATCTTTTCATCTTCTACCTGTCATGAGTAATGAGGGACCATGGAACTTTATTAATCATCCCAAGCCCTCTAATAACTAATATATATTTTATTATTTATAACCTTCTTATTATGAATATATCTCTTAATGGTGTTTATCCTTGTAGTGGAAGCTTATAGGAGGTACTCTTGTCTGAATTAGAGTGGCATTTTTGAATGCTTGTTGTCTAAATTTCCTTACAAAATGGTCTCTATGTATCATATCTCTCACTGCCAAGAATTGTAAATCCATTAAGGGACTTTAGCCTTAATTCAAACGCATGTAGATGCTTCCCATGACTAGGATATAAATATTGTATTTAATTTCATGGTGGCTTCATATTGATTTTTCCTCTTAGTCAAAATTGAAGTATATATGGTACATCATGTCTGGTCCATAAGGTTTGAGTTTATAATTGAGAAAAAATAGATTACTATGAATCATATCTAATATATTCCTAAATATTTCATGGAATCTTTGCATTGATGAATCAATCCCCCTAGCTTAGTTGGTTTGATGAAATTTCTTTTTTTCCTTTTCCCTCACAACCAAATATGAAGAGGCATCTTCTAAAATCCTAGAGTTTATTTCACAAGGCACAATATGTCCCACTCCTATGAAACATCCTAACTACCCTTATTTGGGCGTTACCCTCTTAGGGAACAACACTAACCATAAAAAAAATTTAGTGGATGGAATGAGATGAATACACATCACCTATTCAACATCTTAAACCTTAAATTTTGTATGTAAAGTTAAATCCAAATACAACGGGTTTGAAATTAAAATATAAGTTGAAATATAATCTCCAAGACATTTGTAATTATTAGGTACATACCTATTGTCCTTAAAATAAAAAATAATACACAAATAGGAATGTCAAATAATATTTTTATCCAGTTTATAAAATGCACATGAGTTCCCACAAGATAAGTGAATCTCCCATCGAAGAACATGAATATTTTTTTTTATGGAAAAATGGGTTTTACAAGGATCCAAAACCACAGAGTTTACATACTAAATAAAAGAGAGAAAAACATTAACTACACTAAGACCAAAAATCTTGTAGACAAAGTAAAACATAAAGGAAAACAACACCTAACTAAATCCAGCACAAAGATGAGCACTAGGAACACCCGAGACATGAAAAAACTAAGCAAGAGATTTTAAAGTGTTAGCACCCTGGACCTCAAGGAAAGACATCTCCCAAACAGCCTTCTTTAAATCCATGATATCATGGGGAGATGAATCTTCCTTTCTTTTCAATTTTTCTATGGTACTCTTCAAAGGTCCTGAATAATCCTTCTAACTTTTGTATTTTTTCGCATTAAGGTCTACAAATAGAGTGCCCTGTTCATTCTTTTCTAGAGTTTGGACCATAGTACCCATAGTATTAGTTGTGTTCTTAACACTTTTATGGGTCTATTTCATAATGTTATTAATTATCTTCCTTGTTTTACCCATTTCATTTTCTAATTGCTTCATCTTTCGGTCATTGTCCTTCTAATTTTTTAAGCATTCCTCCATAGATCGCTTGTCACCTTTATTCCACATGACTAGATTGGTATTCTTAGGTTCTCCTTTAGCTTCTAACAACTCTAATTTACTCACCATGACCCTATTCTTTAAACTAAGTTCCTTAACTTCATGAAATACCCATCTAATAATTTTGAAGTAATCCAAGGCCCCATTTCTAGCAATAGTCAAAATATCCTCCAGGAATTCCCTTTCAGAATTAAAATAATGATCATTACGCTTTAGATTATTAGGGAAACTAGGTCCATTCTCCATTTTTTTGGGAGGGTAAGAAGTATATGAACCATCTTTGGCATCATGGGTTTTAGGGTTTTCATCAGAGGTATCCTTAGACTAGAAAACTAAGTTCTTCATAGAGGGATTTTTTTCCCTTATTTTATTATTCTATGGAGAGGGAGTTTTGGCATTTGGGTTCTTTTTGGCCTAAAATTTTTGAGGGGTTTTCTTAGCCTCTACTTTTGAAGAAATAGAATCTTATTACTCCAACTTAGTATCCCATTCCCCTTCATATTTAGAAAGACTAACATCTATAACATAGCCTTATGAGGCCGAGACCAATATAGGGTTTGAAGAAGAAGGCATGGGTGATCCCACAAAACTGTGTCCCACTTTTTGGCCAACTTTGACACTGAAATGAACATTCTGAAAAAAAATACTTTGATTTCGGATATCTATTGTCATAAAACCATTAAGAATTTGAAGATGATGTAAACTAGTGACTTTTAGCATTTTTTTTCTAGTTTATAAATATTTTTTTAAAAAAAATGGAATTTATTTGAATCCATTTTTCCTTCTCCTTCGAAAATTATTTTTGTGAAAAATCAGGATTTTTCAGGAGTGACACTCACTTTGATCAACATAACTTTTTTAATAAAATTGATAAGAATGTAACTATTTTGAATTTAGGTTTTTAACACAAATATCTAGAGAATCCATTTGGTTTCATTCAATTTGGTTCAATATTTAATAGTTTATTAAGTTATGAAGTGACATTAATTATAATTTGGACAGGTTGACTTGGATCACTGTAACTCTATCTCTATATATCAAAATTCATTTTTTATTTTTTGGATAGAAAGGTAACATAAATACCTATTCCTAGATATTTTTCATAATTTTTGTCCTCTAATTTACTATTTTTCCAAAAGTGTCAAACATAGAAGTCGCTAAATGGTCAGACAACCTATGTTTAGTAAAACTTATAAAGAAAAGTCTTAATACAATCAATATGTATATAACTCATACTCATTGGAAAGATTTCTCAAAGTATTATCATCTTGTATTTGGGTTTTTCAAATGAATTTATTTGATCCCACAAAAAGTTAATGTCAAAGTGATTTTTTGTCATCATTTTGATGGGTTCAAAGGAGACTCAATTGTAGGTGTAAGTTAGGAGTGAAGGGATTATACCAAAGGGATTTTGATCCAAGAGGCTTTTATCTAGCCATTTTGAATTTATTCCTTCAAATGGGACCTCTCAAGGCTTAAATCATCATATTTTCTTAAAAATGTGCAATTTCAACAAAAAATCAGGATGTTCAAAAAAGTGGGACACACTATTGTGGGACCACCTTCATATTTTGGAAATGATCATGGATAAAGAGAATTAGACCAATATGCAAAACATGATTTTTTCTAGAATTTTTCCTATGTTCTTCAATGTTATTATTTATTGAACTGAGAAAGTAACAAGGAAACAAAAACCATTACCTTATGTTGAAAATGATATAATAGTGAAAATTGTGTTGGAGATTGTTGATATTTTGTTCATATTGTGAATATATATGATGGCATTAATGTTTTCTCATTGATGTGAATATATTCCTACTATTGAAGATAGTGTTCCTTGCATGTTTAGTGAGATGATTTCTAGGTACAACTATTGTATTGATTATCTGATGTTGTAATTTAATAGTTATTTTCTTGTATGTATGTACTTGATAATATTTAAGTGGTAGAGGTTCAGATCCTGATCTAAAAGAGCTATTATGGATTTATCAAAGACTGATATTTTGAATTTTTAGAATGTTAAAGTGGTTCAGTATTTGGATTGATGTAGATAAATTAAGCAATATTCTTAAATTTTCTAACCTGATGGTGACTGCAGGACATGGATGTCTGTCCTTAGGTTGAGTGGTTCATGATTTGGATACTAGCAAGAAAATTATATTTTATCAAAGTAGTTGTTGGTTATTGTTCCTGATGAACAGTACAAAGAAGTAAATGGATTTTAAGGTAAGGATGTTCCTATTGATGCCTTGGTATTTCATTTTTCTTGTTTATGCTTCTTGCTCATGTCCTATTTGTGTTTATAGATAACATTAGATTATGTGATTGGATTTGATGAACTTCATGTGGCATGTTGATGTTCTTATGAGATGTTGGTGGACTTGGTGACGTAGTGTGATTACAAAGTTTTGTGGCATGATCTACAAATCCGGAGCATGTTCCAGATGCTAATTTAGATTATTTTGAAAAGTGATACATTTTGGAGTGATATGGGACACTTGAGGGTTTTAATTTGTGGAAACACATCTATTATGATGATTGCTTGGAGTTGTTTACATTTTTGGAGATGCAGATTATAAAATGACTAAATTGAACAAACAAAAATATAGAGTATAGCAGTACAGTTTTGGATAGAAAAGATAGTATATGATTAATGATGGCATTCGAGCTTAGAGGAAGACATTTTGGGGTATGTATGACCTTATGTTAAGGTCTCTTGATTTTTGGTGTTGATTGCAATGAGTTACATTATTTGAAGACATACGAAGACATAGTAACATATATACAAGGAAGATGAATAGTTATGAAGATTAAGGGAGTGTGAAATGGAATCAAATCGTGCGAAGTTGGATTGAGATTGGGGATTTCCTATTATTTGGTATAGTGTGATAGTGACGAGACAATATGAAGTAGATAGAATGCATGGATGGATTGTGATGTCAGCCAGATGTGATCTACAAATGGAACTATCTAACAATAGCTGATGCTTGTATTGTTCATCTCTAGGATTGATTGTAACATAACTATTTCTGATTTTAAAATCAATGTGCTCAGTATACCTCTAACATGGGTTTTTATTCCCCTAAAAAGGAAATGTGTTAATGTAATATTAATCTCCTAACAGGGCTAGGTATCCTTATAGGGACACTATACTTCTAGTACATGTTGGGGGGTTCATCCCCACTAGGGTTTTCCCTTGGCCAGGGTTTCCTCAACAACAATTCATGATGTTATGATTTATGTGTTATGTGCTTATGTTCTTTTCATTTCAATAATTTTATGGTTAAGTTATAATTTATTAAGTTCATGTTTAAAGTGTTGTAATACTGATTCAACCCCCTCTCATCATTACCTAATCATAACAATAGGTATCAGAGACTTTGGTGCTTGGAGAGAAAGTTTAATAGCTTAAGGGAGATCAATATGGGTTCTGAAAGTTCGGAGGAAAAATTTGAAGCAGCATTGGAGCAATTGTGTTGAAGAGTTTGATCGAAGAAAAAATTCACATTTAATCAGTAAAGAGGTATTTAAATCAATTGCGAAGTTTTGAAAATGGATACTCCTATGATTTTTAATGTTGCAGAGATTTTTAAATACAAATTTAAGAAACAACCTTTCAAATCTACTGAGAATGAACCCGAAGGCACATTTTCTCAAACACCCTACAAATTTTTACAAGTCGAATATATTTGGGCTTATATACATTGTAAGTATGAATCTTTGGGAGATGAAGAGATTTCTACAAAGATGGTAAACATGATAGGTGATGATGGAAAGATGAAGGATGGGTTCACAAACCTAAATAACTTGAGTATTATGAAGATAACCAAACTTCATAACTTAGATGAAGAAGAATGGATAAACATTATCTTGAGAAAAGTTCATGATCAGTTCATATGACTTGGAGATCATCCTGTGAACATCTGCAGTGACCTAATTCAAGTGATAACAGGATTGGACTATAGTCATGTAGTACCTTTTACTGAGAAGAACACTAAGAAGATGGTAGAAACCCTAACACAATTGTAGTGAGACATGAGAGCAGTGATGGTAAATGATGTATTTCAACCAGATGTAAGATTGATTACTATGATTTTATGCTATAAACCCTATTATAGAAGCTAAATCAATTAAGTATCAGTAGGAGTAATCTTAATGGCAAATAAGATGGTCAAGGAAAACATCAAGTACAATCTTTTCAAAGTCTTAATACAACAATTCTTGGAGAATGTAAGGGAGATTAAGAAGGATAAATTGAAAGGATTTAGATTTGGATCTTTTTTGATACACACGTACATTCACATTGTTCCCAAAATTACTAGTATGCACCCTAGGGAATGGAAAGACAATATACCTACTGAGATTCAAATTTCTCAAAGTTATAGGAGACATAACAACACTTGGGTAGATGGTGAACTATTTGGTATGATCAAATTGCTACAGAGAGAGATGAAGGCAAGTGAGAGAATTCCTGAGGCAGTGGTAGAAAAATACAAGGATTCAATCTGTTTCATGGTTGAAACTAATTGTGTGTTCTTTGAGGCAGTTATTCCTTGAAAGAAGTGGTGTTATCCACTCAGCTATGAGGTTAGTTATGAAGTTATTATTATGCAAGTAGAACACATCTTAGCCTTAGAAGTTGATTGATCAGAGGAGAGATGGGACTTATGAGGAGAAGTCTACAAATATTAGGGAGGAACTGACTAGAACATCAAGAAAGAGGAAATTAGAGAATATAATTGATGATTGTGTAACCAAGTGTAGTGCCTCACTGACCCTATCCTGGAAAAAGAAATGAAGAAGTGAGTGGGATAAAGTAATTCGATTGATGATAAGGTAAGTACATTACTTCAATTCTTCAAGGAACCTAGTTAGCATATGTTTATTTCTTTCTATGCCACTTTAAGTTCTTTAAAAAGTGAATGTTAATTTCAAATTTTATGATAATTTTCATAGTGCTAGTGATAATGACAAATTTGGGTAGAATTAA
>MU217485.1:1100813-1133148 GCA_018584345.1 Thuja plicata | reverse complement strand
ATGACATGATATGAAGCATATAGAATTAATGGATGAATTGTGATGTCAGACAGATGCAAGCTACAACTGGAACTATCTAAGAATAACTGACACTTGTGTTGTTCATCTCTCATATTTTTTTAACAAAACTATTTCTAATTGTAAGAGTAGTGTGCTCGGTATACCTCTAACAGGGTTCTGTATTCCCCTAACAGGGAAATGTGCTAATATAATTTTTTGCTTGTAATAGGGATAGGTCTCCTAATAGGGACACTATAATTTTAGTACATATTTTTGGGTACCATCCCCACCGTGGTTTTCCCTTGTCTAGGGTGTCCTCGACCACAATTCATGGTGTTATGTGTTATGTCCTTATGTTCTTTTTATTTCCATAATTTTATGGTTATGTTGGAATTTATCAAGTTCATGTTTAAAGTGTTGTAATACAGATTCACCCCACCTCTCAATCTTACTTAATCCTAATAGATTATTATTGTCTTAGCCTAAATTCAATAGATCACATTGAGTATTGAGGTGTAATTTATTATTTTTTTATAATTAGGTCCCTAGCCAACCTAGTTGAGATAAATTGATGTAATGTGTGTGTATGGAAGTATATATACAAAGAAGAAACTTACAGTAAGTTCCAAGCAAAAGGCAACCACAATAAAAGATATTTTGAGAACTACAAAAGTAACAGGCAAGAGGAAGAAGGAACAAGCACAAAGACACAAGAAAAGAGCTGATGAGGAAAGTGAGGGTATGGAATCAGAGAGTGAGTAGAAGAAGCTCAAGGCATAAGGAAAGAACTCTAAGGTAGTTGGTGTCCCTACCACCAATTCAATTAAACCCAAACCAAGTACAAGATTTATTTTGGATGTTTTAAATCTATTGAAAACATATTACTTAAAGTGAAGAAGCATGGTGTATTAGTTGGTGTTAAGATTTTATATTATAAGGTCAGTAAACAATATCATAAATTTATTGAAGATGATGTAGTTTATAGAAATCATAAGATAAGAAAAACATCTATTGAGTTCCAAGGTCAAATTCCTATGATGTTGTATTATAGAATTGATGCAAGATGGAAACCTGCACTTAATAGAAACATAGAGCTGGTAAAATATGCTTTATTGAGCCTAATGCCCGATTTTTCAAAAGAGGAAATTGAAGAAAAAGTTAAATAGGTAAGACCTCTACTCAGAATTAGAGAAAGAGCTACAAATTGATTATTGGAGAGGTTTAATTGGTAACAGATGAAACTGGGGAAATCCTGAGAAAGTAATTAGGTTTGGAGAAAAAAGAACTAAATAAACTCCTATGAATGTTGAAGAGGAGACTGAAAGAGAGAAGGAGGGTGACCTGGTTGTCATGCAAATTGTAGAAGGTTAAAACATTGATAATGTACATATAACACTTGATGAAATGGACAGTACGAATGATATTTATGTATGGAGGTACAGGATGAACCACTAGACACTCAAGAACCTCAAAAAGAGACTAAGACGGAAAAGAAAGATGAACCAGTAAGAAAAGGTATCTGTTAGGCTATGACTAATGATATACAAGTGAAAGGTTTTGTTTTTGAGCAGTAATAAGAAAAAGAAAAGGAAAAGGAGGCTACAAAAGTTGAAATTATAGGGAAGAAAGTACAAGAGCAAGACATTGTTGAAAAGGAAAAAAGTGTAGACAAGACCACTCCTAAAGTTCAAGATTCAAACTGATGATGATATAATAGTTAAGGGATAAATTGATTTCAATACAAGGATTCCTGAGAAAATGATTGATATTGTTGTTTCACTCAAGTCAGAGGCAAATAAAAATAAAATGAAAAATATGCCCAAGTAATTATAAATGCTTGAGACTTGTTTTCGTAATTATTGAGCACTGCTAAATATGATGAAAAGGATAGAAATTTAATGTGTTAGCTCATTTGGTCACTACACCTAGTGAAGAGCTGAAGAGTTTAGGGGATGCAATTGTTTTGATCGTAGATAAATCTTATGAGAAGAAGAGTTCACACAACTTATCTGAGTCAATCATTACTGACAACAAAATACTCATATTAGTTGTCAATCAAATGAACTGTGCATTGAATGAAGCTACTAAGATTTTAAATTTTATTTCTGATTACTCACAATTTTTGAAGGATTTGGAAAGAGAAAAGAGTGAAGCTCAACAGTATCTTATAGAAAATTTTGATTCCCATACTAAATCTTCTACTGCATTTGGTTGGAAATTGAGAAACATCAATAACAATTGAGATCCAATTGGAATGAGAAAGACAAGAGGATTGTTAATTCATTGGAATTGAAGAGGTGGTTGATTCCAAAGTTAGAATTTTTAAAATAAGGTGTGAAGGAAGATGAGAAATTTTTTGCACTTGCATGTGTGTACTATTGATGGATTGGAGGAATTGGCATTTTTTCTAAGTAGACAAATTACAACTGTGGAGGTTTTATTGAACAACTGGAATAATGATATAAGATTTTGAAGGTTAATTTCTCATACATATTTAGAAGAATGTAACTAGGTGTTACTACTCTTATGTTAATACAAAATTTGACACTTTTTTCATACCTTTGTCATTGTTGTCAAAGGGGGAGTCAATATAATGATGTACTTAAGCTGAAATTTGGCTAAGTTCATTTTGTAATGGTTAAGGGGAGTAGTATACATGATGGTAGTTTTAAGGGGGATCTTTTAAGGTATTGGTAATTAGTTTAATTCAAATGAAATGCAATTTATTTTTATTTTTACAATAGATTAGACACTTAGAGAAATTTCATGTTAATTTTTCTAAGTGTTTCCATTAATGCCAAAAGGGGAGATTATTTGAATTTGGTGAAGATGATCTGAGTATTGATCATGATAAGATTTGGTGTTCTTTTCATTTTTAACACCATTATGTATTGGCAGATATAGATCAGTTATACTGATGGTGTTGAAGATCTAATTGATGAACTGACTAAGTGTGTAGTCAATCAGGTAGAATAAAGAATGAAAGGAAAAATCAATTGGATGTGGGAATGGAGATCAATTTGAGGTTTTTGATCATGTATTTATCATCTACAGAGGTATATCTACCTACATCTATGATCACATCAGTTAGTTTGAAGATCTATGCAAGATATTGAAGATTCAAGTAGACTGACACGAAGAATAGGGGATGGAAAAAGAAAGTTTGTTTAGATCACTTCCCCAATCTATTTAATATTTGTTAATGTTTTTTTATTACCCAATTAAGGTTGTGTTGACCATATTGGGTTGACCAATGTGTTTTGGTGAGATCATATCTAAATTTTAAGTTGGTGGGCAAAATGTTTTAGGTCAAGAGGCTGACTGTAATAAAGTTGTTATAAAAGAAGGATGAATTTGTGAATTAGAGTTAATCTGGTGATGTTTTAGACATCATGATAAGATATTATGATTTTGTGAAATTTTTGGATGCTTATCGAGATTCTATGATAAGAACTAAAGTGGATTTTTCAAACAAGAAGGTCATTTTTAGATCAGTTATTTTTGGGTCTATGTCAAGGCAAGCCCTAACATGTTTGCAAAGGAAAATTATTTAACTAGGTCAATCCTAAGAGGGTGAGAAGGATCTTTAACATGATCTGAAGTATAAATCCTCTAACAAGGTAACTCTTAAAATTATTTCAAAATCTCTTAATAGATTATTCTTTAATAGGACTTGTATTATCTCCTAATAGGGCTAAAATACTCTTAACCGGGTATACCCCTAACAGGGTGTTTGTAATTTCTCCTAATGTCAGGGTAGATTCTTGGTGCATTAGTGAAATTTTTTGATATAGTTCCACATGTGGTTTTGTCCCTCTAATAAGGGTTTCCATGAGAAAAACCTTGAGTCTTGTTTCTACTTTATGTGAATGGTTTATGAGCTAAGTTTCTATATTGCATTTACTTTTGCATGTTGGATTTTTTGGAAGAAACTTAATATTTGTTTTGTATTTTTGCATACAATGATTCACTCCCCCATCTCACTATATTTAAAGACTAACAATGATAAATAAAAATAATAAAATTCTCATATGAAGTAGAAGTTAATCATTTTCCTTAATTACAACATGGAAATGAATGTGTATGGATAAATATTTGTTCCTTAAAGGAATTTCTTATATGTTACGCAAATTAATTGGTTGATTCATTTACTTTGAAAAGATGATTCTTTGTGCATCATTCATGTCTTATATTGGTTAAAAATTTAATGTACTTAATGGTTAATGATGATTATATAATAGTGTCTTACATGAATAATAAATATTGAAGTTTGAGTTTATTGGTTTTCCCATTATTACAAAATAATGTGTGCTCATTCAATGATATTTAAAGAAAAAAAGATTGCATAATGTATTATTATTTTTTTCTATTATTCTTGTAGTTTAAGTCATCTTTCTAATAGAGGTTAATACCTCATTTAATGAGAAAGGACAAAATTGACATGTGCATTTTTCATGTTGGCATATTCTCTTGTGAAATTGGAAATAATTATGCCATTAGTATTGTGTACTATGTATAAGAAAAGTGAATTTTAAAAATATGAAATGAAAAATTATGGATAATGTATAATATTATTATGTACTCCCTTGTGAGTGGGAGACAACCAGTACCAGTGCTTATGTTGGGTGTTGTGTACCCATGGGTTGTTTATAATTCAAAGGTATAGTAATATTACCAATTCATTAGGTAGAATGATCGATGTACAAATAATGGTGGCATGAGTTGGCCTTAACTTCTACTACTCGGGGGATGAAGTGATCAATACTTTCCCCTATAACTTAGTATGTGAAGGGGTATTATACTATTAGTTCATTATCACATATTTGGGTAGAATGGATGACAAACATGTAATTCTGGTGTGAAGTGACCCTAGCTTCTATTACTCAAGGGATGAGGTAAATCAAAACCTCCAATTGTGATGGACCCATATATGTGGCCTTCATGAGTGCTTAACCCAATTGCCAAAGTTATGGAGCATAATACCATTACTTAGTAAGAGATTCAATGGACATATAATATGATCTATGGATATATACATTTGTATGTTGTGTACGATGTGGATGGATATGTTTCCCATGTTGTGATGGATATCATATTCATACATGTTTTGACATGATGTAGGGGTTTGATGCCACACCCCACTATTGTTTCACCATGGTGTGAGGTGATGATGGCATTTTCTTGTTGGTAGTGAGTTGAGCTCGAGGATACAATTCCACATATATAGTTATGTGAAATTTCAATGTTTATATATTATATATTCCTACTTAATGGAAAGAAATATGGATATTCTTGCATGCTTATAGAGGGGAACCCATGGTTTCTCATATGTTTAAGTACTAATAGGAATATGGGTGGGCCCTAGATGTGTATACTACTATCTATGGTGATGACCTACATGAGGTATCAGTATGTGAGGTGTGTCTTGCATGTGCCTTCTCCACGAGGAACACTTTCATATGACATACAACCAATGCATAACTTTTCTACTATGTGTATGTTTATGTTGGGTGTGTTGATATGACCATTCCATAACTCCCAATGCATGGTTTTTACAATGTAAAAAAATCATGCCATGTGGATAGCATGCCTCAGATGCACCACATGATGGGCTATTGAGATACTCAGATGATTGTTCCCTCCTTCCTTGTGAGGTGGCTAGATATAGTCACACAGTGATGTAATGTGCAACTTATGATGATTTTTACCTTTGTTTTTCTAGACCAAAACAATTTGCATCTTTTCCTATGATGATTTAGCCACAACTTATGAAATTTATCTCACATTTAATTTACTGTTTTAATTTCTTAGATTTTTTCTTCTTATCTTATTTTTAAAATAGTTAGTTTATTTTATATTATTTATAAACTTTGGTGGCTAAGATATTTTTTATCGTGTTTTCAAATATTGGACATGTGTTGTGATGTGGTCTCTCACCAAGGATGTATGATGTAGACATGGCGAGAGTATATTAGGAAGTAGATGTAGGAAACCCTTGAGGATGGGGGTACATGGGGATATTATGCAACAAGTGTATGTGTGTGTAAAAAGTGGTTAGGACCTATAGTAAAAACACTTCAATAAATAATTATATTAAAAGGGGTTATTAGCATGAAACCATATTCAAAACAAGAATAAAAACCCATTTGAAGCTGACTTATTGCATCCTATTTAGGGTGATTTTAATCTATGAAATTTTTCTCCAATCATAAGCACATAGATTAGTGACTTTATTTCCCTTAAATTGAATATTCAAGTGAGCATGATACAATGATTGCATTCTTTGCTCTAAGATCTTTATCAACCATGCCACTACTAAGCTAAGAATGAAGATTCTAAGCTAGAAATTAATCTAAATGCAAGATTAAACTGGAAACAACATGATAAAAGCTAACTAACATTATAAATCAAGCTAAGAACAATGCATATAAATCCTAGATGAAATTTAGCATTATTATGCTACAATGAAATTTCATATCTCTTAAATGAGCTTGAGAGGGTTTGTTTTATAAGAATCTTATAAGAATCAACGGTTGAGATTTGATTATGAAGAGTAGTTGAGATTCATTCCTTCTTTAATCCATGTGAGCTTCATCCATGTGAGAATCGCTAATTGGTCAAAGTTGTGCTTGTTTGGTTGTCGATGAGAAAAAATTACAATTTCTTCCTTTTAATTCCTTTTTAATTAAAAATTGATACACACACATGTCAAATAGGTTCACTTAATTATAAGGAGGTTAGGACTATTAAGTGACCATGATTTATCATTTTAATATATCTTCAAAGATAAGATTTTATTTGATGATTAGAATATTTATTTATCAATGCAAGCATGATTGATTAAATTTTCTAACATAATTAGGCCTGATATTTAAGTTACTTTGATTAGATTTTTAGGCCAAATAATCAAGTTTAGGGGCTCTTAGTTTACTAGACCAACTTTTGTTGATTATATTTTCCCCTCTTTGAATTGATGTGTGAGAAGTGTGGGGATTCAAAGAAATTCTTATGTTGAAGCATCGAATTGTTTATGTGAAGTGTTGAAACTATCCTTGATTTGAGAATTGGTTTCAAAATTCATCAAAAAAAATTTGATGAAGGTCCAAAGATACCAGTTTAAAACTTTATTGAACAAAGACTAATGATACCAACTCTAAGATTGATTGGACAAAGATTGATACAAGATCCAGAGATATCAGTTCTGAACTTGATTGGACGAAGACCGGTGATACCCACTCTGAGCTTGATTGGACAAAGATTGATAGAAGATTCAAAGAAACTAAAATATTTAGCTTGATGTGAAGTGATGAAACTAAATTCCTATCTGATGTTGATGATAACTAACCAATTTGATGTGAAGTGACAAAATTGGTCAATGATAGAAAAAAATCTTAAACCATCACGTTGGTTTGAATGAGTAACCAACTTGATGAAGCACTAGCATGATGAAATTGATTATATATAAGGGACTGATTGGGGTAGTTAACTTGATATGATTCACGATGAGACTTAAATTACTTAATAAAGACAATATTAGATTGATTTAGTTTGATGAAAATGATATGCCCCTAGAGTTCTGATTAGTTTGGAATAAATTAGACATATTTTTGAGCAATTTGATGAGAAGTGATGAGATCACTCATAAAGAGGAAGATCAAGGAACCTCAACTTCATATGGATTCTGATGAAGTTGAGATACCCCTAGCGATGAAATCTTTCTTGATTTGATGTTTTTTGTTTGATTGTCTTTCTTGATGATGTATTTATCATGTCCCCTCGGGAGTGAAATCAAAATTTAATCAAATTGATTAAGAGTAAGGCTTCAATTTATAATTAAGAATGATGTGGTATTGATTTAGTTTTATTTTGGAGACATTGTAGATGATTTTGATTAAGTTTTGAGCTTGATTGAGGTCATTTTGACCAAGTTTGATGAATGTTTGACTGTATTTAACTCAACTTGTCTAGGTTTGATAATGTTTATTTGATTAGGTGAGATTGCATTTGGATTTATTCCAGACTGGTTTACAATGAGAAACTTGATTGTGCCTATGGTCAACTACATTTGACTAGAAATATTTTGATTGAGGCATTTGACCTAAAACTTGATATTAGTTTGCAATTCTAGTCCCAAAAATGGATTCAAGAGGATCAAATTAGGTAATGGTGTTGTTTTCAATGCGCTCTTATGACTTTCCAAATTTGGTCAAAGTGTCTATGAAAGGGGCCTTGCAGGGTCATTTTCACTTTGGACTTTTAGAGAACTTTTAAGCCCTTCTCTAAGAAAATATGCATGTACCAGTTCAAAATCATCATTTCAAGCTCCAATGATGCCACAAATGGTCGAGGAACTATGGACCACCTGTAAGTGATCAAATCTCATCCTTGTTTTAGAGATTTGCATGCTTGTTTTGGAAAAATAATCACTTTTTTATTTGGTCTTTTCAATTTCTCATACGATGATAAACTCCATTGTATTGTCTGAAAGGAAATATCATACAATACTATGGTTAAAACAAGATTACCATTTCTCTTGTAGAGTTTTGACATTTCATCCTTACCATTTTATCACATAGACTTTCAGATTTTTGTCCCTTACTTCATGTGATGCATCATAGTATTTTATCGTATGGTTCAATGATAATTATTGCACGATAATATGGTGAACTATGTCGTATAGGCATGGAAGAAATTGGCATGTTTTAGTCAATTTTTCTCCTTCGTCTGATCATTGTATTTTTCATTTTGACTTATTTTCTTGATTCTTGTTGCTATATGATGCTTGTTTCTTCTGATTATTGCAACTTGTTAGACTACAAGAGGGTTGTCCTTGACTAATGTAGGATTGGAGAGCTCACTAAGATTCTGGATATCTATGTGAACCATGGGTTGTTGAATGCTCTTGCTAAGATATTTCATTTAGAGCACAACACTTTTCATTTTCCCACTGGTGAGATCACAGTGACACTAGATGATGTCATGGGATCCTACACATTCCTTTCACAGTCGATCTGGTGTACTATGATTAGGATCCTTCTTAGGGAATCACACCATTGTGATATATTTTAGGAGATCACACCATCATGGAAAAGCACCTTATGTGGGACCCTATGATGACCCACTACTCTACAAATTATCCTCTTCCATGTGTCATGGATGGGTTGACATGTTTTGTATTAATGTCAGATAGAAGCCAGCATGACTTCATATGTTGTTGGAGTTGGATCATGTTGGAGATGTTGGCTACCCCAAAGAAGTTCTCTTGGGGCACCTACCTATTATGGCACATGTTTATAGAGTTGCGTGAGGTGGTATATAGGAGAGGTAGGATTATGGTTGCAGGAGTTTTGGTTCTATAGATCTAGGCGTGGGAGAATATTTCCATAGCTTGGCCAATGAAAGATGGGGCTCGTAGTGTTGGCCAGTGCTATATTTATAGATACATAGGTTATGTTCATCACTCCAATTTTTTTAAGACTAATTACTATAGGTGGCATTTACATGACTTGATATTTGTATACTAGAGGCCATACATTGGTACTCAGAGGTGGTTTGATGCTTGGAGAGAGATTTCATTCATATTTTATAGTTGATCAATCCTTATTGGTAGATCCACCCTTTTCATGGAGAGATTCCCCATCACTAGGGTATGGTGACAGTTTGGTTTTCAATAGGATACTTCTGTTGAGTTTATTGTCTATGCTCTCTATGCTTACAAGGAGAGTTAGGGATGGGGCCCAAGGTTACATTATGCCCTAGAAATATAGGAGGTATGTGGCCTTAAACCATTTAGGTGGTAGTACCTACCTAAGCTTACAGATGCCAGTATCACCCCAACCTATGGGCGATACATAGAAACCCATCATGTTTTGTGTTTTATATATCTGGTGGAGAGGGCTTCACACATTAATGATGAGCGACCTTCTAGAGGACAAACTAGAGGACATGTTGGTACTCTAGGAGCCATTTTAAATCGATCTATCATGGGAGAGTAGCGTGGGTGTTGTGAGGGTGGGACTTTAGTATCTATTGATACCATGGAGGATGTTTCTGAGGAAGAGGATGGAGAGATTTTGGTGTGATGATGATTCAATATAATCGACCCTTGAACTAAGGCTAGAGGGAAGGAGCCTTTTGGAGAGGTTCATGTTGCTAATGAACCTCTTGCAAAGGAACCTAAGAGAGAGGAACATGGATTAGATGTTGTTAGATCTTTGAGGGATCATGTCTGAAAAATTCAAACATAGATTATAGTATCCTAGGAACAGGGGGTTAGCAAGTCCTAATGACTACAAAGCGTATTTAGGAGCTTATCATTTCTAGGGACTAGGCTTAGCATGTTGCGACATATCAAGGAACAAGGGTTGCATACTATTATTCCTTATAAATTAGAGCCATGCCTTAGATGAACATGGTGATGACATATTCATAGTTTGTTGCTAGCTCAGAGGGAGCTATCCCTCCACCTCCTTTTCGAGTCGAGGCTCCACCTCCTACTCCTCCTGGCAGCACAGAGGGTGGAAGTGATACATGATAGTACTTTCTTCCTTCTTATCCTCTTTTAACCTTGAGACTTATTGTACACATGATGCACTTGTTATACATGATATTTTTTTTTTATACATGATATTTCTACTAATACATTGATGTGTATATACTAACAATGACACATTATACTATGAATTTATATGTTGATGATATATGAGACACTCCATTCTGCTTCTATATTTTTCTCATGTGATGTTTTTGATTTATGATCTCTTTGTCGATATCTCTTGTGATGAATGTTTATCATATTTTTTCTGTTATGGATAACTATACTTTACCTCATGCTATACTAATAGATATGTTCATTTCTTTTGTTTCCCATGTGGCTAGATATATTTGTTCATTGTGGATATACTTTCATTTTAGCATTATACTATGTATGGCTTCATTGTTGTTCTCTATACTCTTTTGACACCATAGTAATGCGACCAGTATCTATTTATCATGCTTGAATGTGTATGTCACAAGCTCATGCATGCATTCTAATGAAATGAAATCTTTATATTGTATGGAATTTTATATGGTTAGATGATATATTGATGCAAGACCATCTTATGATCTTGTCAATCTTTCATCAACCAAAAAAATTTCCTTAGTTTATTTTCTTTTCTATTTAAGTTGGGTAGTTTCTAGTTTTTTGGTGGAGGCCAATATGTGCTTGTTATTTTTTGTTGCATTCATGACATCATGTTCTTTTCTTAGTCCTAGAGATTATCCTATGATCACAACTCATTTTGTTTCATTGTGTAAAAGTTATAGAAGATTCTTCATGTATCTCTCTTTCTCTTCATTTCTCGGTTGGTG
Organism: Thuja plicata; assembly: GCA_018584345.1. Taxonomy (NCBI): domain Eukaryota; kingdom Viridiplantae; phylum Streptophyta; class Pinopsida; order Cupressales; family Cupressaceae; genus Thuja; species Thuja plicata. Next base: position 1,121,796 of record MU217485.1, on the reverse strand, counting down.
GTTGGGTTTTTATTTGTATGTGTCCATAACTTAGAAAGCCTTACACCCTAGAATGTATGAAGAGATTTTGATGAATAAATTTTTTGTTTGGATACAAATCTTGTTTTTCTTGTTGTCTCTTGTTTTTTTTTCTAGTGTATTGACTTAGGTAGCAAGGTTGGATGTCTCCTTTGGGGATTTATCCTCGCTTAACTACATCAGGTGGTATCAAAGTGAGGTTGAAGTATGAATAAGATTGACGTTGAATAAGGTAGAGATTCTTGTGTTGGAAGATTTGAGTTCCTAACTTGTGAAGCTCTAGACCTCCTTATCATGAGGTGAAACATTGAAGATCTTACTTGCAATGATAGAGGACTTGTAAACAATGGCTAGGAAGGGTTTTTGTTATTGGTGGTTGTTATTAAGTGTTGAAGGCATATAGATTGGTGGGAGGTTACTTGTGGGTCTGATAGATCACCAATTGAAGGAGCATCTTGTGATAAATCACCAGTTGGAGACACAGTTTCACCTAAGGATTGGAAGATTCCATGTAGAAGGATGAAACCTAGATGTCTAGAGAAAATGATGGAAGACTTTAGGGTTGAGATAAGGAATGAGATTATAAGTGTGTTGACTAGATTAAGGAGGAATCCTCAGAATAAAGAAGAATTTAAGGAGGTTGTTTAAGATCTTGATATTATAGATGATGAGATCCGTATAGATGAAGAGAGGTTGATGAGACTTGTGGCACAAGTAAGTAAATTTCATAAAATGGATGTCTCTACTTTCACCGGTTCATTGCATCCTAAGAATTAAATAGATTCTATTGGAGAATTAGAAGATTAATTTGAGCTTGAAAATATAAGAGATCCATAGAGGGTTAGGTTAACATAGACTAAGTTGAAGGGTCATGTTTCCTTGTGGTGGAAGGAATTTACTAAATATAGAAAAGAATATGGTGAGACAAAAATTACTAGATGCAAGGTGATGGTTGCTAGGTTAAAAGATAAATTCATTCCAAAGGATTATGAATTGGAGTTGTTCAAAAATTTGTAGAATTTGAGGTAGAAGGACATGAGTGTGGAGGAATATACAAAGGATTTCTATAAGATGAGTATCATATATGGTCACAAGGAATTATCTAAGGATAGGGTGGATAGGTATGTTAATGGTCTGAGACTTAATATTCATGATGAGTTGAGTATGTTGAGGATTAGTACTATTGAGGATTCTTATCAGTACACATTAATGACAGAAGATAAGTTGAAGAGGAGACAAGGTAACCTTAGAGGGAAGGAAAAACAAGTTAGAAACAATAGAAAAGAGAAGAAAAACATTGAAGTTGAATCCAATTAGAAGATACCTAGAAGAGGGAATGGTAGTAAAGAGTTCAAGGGAACTTGTTTTAAATGTGGTGGCATAGAACATATTTCTTTTAAATGTACTAAAGGAAGTCGTAAGAACATGGTAAAAAATAATCTCATGGCACATGAGGAACAAACTGTTGGTGAAGTTGTGGAAAATGAAGTTGAACCTCGGATAGGAGAGTTTCTTATGCTTACTAGAGTCATGTTGTGTAAGAAGGAAGATGAATCTTTACAAAGGAGGAATTCTTTTAGGATTTTTTTGTAAATCATGAGGTAAATGTTGTAAATTTTTTATGGAGAGTGGTAGTACTAACAACTTGGTATCTGAAGAGATAGTCCAAAAGCTTGTATTGAAGAGGCTTAAATATTCTTGTCTTTATGGGATAGGTTAGTTTTTAGATGATCATATGGTGGAGGTGAGGGATAAATGTTTGGTTAACTTGAGCATTGGACCTTACAGAGATGAAGTTTTATGTGATGTGGTGTCTATGAGTTCTTGTCATGTTCTATTAGAAATACCTTGGAATTTTGATAGAGGAGCTATTCATGATTGCAGAAGAAATTTTGTCACAATAGACAAGGATGGATAGAAGTTTACTCTAGTTCCTTTGTAGGAAGAAGAATGAGGGAGTGCAAGGGATTTGAGTATGGTGAAGATTTTTTTTCAAAGAAGTATACTACAGAGTTTAGTATGGATTGGAAGAAGGATCTTGCAGGTAGATCTGGTGAATGAAAGAAGGGTAAAGTAGAGAAGCATGTGACTTTTGTTGTTGAATAGATGAGGGTTTATAATAGATGCAAACCAGTTATACAAAAGGCAAGAGGTCATCATCTGAGACTTGGTGTTGATAGAAGGTGTGATAAAGTGAGTACAGAGAGGAGTAAGTTGATGAATCTGATAGAAGATAGTGGACAGGTGCAAAAGTAGAGATTTGGAGATAAAGACGAGGTTTGGATCTAAAAAAGTGGGATTTATATTCCACATCTTGTCAAATGTTCATAAGATTCTCTCATGGAAAATTTTCTTTTAGCTAGGGTGTTTGATGCACGAGCATCTATGGATCTTGGAAATCTTGCATGAAACAAAAAGATTTCCTTAGTTTATTTTTTGTTTTGTTTCAACTAGGTAATTTCTATTTCTTTGGTGGAATTTGATCTGTGCTTGTTATTTTTTATTTTGATCATGACATCATGTTCTTGGATTACTCCTAGAGATTATCCTATGATCACAAATTATTTGGTTTCATCGCGCTAAAGTTATGGTAGATTCTTCATGTATCTGTCATGTTCTTCATTTCTTGTTTGGTGGTTGGGATTTTCTTTGTATGTGGCTATAATAGGTAAGGCCTTACACCCTAACATGTATGAAGAAATTTTGATGAATAAAGTTTTTATTTGGACACAAATATTAATTTTCTTGTTGTCTCTTGTTGTTTTCCATTGTGTTAACTTAGTCTGCAAGGTTGGACATCTCCTTTGGGGATTTACCCTCCCTTGACTGCATCATATATTCCACTAATGTTTCTTTCAGGTAATGTGTTTAGCTCAATTGATTTGATTCAAGGATGATGTTTATAGTTGATCGTTGAGGCAATAAATGATTTTCATTTCATGATATCCTAGCAGCATCACAATGTTTTAACTAGATGCAAACCTAAGATGAATGCAAGCTACAATGCAAGTCACTTTGCTCTTTTAGCTATTTTTATCATCATTGAGTGTTTTGGGACACTAGAGTCAATATAAAACTCACTGGTGCCACTGTTACCATAAGGATATAAACATGAATTTAATCTGATAACATGTAGGAAATAAGTAAAAGAATCAAGCTATCAAGGTCTAGATAACTTGAGCATCATTTCCATTTAATATTGCAAGGGAACACCAGCATCGAGGTATTTAGAGCTGAGATGACCATAGGTATTCCTTTGTATGAATAAAAATATCAATAGACAAGGAGATAGTTATGATGTCACCTTGGAGTTCAAATAAAATGAGTCAAGATATTTATGGTGTACTATATGAAATAGAGGTGCTTACCACAAATACCCAATTTACTTGACCTTTCTGGATCATCGGAGCCACACCTACAAGCAGAAGTTAAAGAAAAATTATTATACCAATGCTCCTTTCTCCTTTTAGTCATTAGATGTGTTTAAGTTACCTTGAAGGAATAATAATTGAAAACTAATGATAATAGAAAGCACCCAAAAAAATTCAATGTCTTTCCTTGTTTCTCTAATATAGAGATATCACCGATTTATATGGGAGACATGATCAATCATAACTTTAGCAAGGTTTTTTGTTTTTTTGTTCAAGTGTTGAGGAGTTCTTGTTATGTTGTTGATTTTTTTGTCCATATTTGTTGTATCTGAAGGCCCATAGTTCATCTGATGAGTGTTGAAAAGTAATGATGTGTCTAATGACAGTGTTAAGAAATACTATTTGATTTTAGGTTTGAAGTGGTTAGAAACACTATTGGGACAGTGGCTCAAGGAGATTCTAATTGATAAGATGATTGATTGATGGGATGCTAACTTGGATACCAAAATTGCTAGGAAATTTCCCTTAGTGAGGTGTGAGCCCCTAGGACAAAGACATAGATTGATTCCAAGCCATGATTGTGAGACCCAAAATAGAGATAAGTTGCACAAGGTCACGGAAGTGAATGAAGGCATATACATCAAAGAAAGTGAGATGAATCACATAAAGGTGAGATAGCCAAGAGATGTATTGATAGATGAAGAATTAGTTAAAAGTAACACATGTTTACTAGGTTTACACTACTTGGTAGAATTGCATGTTTTCTACTGAGGCGCTTGTTTAACAGATTTTCACCAAGGCACTTTTCTTTTTTTCAATTTTTTTTGTATTTTTTGTTATCTCTACAAATATTTTTTTGTCATTAGTTACTCAAAGTCGTATAATTCAAAGAATCAATCGGTGAAAAGGAGAAAGCTAAATATTTAACTAGTCGGTAATGTACACCAAGTAAGCCAATGAAGTCAGTAAAGCACACAATAGAGCTAAAGACACTACACTGAGAGTCTACAATTACCCAAAATTGAGTGTATATGAAGTAAACCAAGTTGACAGTTACTGAGTACTAAATATCAATTAACCAAGCTAAAAGAAGTTACTCTACCAATATATTTAATTGATTTTAATGCAATAAGGAAGCATTTAATGAATTGTCACAACATTAATTGTGATTCTACAATGCATTGTGTTAGGGGTTTTTCTTGCAAGTACCTTTTAAATCAATATGAATGCTTTCTCTTGTATATTTCCAATATATTATATGCAAGAAAATCCTAATTGATGAGAATTTGATAAGATCCTTCTTCTTTTTTGATATCCACAGACTCAGGCGGGAATTACCTTTGAATCATTTACTATCTTGTAGTATTAGTTATAGTGGATTAGGTCTTCTTACCAGTTTGTTGAATGCCTTTTACTGTACCAACAAATAGAAAACTATGCAATGACTGTGATTAACCAGATACAGAGCTTAATAAGCCAAACTATTATCCTGACAATAGAAAATACTAATGTGATAAGGATTCTCATCCTTCTCCCTTTTATATTTCTCTAAACTTAGGAGGGTCAACCTATTGATTCTCTCTTGAAGGAATCAAAAAACTAAATTTTATACTATGTGATAATAATCACTTGTAAATGTATGCTTTCTTATAAGTGTAATATAATTTGATTGATTGATTGATCTTAAATATTGGATGATGAACAATTACTTAGTAAACCATAAATGAGTGCCTGATCCTATGGGCAATAGAGTCAATCTTGAATGCAAATCCATAGTTAGGTGACTAATGAAATACATGCAACCTAGATAGAATGCGTTAAAAACTATCCACTCACTCTTACAACTTTTCTATCAGATCTTAACATCAATATTCAGCTTCTTGGGATCATCTAAAATAATTACTCCTTCCTTGAAGGACCTTACAAATGATTGCACAACTACCTTGCAGTTGATATATTTAAATGGCTTAAAAATAAACATATAAAAGCTTAAACAAAGATAAAAGAGACAACACAAGATATAAAATTGAGATTGCAATGTATTTTATTAATGTCTAACTACTTCAAAATACATTCATTAGACTAAAAGGTACAGAGACTGAGAAAAAATTGTAGTAGCTTGCCTTGTAATTATATTCCATCACTTCAAAAAGTTACAATATGCTCTATTTATAGGTTAAAACCAAATTGGAATCCTTAGGAAGTAAGGATGCAACAAGCTTCAGATGGTTTAGGACCTAACCCTAAAATATAAAAAAGGACAAAAGATAAGAAGAGACCAAGTAGTGGATTGATAGAAATGAAGAATGAAATCTATTTGTATGTTTGTCTTCTTGTGATTACTAGCACCTTTGTTTGTATATGTTTAGGATCGCCTATGATATTTTTAGTGAGACCTAGTGACCACCATTACAGGCTAATTTACGCTAGTCTTCAAGATGACTAACCTTCCTATTCTGAAAGAGTAGGTTCCAAGTGTCCTTCTACTCTTCATCAATAATATTCAAGTCAATAGTGACATGATTTTTCTTCTTGGGTTTCGTTAAGACATCCCATGCTTTGACATCATCTTCTTTTGGCCATTCAAAGCTCTTAATATTCTCCAATTGTGTCTTCTATCTTTCTCACTTTACATCCGTAATTCTCTTCACATCTGTAATGAATTTATTAAAATTTCTTTCTGCCTTAAAGTCTTCATCCATAATCTTATTATATTTTTTCCATATCTAATTCTCCCTTGTCAGAAACATATACCTCTTTACTAGGCAATAAAATGTCAAGTTTTGTACTCCATACTCCTAGTGGCTTGATTTGAATATCTTGTGATCTTATTGATGGCACAAATAGATTGTAATCATGCCCAAACATATTTATTCTTGCCTCAATTTTCTTTTCCTTACCTTTGAAAAAGTACATGGTCATCCCAATCTATTCTATCTCCTCCCCAACCTGGGTTACTATCTCTGGTAAATCTAATCTTAGTGGTTGCAAAGATGCTAACCTCTCAAATAACCTGGTTCTTACTGACCATGTTTCATAAAAGGGGTTCAAAATTGATACAAAATTATTGACTTCAACTTGTATGCCTGCCAATTTACCATAGGTATCATACACTATATCCACTTTATCCTTTAATACATCTATCATATGCTGCAAAATTTCCATCAATGCTCCTAAAACAACATCATTGTGTTATTTAACCCCTTGCTCTATTTCAGTTGCAGCATACTTTGTATCCTCTATGAATCTCATCATTTTCTCCTTCTTTTGGTTCAACAGGGGCAACCTCACATATTTCTTGCAATTTTTGAGTTAGGTTTGCAATTATCTTTTCCATTGCATTGATCTTCATTAGACCTAACTCTTCGTCCTTGGCTCATCAAACTTGTCTCATTAAATAATTTTGTATATTCATTCAAGTGAGAAAAAAGGGTCAATGCCTAAGATATTTCCAAGTCTCGTGTATTATATACTAACCAAATTATCTTGTCCCCCTCCATCTTCTCATGAACATTTGTTAGTGATGGCTTCTGGTTCTTTGGGGAAAGAGACCACATTGCAAGGGCTTGAGACTTAGAGTCATATCCACACCCTTTTATCCTTTCCCCAAATTGGGTCTCAGTAGAAATATTGACATCAAACTACCTCCTGATTTGATCTATTATAAATGATGAGGCCAAGTCCCATCCTTCTAATAAGAGCATGCCATTGGACTTTACAAGATGCCTAGCTTCATCAGGATTCAAATTTTTTGATTCTGGATCATATGTTTGGAGGGCTTGTAATGCTTCACTGCTAATTTCCCACACTCCTTGTGACTTTAAATATGCTGGAACTTGTTCTTGTTTTTCTCATATTAAGAAGTCTTTAAAATCCCTATTTTTTATGAATTCATCATCCTTTAGAAACTCCTCCTGTTGCAAATCTCTTTCATCTTGGCATAGAATGAGGGGCATCAATACATTGTGATCCGTATCCTCCCTCTTTTTCTTGCCTTCTCTTGTCATCTTCCTTAATTGATGATCATATGCATTGGTCCCTATGAATAGGACACCAATTCTATGTTTTTTCTTCTTATGGGTCTTTTCTACATAGGGCTCCCCTGTTTCTACTCATTTCTTTTTCTATGGGGGTTCTACATTCACTTCAACCTCTTGTTCTTCATTTAAATCAATAATGTTTCCTCATTTTGAGGTGGCTGATCTTGGGGTGGTGGAATATGAATAGAGTAGCTATTGCTATACTCTGATGATGATTGTTTATTAGGCCCTTTGTCCTTGTCATAAATCTCATCCTCAACCTGATTGCTAAGCAAGCTATGATTCTCAAGCATCTTTTCTAATTTTTGCAAGTGGGGCAATCTTAGGAAAAATCCACCAAATGAGATCCCTTTCCTCTGTAATTTCTGCTCCAGCTCCATTAAATCATGGTACTTTGATAATTAGGTTGCAATCACATCCTCTTCAAGGATGTTTCTTATTAAATCCTCTTCCTCACAGGGTTGATGCTTCTTGATGATTGTAATGGTAGGTGTTAAAATTTTCTTTGCACTCTCAATGAATCCTTCAGTATCAGTATACTTGTATAAGGAAACATTCATCTTGTAATTCCTTAACCGCACATTAACAATGTCATAATCCCTCTTCCCAACTATAAAATCTGAGGCAATGAACTTCCTAGGAGTGAAGGTTCCCTTCCTTTGGGGGGCTAAGTGTTCTCTATCTGTTAACATGAGTTGCCACATAAACTCCATCATTGCAATTCTTTGTGGCACTCTACAGGGAAAAATATGTGGAGGCTATGAACAACCATAAACTCTTATTAATGTAAAATTCTGGTGACAATAGAAGTCACCCCAATTATGGTCACCATTCCACTTGTCAACAAATTGACAAGATTTCAACAATTGTAGCACTTTTACTGGAAGTCTAGTCATATCTACTCCCAAATTACTCAATAATGGGTAAACTACCCAATTCTCAAAAGAGCAAAATTATTCCTCCCTAGAGGTATAATTCCACACTCTTAACCACAACTGCACTAGGTTCTATTTTCCATGGTAGAATCTTCTAAGTTGTAGATTGAATTGGTCCAAAATCCCTTTGTAAAACATGATGAGGTGCATCAACAGAGAGTATTGTAGGAACTTAGGGCTTCCTACCTTGTTCTAGATATCAAGAATCCTTGATGCATTTTACCAATTACAAACTGTATGTAATCATAGTCTGTACTCACATAGGGGCTCTGCAATTCTAGGATTATCATCAGCATATATGATGATACCCTCTCTCTCCCATTGTCTACTACTAAAAATCTGCATAGGGCATAAGATATATACCTCATATAGAAAGCAAGGTCTTTGTAAAAATATGGTGATGGATCACTTGGAATAAGGGCAATGTAATTTATGGTTTCCTTTGGTGTATGAGATTGGATTAATTTAGCCACAATAGGGACCTATTTGGTATATTTGGCAGCTAAGGCTTTCAAATTGATCTCAGTAGAACATGGGTTGTAAATATTAAAAGCCTTCATGAACAAAGCTCAATCTAGGGTTACCAAGACAGTGCCATCATCCTTCTTTATTGACTTAGAAATAGTATAATATCTAAAAGCCAATTCTAAAATCAAGTCTACATCAATGAAAACATCTGGAACAACTAATTTGGCTAGTCCATTGGTCGAGGGGTTTGAAATAGGCATAGGGCCATCACTGTTCTTATAAAAATAACTAAATAAATGGTACCTAGAATAGTTTTGTGTCTTGGCATCTCTTATGTATGCATAATTATCCCATAAATACTCATCATCTAATTTTTTACCATGATTGGAGCCTGAGAGAAACTGGATTAACTCTTCTAAATAGTTTCTTTTTCCTTTCACATCATCATCTTTCTCTCTTACCCCACTGTTAGATGCAACACTTACTACTCTACTCATTATTCTTGGTATAACTTGTCACTAATTAGATTTCCTTTTCTTTTTATGATATTGAAACAAATCTTTTCCAAACCCTCACTCATCACTATGAATCAACTCAAATCTTCAACCTTCAACACTGAAAACCACACTCTACATTCTGAACTAAAATCTTCACTCCTTAATCTATAGACCTTGATTGTTTTGTTCTCATTGAAAATGCAAATCACTAATGTGAATTATGAGCTCTATATTGTTTAAAACTTGGTAAGATATAATGATAATGGTAATGCCTATAAATGCACCAATCTATTTCATGGATTTTCAATTCATTCTTTTCTATCTTTACTCCTATGTGCTATGAAATGAATTCTAGCTTGTAGCCTTGTCATTTCAATTTGATAGATGATCAATTTCAAATGATGACTTTTCATATAAAAACCTTATTAAATTTGAAAAGAGATCCAGATTGATCTTATTGGCTCCTTAATAATATCTCTTCAATCTTTTAAAACTCATTTTCATAACTCCTTCATTTTCATTGGCTATCAACTGTTAACATGGCGGGAGAAAACCTCATATATTACTTTGATCTCACCATGGTTTCTTTTAGCAACAATGTGACTGAGTGATCATGTTGTTGTGAAGAGTTATCTCTAACTTCATATTCTATTGAGACTTAATGACAACCATCAGATCATTATTCAGATCTATAGCTACCTCTTAATTGCTATATGAAATCACTTAACTTTGATTCTATTTGAGACTAAGAAATTAAGCTTTTTTCATCACTCATTTTATACCTTGGACCTCTTTTAGAGACTACATGACTATGTTATCTCTTAATCACTTTAAAATTTCCTTTACCCTAATTTTCTACTGAGATTACGCGACTATCACATGATTATCTTTTAATTAGACGGCTCGCGTGTAATCTCATTTACTTTATATACTTTTGTATTTTCAATTGAGACTTCATGACTATTGCAGATCTTACCTCTAATCTAACGGCTCATGCATAATCTTGTTTGCTTTTGACTTGACTATAGTTTACTTCGTAACTTCATGAATTAAGGAAGTCTCTATGTTGTGAAAATAAATTCTTTACCTCAGGTTCACTTTGAGGCTTCCCAAATAGCCCAAGTCTTCAAATGATTATTCATGTGTCTCAATCTAGATTTATGATACCTGAATCTCTGAAACTTTTCTGACCTTTTGACTTTCTATAGAAACTACATGGCATCAACATGATCTTCTTCTTTATATGGCTCAGATTTTTGTTGAAAACTAAATTAAAATTTAACTAAACTCTTCTTCAACCATGGTTCTTATCATGACACCATGACTGAGAAAACTCGAAGTCACGTATACATTTCTTAACTCAAGAGTTTTCATGGAGACTTTGCGACCACTACAAGATTTCACTTTAGATCAACGACTATCGTTTAATCTCTTATCTCTTGACTTAACTCACTTTTCTCTTTGTGACAATGCGACTACATGAAATTTCCAACTTAATCTCTGAATCAAGCTTGTTGTAACTCTGATTACTTTTAGAGACAACACGACTAAGTGAACCCGAAGTCGCTAAAGAAATTTCTTAACTTTGATTTTTCAAAGGGATTTCACAACCAATACAGGATCAAGATTTGTATCTACAGCTCATGTGAAATCTCACAAGGACTAAGAGTATGTTCATTTTTCAAAGAGACAACCCGACATAAAGGAAATTGCTGAGTCTCAATAAGAAAAAGGATATTCTTAAATCACAATGAGACTTCGTGACTTAAGTCAAATAATATAAAATAAAGCATATGACTTAAGTGACTAGAAAGGATTTCAACGAACTAGGGTTTTCCTTGGATAAACATGGAATTTGACCTAGGACTTAGGGTTTTTGCACTCTTTCTTGATTTCTAGCTTAAAAACCATTATTAGCATAGGAATTTTGACAACTCTTAGACAACATTTTCAACTCTTAGGCATGGGAATGACTGAGGATTTCAAAAAAATTTAGGAAGACTACAAAACTATAAATACAACCAATAGTGGCTCTATCTGAGGATGCTTAAATGCAATTTTAATGCAAGAACCACAGATCTCTAGTTGCAGACCAAGCAAAAGATTCTTACTAACCTATTACAGAAAGAAACATACCTATATACATATAATACACAAATTTACTGTGCATGAAACTCTTATTTCTCAACTGAAGAAAGGCTTCAAAAATAGCCCATGCACTTGCAACTTAAATTCTTCTTCATCCATGTTCTTCAAAATATAGGAATCTTTTATAAAGATCTGGGAAATAATAAAGGGACCTAGCCATAAAGATTCAAACTTCTTGTATTTCCCTTTATCTTCTGCTCTCACCTTCCACTGGAGTACTAGATCACCAGGCATAAATTTTCCATTACATGATCTCTTATCAAAAAGATACTTCATTTTCTGTTGCAATTTTATGTTCTCTTTCTGACCTTCTCTTCTTATTTCATCAAGCTCTGTTAATTTCATTATTCTATCTTTCATTGGGTCAGACACTTCTACCTCTTCTTGAATAAACTTATACACTGGTAACCAATTGTTCATAGGCATTCTAGACTGTAAGCAATATACAAGTTCAAAAGGGGATTTACCTGTTTCTTTCATGATTGTTATTCTATCATCCCATAGAGATAATCTTAACTTAGTGTGCCAAGCTCTTTTATTCTATTCCAAGGTCTTCTTCAAAATCTTGAAAATGTTTTTATTACTGGATTCTGCTTGGTCATTTTCCTAAGGATGATATGGGGATAAATAAGACATTATGATCCCATATTCATTGTAGAAATCCTTGATTTCATATTATCTAAAGCACATAGCATTATCTATCACTAGCTTAGCTGGAACAAAAAATCTGGTTAGAATTTTTTCTAGTAAAAAATTAGTAACCACTTTTCTTTTTGCTTTCTTGGTGGGAATGGATTCAGTCCACTTTGTAAAATAATCAGTGGCAACAAGTATCCAACTATGGCATCCACTAGATTTCTCTAAAAACTCTCCAATAAAATCAATACCCCACATTGCAAAAGGTGCTTCAACATTCATAGGGTTCAATAATAGGGCACCTAATAAATTTAACTTATTTGAGAACCTCTGGAAAGGCTCACATTTCCTAAAAAATGCATGAGTATCTATAAATATACTAGGCCAATAATATGTAGCCCTCAAAATCTTATGGGTAGTGTTCTTAGTAGAAAAATGCCCTCTACATACTCTAGCATGCATTTCAACTAGTACTTTCTCAGCTTGGCTCTTATCTAAGCATAACAATAGTACACCATTTCTATCTTTCCAATACAAATCTCCTTGAACTAGGGTATACTTTTGTGCTTGTAATCTGAGATTCCTTTTTTGATTGTCTGTCATGACCTCAAGATGATTGGCATTCTTGAGATAATACATGATTTCAACATAGAAGGGTTGTCTTTCAATACTTGTTACTGTTGAATCTTGTATCACTATGTTATTCACTTGTACCAAGTCTAAGTTTTCTTCTATCATAAATTTTTCTAGACCTTTTTGTTTAACCAATTTAGCAATATGGATTTCTAACTTAAATTCTTGAATTCTATTAATTCATTTACATCTCTTACCAGTCACTTCTAATTAAGTAAGAATGTGTTTTACTACTGAATGAGGAACATATGCAAGTATTTTGGCATAAACCAAGTAGGGTCTGAATGATTTAACAAATTTCACCAAAGCATAAGCCTGCTTCTCCATCATTTCATAGTTTAGTTCTACAACTTGGAGAGATTTTCTAAAAAATGCAATAGGATGCTCAGATCCCTCCTCATCTTTCTGAAGTAAGACAACAACAATAGTATGAAAGGATGCAAATAAGAACAAAGAAAAGGGCTTACTGTAGTCAGTAGATTTTAAAACAGGGGCCTCCTGCACTACTTTTTTAATATTTTCAAAGGCTAACTAAGATTCCTCATTCCACTAGAATTTTGGCATCTTTCTTTAATAAGTTAATGATTGGCTTGACAATTTCATCAAAATTTGTAATGAATCTTTTGACAAAATTGATCTTTCCTAGGAAAGATTGCACACCTTTTATATTTCTTGGAGTAGTGACCTTTTGAATAGCTTCTATTCTTTCAGGGTCAATCTTTACTTCATCTTTGGACAATATATGTCCCAATAGCTTTCCCTTTATGACTGTAAATTGACACTTTCTAGGATTCAGTGAAACACCATATTCTAAAGCTTTATTGAATTTTTTTTCCAGATGTTCACAATGATCCCCTACTTTCTTAAAAAATGCAGTCAAAGCATCTTGGTAGATAACCATGAAAAAATCAATAAACTCTTTGAATGCTACATCCATGGCTCTCTAGAAACTTGCTCCAGCATTTATTTGTCCAAATGACATTCTAGCATATACATAAGTTCCCGAAGGAGTAGTAAATGTAGTCTTAAATTGTTCTGACTCTTTTACAAGTACCTGGTTGTAGCCTCAAAATCCATCCATCATTGATAATATCTCACAACCAGTAACCTTATGCAATATTACTTCCATATTTGGTAGAGAATAATTTTCTTTCAAGGATGCAATGTTCAGATGTTTGAAATCAACACATAATCTTATGTCACCATTATTTTTCCTTACTGGTACTAGATTTGAAACCCAATTTGAATGTCTGATAGGCTAGATAATTCTTGCATCTTTTATTTTCATCAACTCCGGTTGTATCTTACAAGCCAACAGTGGATTAATGGGTCTTTGTTTTTGTCTAAATGGTTTTGCATCTGTTTTGAGTGGGATTTCATGCTAAAAAAGGTCTTCTCTATAAGATTTTAAATCTTCATATGACCATACAAATACATGCCTATGTTTTCTCAATAATTTTATCAAATTGGTTCTGACATGGGAATCCAATCCTTTTCCAATATAAACTATTTGAGGAGTGGTCTATGATCCTAAATTTGTCTCCTCTAAATCCTCAATCTTGGCATTGTTTATTCTTGATGAATGTTCACTTTGGTCACTAAAAAATGCCTCTAGTTCTACCAATCCCTCAGGAATTTGGTTAGAACTTAGTTGGACAATCTCATCCCCCAGTATATAATCCTTAGCATTAATGACCTCAAGTAAGGTATTGCAATCTACGTGTTGGTCTTCCTAATGATCAAGGCATTGAAGAAATCTAAGGATATCTTAGTCATCTTCAAATAGTTACTAGTTGTAAATATTGTCAGGGACAACTGGTCTTGTCTTAATCTCAACTACTGATACCTCATTTAGGGTCAAATCATCAATTTTCAAAGCAACATTAGTTAAGAAATCTGCCATAATGTTTTTAGGTCTTTCTATCCAATTTATATTGAAGGCATCAAAAAGTTCAATTTGGTCCCAAATAGCATGTCTATACATCTTTAGTCTATCATTCTTCACAACATATTTGGACCTTACTTGGGTTACTACTAACTCTGAGTCACCATAAACCTTTAAACACTTTATACCATGTTTAGCAGCATTGTCTAGCCCTAAAAACAAAGCTTCATATTCTATTGTATTGTTTATACATTGAAAAGATAACAAGAAATAATATTTAAATGTAGTACCTGATGGAGAGATAAGTAAAACTCCAGCTCCTGATCCTTGTTTTGATAAAGCTCCATCAAAATACATTTTCCATAAACCATCATTCTATTTAATCAACTCCTTCACTAAAGGATCAACATTTTTACATTGGTGAGCACTCCTTTTGATTATGAAATTCTCCATATCAATATCAAAACTGTAATTAATATTATTATCCTCATGCAACTCTATCATATGAGGTTTTCTACCTTCTCTAGACACTTTTACATTATTCAGATCTATATTTAAAGCAACATAGGACAAATTACACTGAATACTAGCCCCATTGAAGCACTCCACTTTTTGGACAACAACATGCCATAATGTGGTGGGATATAAACCACCAGTACACTCATAGTCAGTACTGTATTAGGGCATATATATAATTTGTAAGGTAAGGCCACAATGGTTCCAACAATAAGGATCTCTCTTGAATCCATTTCTTGACACTTCCAATGAGGAGTACCTACTTGCAATCTCATGGATTTCATGATTTCTGCAAGCATGATTGTATTAGATGCTCCTGAATCTATCATGCAATTTTTGAGCATCTTTTCATTTATTACCAATGTTGAGAAAAAGGGGTCAACAACCCCTACAAAGGTATTTGTGTTTAGGTAAATCTGAGGGATCTCAAAAATCATCCCCTCAAGCTCCTTTCCCTTATTGTTAGATTTATTTTCAACATATTCTAATTTTTGAGGTTTTACTGGTGATACATTATTTGACACTGAAAGGATTATTTCTTTGTTTTCTTATATCCTCATCATTTCTAGGAATTGGACCTTTACAGTCATCTAAGAAAAGCATTGGCCCATATCCACTGGAGTATATTTAACATAAAAAATTTTAGGTTTTTCTATAATGATATTATTTTCCTCTATTTGAATGTTCATAGCAGGTTCTTCCTTCTTGGATTTCTTATTTTCAAGTTTGGGAGAGGAAGAACTTTCTTCTGGCACTTTAGCTTTTTCTATATGTACATATTTTGGATCACTATCTTTGTTTACTATTTTGACCTTAGGTTTTTCTGCATTTTATGCAGGTCCCTCTCTTTTTGGTATATATTTGGCATCTATCTTATTTTTTAATGAATATGCCTGCTAACTGACTACCAACATTACCCACAACTCTACTTATTAGGTGGTATTTATTTCTTTCTTTGTTCACTGGATCAGCAGTGATTCTAGCCTTTTCTTCCTTGGAGGGTTTCCTTATGGTAGTAGAGCCTTGACTATTTTGTGCATAACATCTGATATTATCAACTTACTCTTCATCACTATCAGATAGGACTTGTTGGTGATATACCTTTGTTCTTCCTTGCGAACCATACATGTCATGGTTCTCAGTTTCTTCTTCTGAATCTACATAAGAGCGTGCATAGGCATTAGTCATATCACATATAGTGTGATCACATAGCTCATATTCTTCACATTCTTTCTCTTCATTATCAATGATATCCAAGGCTACAATACAAAAATTAGGGTTGTGTGGGGCTTGACAAGCCTCACACTAGTAAGTGTCACTGCACATATTCACAACATTTTTATGTAATGGGTTAGGGGTCCTATTTTCTGGTTTATCTTATCTAGGTGGAGCAATAGGATTTCCATCCTTGAGCTGAGTACCATAAAAATAATTATGCATCCTGTTTTCTGGATTATAATTATTTTTATAGGATGGTCTATTATTCTATGTAGCTTTGTATTATTTATACTCATCTTCTTTGCTTCTAATAAAGCGAGCATCATTTCTTCTACCCATTTTCCCTAATACCCTTTTGGTAATTTCTATTTTTACTACTATTTTGTATGCATCTGTGAGACTTCTAGGATTTTTATCTCTAAGTGCATAACCTGTTTTTGAGTCAAAAGCATTTAAGTATGTAGCCAAACATAACTTTTCATCTAGCTTGATTTTTTGAAAGAGCTTGTGCATAGCTCTCTAAAATCTTGTATTTAACTCAGTAACCTCATTGAAATTCATTTTTATGTTATTGATTTGATTTAGCAAGAACCCTTCATTGGTCTTGTCACCATACTGGTCTTTGAACAAAACAATTAGTTCATCTATAGATGCAACTTAACTATTAGACAATCCTCTAAACCATTCCCTAGAGATTGAAAAAATAAATTTATGAGGACATCTTAATGATTAATATTTAAATCATCTATGATATCTATGAATTTTCTTAAATTCACTTCACAAGAAATGACATTGTTTCCTAAAAACTTAGGGAGTTTTTCTCGAATATCATTAGTAACTTCATTAGGATAACCAAGAATTCCAATAAAAGTTAATTTATCATACCTTTCTAGGTGCAATGGCCTCCTTTGAAATTTTTCATCCTCCTATAAAGTAGTAACTTTAGTGTTTGAAGATGTAGTATTTTCACCACCAGCATAAGAATATTTAGAATATTGTAAAAAGTCAATGTTTTTCTTCATCTCCAAGGTAGAAGCTTCAGCTTCTTCTTTCTTTAGAATATTTGTTATAGTTTATTTCTCCCTTCTTGATATTCCAAGGTCAATGTCTAGCTTAGAAATTTGTTCTATTAGGATTTTATGAGTTTTTGGTTCCTCAACTTCATTTTTGGTAACTTTCTTTTTTCATGTATATTTAAAAGTTTGAGGACCTAAACCTTTGTGGGTGTTTGGAGTCTCTTGGTCTCTACGAGATCTCTCAATATTTTTTGCAGATTGACGTCTTAGAGATCTTCTTCTAAACTTGTCAACATCTTTTTTCTCATGTTTTTTTCTTTTTAAGGTCCTTTCCCCTTTTCTTTTGTTGAACAAGGGTTAACTACTTCATGATGATTCTTTCCTCTTTAGCAATCTCATCAGAAGGAACTTCAGAGTCAGTGTTGATTGTGTCACTTCCTTCTCTTTCACTAGAGGTAGTAGTAACTACATATGTTTCTAGTCAGAGGTCTTGGGCTTCTTCATACTATGAGGTGTTCCCCTCATGACTGGACTAATTTTTATCCTTCCTTCTAGTGTTGTTTTCTTCATTTCTTGGAGAAGAATCATCAATATTTGTTTGGTTCTTCTTTTATCTCCAATATATCTTAGTTCTTGAAGTAGTTGGGATCCCGCTATCCAACTCAACTTCAGGATTATCTCTCATTCTTGACCTAGTATTCATATTTGTATAAATATTTCACTTTTGCACTGATTATAGAGATTTTATTTTAGAGTCGCCACCCAACACAAGTTTGGGAGATATGAATACTACAAGAATAACCTAGACTAGCAAAAACTCAACTGTAACTTGATTTATCTTTTGATCACACTAGAGATTCCTTAAAAGTTTCCTTTTAATTTTTTTTCTTCAAATCCCCAGCAAAGTTGCCACCTTTTTAGGGATTTTTCTTGCAAGTACCTTTTTAAATTAGTATGAATGCTTTCTCTTGTATATTTCCAATATATTATATGCAAGAAAATCCTAATTCATGAGGATTGGATAAGATCCTCCTTTTTTTAGATCCACAGACTTAGGAAGGTATTACCTTTGAATGTTTTACTGTCTTGCAGTATTAGTTATAGGGGATTAGGTCTTCTTACTAGTTTCTTGAATGCCTTTTACTGTACCAACAAATAGAAAACTATCCAAATTACTATGATTAACCTGATACAAAGATTAATAAGCCAAAATATTATCTTGAAAATATAAAATAGTAATGTGATAAGGATTCTCATCCTTCTTTCTTTTATAGTTCTCTAAACTTAGGAGGGTCAACCTATTGATTCTCTCTTGAAGGAATCAAAAAATTGAATTGTATACTCTATAAATACAATCACTTGTAAATGTATACTTTATTATAAGTGTATGTAATTAGATTGATTTATTGATCTTAAATATTAGATGGGGAATAATTACTTAGAAAACCATAAACCGATGTCTGATCCTATGAGAAACAGAGTCAATCTTGAATGCAAATCCATAGTTAGGTGACTAATGAAAAGACATGCAACCTAGATAGAATTCCTTACAAAATATCTACTCACTCTTGCAACTTTGCTATTAGATCTTAATATCAATATTCATCTTCCTGGGATCATCTGAAAGAATTACTCCTTCCATGAAGGACCTTACAAATGACCTTAAAACTACCTTGCAGTTGATATATATAAATGCCTTACAAATAAACGTATAAATGCTTGAAAAAATATAAAGGAGACAACACAAGATATAAAATAGAGATTTCAATGTATTTTATTAATGTATAACTACTTCAAAATACATTCAATAGACCAAATAGTATAGAGGCTCAGACATAAGTGTAGTAGTCTCCCTTGTAATTATATTCCATCATTTCAAAAAGTTACAATATGCTCCATTTATAGGTTAAAAGCATCTTGGAATCCCTAGCATGTAAGGATGTAACAAGCTTTAGATGGTTTAAGACCTAACTCTAAAAATATAGAAAAGGACAAAAGACAAGAAGAGACCAAGCGGTGGATGGACAAAAATGAAGAATGAAATCTGATTTTGGTGCAGAGCCCTCACTCCAACAAATCACTGATTCAAGGCCATTCTTAGTCAGGGCATTGCATGAACATGGCACTATGTTCATACTCATCTCCACTTAATGGATCATGATGGGGATCATAGTCATTTAGGTTGTTATGTAGTTATTAAGTTGATATTAGTCCATTTGTAAAGGCCTAAGGCTCATTGGTGTTTCTATAAACCTTGAGTCCTTAGGACCTATGGGACAATTTGATTAGGAATATAATTATAAATAGGTTATTATACCTTAAATAAGGTCCTAGGCTAGTCTAGAGTCCCTAGGTTCCACCCTATAAAGGAATTGTTTAAAAAAAAAAAAAAGTTGTTAAGCAACTTTTCAAAGTTGCTAAGCAACTTTTCAAAGTTGCTAAGCAACTTTGCAAAAAGTGCTTAAAATTTGTCATATGTAAGTTTCAACCAATTAAAACTGAATATCAGACAGTTGATCGGTGAAAAATCAGTATATAAAAGCCATACAACCTTCCAAAAAGGTAGAAGTTGATAGATGTAAACATTTTTATTCAAAATCAATAAAATCCCTATTTTTTCCTTAAAAATCACTATTTTCTGATTCTGCACGGGTTGTATGGATTGGCAGTGATAGTTTAATGATTGGAGAAGATGCTATATTGAATTAGCTTTTGAATGCATTTGGTTTGAATTGTTTTGAAGGTCTGTAGACAAATTTATCGCAATTTTACTCCTACTATCCAGGAAACCCTAGTTCCAGCAGGGTTTTGGGAAAATGGGGTTATAGAACGCGACTATATCATCCATTTTGCACAAAACACAATGGAAATGGAAGCCACAGGAGTTTATTTTAGGATTCTTGAAGCAAGAAGTTGGAGGTTAAAGGGAATGATTTATACTTGCAAGTTTCAGACCAAATATTAGGATGTATTTAGTCCTGCATTATAGGAATTTGAGTATCTCGTGTTAGATATGCACAAATTGAGTAATCCAAAGGTCGATTAGGTGTTTTCAAATAACATTGAATAGATCCAAAGACCTTCCTTCCATATATGCACCCATTTCATTGGTCCTCCTTTGTAAACCAAGCCTATTAGGGCCCTATTAGGTCTGTGTACCTTGGAGGATTCTTGGAGTGCTGGAGTACATTAGGAGTTGGTCTTTTGGAATAGTGTTTGGGTTGATAAAAAACTTCATATTACATCATTTGATCTGGTGTTGGGGGTGGGATTGTGTCTAGTATCCCAATTTTGTCAAATTTGGCCTTGTAGCCTTGTTTTGGGAAGTGACTAGGAAACATAGTGAAAAGTTGTAAAAAGTGTGTTTATGAATCTAGTAATTGTTCTTAAGGATTATCAAAGGTGTATAATAGTCAGAGTAAGGGTTGAGACCTTTCTTGGAGATTGATTGGAACTCTTGGCCTCTTGGAGCAATTTGACCTCAAAGGTCTTAGGAGATCAAGCCTTCCACTGTTGCACTCTGCATCAGGTGGTATCAGAGTGGTTTGGATCTTGTGGAGTGCAGATAAGACATCATGTCTGAAGGGGAAGAAGGAGAAAGG
>MU217485.1:1082009-1096239 GCA_018584345.1 Thuja plicata | reverse complement strand
TTATGTAGTTATTAAGTTGATATTAGTCCATTTGTAAAGGCCTAAGGCTCATTGGTGTTTCTATAAACCTTGAGTCCTTAGGACCTATGGGACATTTTGATTAGGAATATAATTAGAAATAGGTTATTATACCTTAAATAAGGTCCTAGGCTAGTCTAGAGTCCCTAGGTTCCACCCTATAAAGGAATTGTTTAAAAAAACAACAAAAGTTGTTAAGCAACTTTTCAAAGTTGCTAAGCAACTTTGCAAAAAGTGCTTAAAAGTTGTCATATGTAAGTTTCAACTGATTAAAACTGAATATCAGATAGTTGATCAGTGAAACATTAGTATATAAAAGCCATACAACCTTCCAAAAAGGCAGAAGTTGATAGATGTAAACATTTTTATTCAAAATCAATAAAATCCTTGTTTTTTCCTTAAAAATCACTATTTTTCTGATTCTGCATGGGTTGTACGGATTGGCAGTGACCGTTTAATGATTGGAGAAGATGCTATATTTAATTATATTTTGAATGCATTTGGTTTCAAGTGTTTTCAAGGTCTGTAGACAAAGTTATCACATTTTTACTCCTACTATCCAGGAAACCCTAGTTCCAGCAGGGTTTTGGGCAAATGGGGTTATAGAGCGCGACTATATCATCCATTTTGCACAAAACCCAATGGAAATGGAAGCCAAAGGAGTGTATTTTAGGATTCTTGAAGTAGAAAGTTGGATGTTAAAGGGAATGATTTATACTTGCAAGTTTCAGACCAAATATTAGGATGTATTTGGTCCTGCATTATAGGAATTTGAGTATCCCGTGTTAGATATGCACAAATTGAGTAATCCAAAGGTAAATTAGGTGTTTTCAGATAACATTGAACAGATCCAAATACCTACCTTCCATCTATGCACCCATTTCATTGGTCCTCCTTTGTAAACCAAGCCTATTAGGGCCCTATTAGGTCTGTGTACCTTGGAGGATTCTTGGAGTGATGGAGTAGATTAGGAGTTGGTCTTTTGGAATAGTGTTTGGGTTGATAAACAACTTCATATTACATCATTTGATCTGGTTTTGTGGGTGGGATTGTGTCTAGTATCTCAATTTTGTCAAATTTGGCCTTGTAGCCCTGTTTTGGGAAGTGACTAGGAAACATAGTGAAAAGTTGTAAAAAGTGTGTTTATGAATCTAGTAATTGTTCTTAAGGATTATTAGAGGTGTATAATAGTCAGAGTAAGGGTTGAGACCTTTCTTGGAGATTGATTGGAACTCTTGGCCTCTTGGAGCAATTTGACCTCAAAGGTCTTAGGAGATCAAGCCTTCCACTGTTGAACTCTGCATCAGATTTGATCTTTGTCTCCATGTTATTATTGGCACCTTTGTCTGTATATGTTCACGATAGCCTCTGATATTTGTAGAGAGATCTAGTGACCACCATTATAGGCTAATTTACACTAGTCTTCAAGATGAATAACCTTCCTATGCTCAAAGAGTAGGTGCCAGGTGTCCTTATACTCTTCATCAATAATATCCAGGTCAAAAGTGATAGGATTTTTCTTCTTAGGCTTTGTTAAGACATCCCATTCTTTGACATCATCTTCTTTTGGCCATTCAAAGCTCTGATAATTCTCCAATTTTGTCTTTTGTTATTCCCAACTTGCATCCATAATGCTCTTGACATCTGTAATGAATTTATTAAAAAAAATTTCTTCCTTAAAGGCTTCATCCATAATCTTATTATATCTTTCCATATCTAATTCTCCCTTGTTAGAAACATATACCTCATTACTAGGCAATACAATGTCAAATTCTATGCTCCATACTCCTAGTGGCTTGATTTGGTTGTCTTTTGATGTTATTGATGGCACAAATCTATTTTAATCAAGCCCAAACATATTTATTCATACCACATTTTGATTTTCCTTTCCTTTAAAAAAGGACAAGACCACCCCAATATTTTTTATCTCCTTCCCAACCTGGGATACAAAATTATTGACTTCAACATGTAGGCTTGGAAATTTACCATAGGCACCATACACTATATTCACTTTATCCTTTAATACATCTATCCTATGCTACAAAATTTCCATCAATCCTCCTAAAACAACATCATTATTTTCTTTAAACCCTTGCTCTATTTCAATTTCAACATACTATGTATCCTCTGTTTGAATCTGAGCATTTGTTCATTCTTTAGGTTCAGCAAGGGAAACCTCAGGCATTTATTGCAATTTTTGAGTTAGGTCTGCAATTATTTTTTCCATTGCATTGATCTTTATTAGACCTAACTCTTTGTCCTTGGTAATCAAATTTGTCTCATCAAATAATTTCTTATATCTACTAGACATTTGCTCTTCCTTTGCTTCATTCAACTGAGAAAAATATGTCAATGCCTGAGATATTTCCAGGTCTCATGTATTATGTACTAACCAAATTATCTTTTCCCCCTCCATCTTCTCCTAAACATTTATCAGTGATGGCATCTAGTTCTTTGGGGAAAGAGACCACATTGAAAGGGCTTGAGACTTAGAGTCATATCCACACCCTTTTATCATTTCTCCAACATGGGTCTCATTAGAAATCTTGATATCAGACTGCCTCCATATTTGATATATTATAAATTCTGAGGCCAAGTCCCATCCTTCTACTAAGAGCATGCCACTAGACTTTACAAGATTCCTGGCTTCATCAGGAGTCAAATTTTCTGATTCTGGATCATATGCTTTGAGGGCTTGTAATGCTTCACTGGTAATTGCCTCTCCTCCTTGTGACTTTCATGGTGCTACAACTTGTTCTTTTTTTTCCCATACTAAGAAGTATTTAAACTCCTTAGTTTTGATGAATTCATCATCCTTTAAAAACTCCTCTTATTGCAATTCTCTTTCATCTTGGCACAGCATGATGGGCATCTCTACATTGTCATCAGTATCCTCCCTCTTTTTCTTGCCTTCTCATATCATCTTCCTTATTTGATGATCATAGGCACTTTTCCCTATGAATAGGGCACCAATTCTATCTTTTTCCTTCTTATGGGTCTTTGCTACAAATGGCTCCCCTACTTCTACTCTTTTCTTTTTCTATGGGGGTTCTACATCCACTTCAGCCTCTTGTGCTTCAGTTAAATCAATAATGTTTTCCTCATTTTGAGGTGGCTTGTCCTAGGGTGTGGACTACAAATAGAGTAGCTACTGCTATACTCTGATGATGATTGCTTATTAGGCCATCTGTCCTTGTCATCAATCTGATTATTGAGAAAGATATGATTCTCAATCATCTTTTCTAATTTCCTATAAGTAGGGAAATCCTGGGAAAAATCCACCAAATGGGATCCCTTTTCTCTTCAATTTTTTCTCTAGATCCATTAAATCATGGTATTTGATAATTTGGATCCAGTCACATCCTCTTCAAGGATGTTTCTTATTAAATCCTCTTTCTCACATGGCTGATGCTTCTTGGTGATTGGAATGGTAGGTGTCAATAGTTTCTTGGCACTCTCAATGAATCCTTCAGTATCAATATACCTATATAAGGCAATATTCATCCTATAATTCCTTAACCACCCATTAACAGGGTCATAAGCCCTCTTCCCAACTATAAAATCTAAGGCAATGAAATTCCTAGGAGTGAAATTTCACTTCCTCTTGGGGGCTAAGTGTTCTATGTCTGTTAACATGAGTTTCCAAAGAAACTCCATCATTGCAATTCTTGGTGGCACTCTATAGGGGAAAATATGTGGAGGTTGTGAACAACCATAAACTCTTATTAATGTAAAATTCTGGTCACAATAGAAGTTGCCCCAATTTTGGTCACCATTCCACTTGGCAATTAATTGAAAAGGTCTCAACAATTGTAGCACTTTTAAGGGATGTCTAGTCATATCTTCTCCCAAATTACTCAACAATGGGTAAACTACCCAATTCTCAAAAGCAAAAGATTCTTGCTCCCTGGAGGTATAATTCCACACTCTTAACCACAACTGTATCGGGTTTTATTGTCCATGGTATAATCTCCTAAGTTGTAGATTGATTTGGTCCAAATTAGGGAAATTGTAAAACTTGATGAGGTGCATCAGCAAAGATTACTGTAGGAACTTAGTGCTTCCTACCTTGTTCTAGATATCAACAAATCCTTGATGCAATTTATCAATTACAAACTATATGTAATCATAGTCTTTACTTGCATAGGGGCTCTGCAATTTGAGGATTATCATCAAAATATTTTATGATGCCCTCTCTCTTCCATTGTCTACTCCTAAGACTCTACATAGGGCATAATTTATATACTTCATATAGAAAGCAAGGTCTTTGTAGAAATATGGTGATGGATCACTTGGAATAGGGGCAATGTAATTTCTGGTTCCCTTTGGCATATGAACTTGGATCAATTTAGCCACAATAGGGGCCTGTTTGGTATATTTGGTAGCTAAGGCTTTCAAATTGATCTTAGTAGAATAGGGGTTGTAAATATTAAAAGCTTTCATGAATGAAGATCATTCTATGGTTACCAAGAAAGTTCCATCATCCTTCTTGATTAACTTAGAAACAATATCATATCTACTAGCCAATTCTAAAATCAATTCTACATCAATGAAAACATCTGGAACAACTAATTGGGCTAGTCCACTGGTCCAGGGGTTTGAAATAGGCATAGGGACATCTCTGTTCTTATAAAAATAACTAAATAAATGGTAGCCAGAATAGTGTGGTGTCTTGGCATCTCTTATGTATGCATAATTATCCCCTAAATACTCAATATTTACTTTTTTACCTCGATTGGAGCCTGGGAGTAACTGGATGAACTCTTCTGAATAGTTTCTTTTTCCTTTCACATCATCATCCCTGCTTACCCGACTGGTAGATGCAACACTTACTGCTCTTCTCATGATTCCTGGTATAACTTATCACTGATCAACTTTCCTTTTCTTTTGCCAATATTGGAACAAATCTTCTCCAAATCCTCAATATTCACTGTGAATCAACTTAAATATTCAACCTTCAACACTGAAAATCACACTCTGAATTCGGAACTGAAATCTCCAATGCTTACTTTGTAGACCTTGATTGTTTTTTTCTCACTAAAAATGCAAATCATTGATGTGAATTATGAGCTCTGGATTCTTGAAAACTTGGTAAGATATAATGATAATGGTAATACCTATAAATGCACCAATCTCTTTCATGGACTTGCAATTCAATCTTTTCTGTCTTACAGATGATCAATTTCAAATGATGAAATTTTATATAAAAACCTTATTAAATTCAAAAAGAGATCTAGATTTGATCTTATTGGCTCCTTAAGAACAACTTATTAATCTTTTAAAACATGTTGTCATAACTCCTTCATTTTCATTGGTTGTCAACTGTTAACATGGCACAGAGAAAACCTCATATATTACCTTTATCTCACCATGGTTTCTTTTAGCAACAATTTGACTGAGTGATCTCATTTTTGTGAATAATTAACGACAACCATCAAATCATTATTTAGATCTACAGTTAGCTCTTAATCACTATATGAAATCACTTACCTTTTATTCTCTTTGAGACTGAGAGACAAAGGATTTTTCATAACTCATTTTATATCTTGTACTTCCTTTAGAGAATACACGATTGTGTTATCTCTTATTCACTTTAAAATTTCCTTTACCCTGAGTTTCTACCGAGATTACATGATAGTCACATGATTATCTTTTAATCAGATGACCTGCGTGTAATCTCCTTTACTTTATGTACTTTTTTATTTTCAATTGAGACTTTGCGACTACCGCAAATCTTACTTCTAATCTAATGGCTCATGCATAATCTAATTTTCTTTTGAATTGATTGTAGTTTACTTCGCGACTTCATGACTTAAGGAAGTCTCTATGTCCTAGAAAGAAATTCTTTACCTTAGGTTTAATTCAAGACTTCCCGAATACCTCAAGTATTCAAATGATTAGTAATGCATCTCAATCTATATTTATCATCACTGAATCTCTAAAAATTTGTTGACCTTTTGACTTTCTATAGCGACTACACGCCATCCATAGGATCTTCTTCTTTATACAGCTTAGATTTTCATTGCAAATAGACTTAAAATTTAATTAAACTCTTCTTCAACCATGGTTCTTATCATGACACCGCAACTAAGCAAACTCAAAGTCGCGTATATATTTCTTAACTAGAGAGTTTTCATGTATACTTTGCGAACACCGCAAGATTTCACTTTAGATCAATGGTTATCGCTTAATCTCTTATCGTTTGACTTAACCCACTTTTCTCTTTGCGATAATAATACTGCATGAAATTTCCAACTTAACCTTTGAATCAAGCTTGCAACTCTGATTATGTTTAGAGACAACGCAACTGAGTAAACTCAAAGTCTCCAAAGAAATTGCTTAACTCAGATTTTTCAAAGAGATGTCGCGACCAACGCGAGATCAAGATCTATATCTACGGCTTGCGTGAAATCTCACAAGGATTGAGAGAATTTTTTTTTTCAAAGAGACAACCTAACATAAATGAAATCGTTGAGTCTCGATAAGAAAAAGAATATTCTTAATTCACAATGAGACTTCACAACTTAAGTGAAATAATATAAATAAAGCATATGACTTAAGTGACTGGGTTTCTTGAAAAAGTAACAATAAATTAGAAAGGATTTCAATGAACTAGGGTTTTTCTTGGATATGCATGGAATTTTACCTAGGACTTAGGGTTTATGCACTCTTTCTTGATTTCTAGCTTAAAAACCATTATTAGCAGAGGAATTTTGACAACTCTTAGATAGGATTTTCAACTCTTAGGCATGGAAATGACTAAGGATTTCAAAAAAATTTAGGCAGACTACAAAACTGGAAATGCAACCAACACACGAAGAATAGTTTGTTATAAGATCAACGATCAAATTAATTCAAAGAGAAGATTTAAGGCACAGAATAAGCGGTTAACAAATGTTTGTTATTTCCAAAAAAAACCAAGTAATAAGGTAAAAGTGACACAGTCACCAAGAGGAAAAGAATATGTAACGGTTAAAATCAATTCATAATGACCTAACGCATGAGATTAAGAGGAAATAAATCTTATATTTATTGGATGATTTATAGAGAAGAACAAAGTGATGATACAGAGAAGAGGTTGCTATTGTTAGTGAAAGTTAAAGGAGTTATTTGAAGAACAAGGAGAAGAGAAGAGAGCACCGAGAAGATATTTAGCTACAACAGAGTAGATCTGAGCAAGTGTTACAATTTGAGATTGAGGTAACAAAAATTTCATATCACATTGAGTCTGATCAACATTTGTTTTGATGCAATATAAAAGACATTGTTGAGTTGTTAATACTATTGTATTGAGACCTATAAATCCCAATACTGGGTAGATCTTAACTGATTTGATATTTGTAAAACCTTTAATAGGGTACATCTCTAAGTGTAGAGATTTTAAAATCTTCTAACCAAGTAGACCAAACAAGTCTTTTTATACTCTTAACCGAGTAAGCTATCAAAATGGTTAAACATTGTAAGGTCTAACTGAGCACCCTTTATATTAAAGTTAGTAAATGTTGTGGATATCATCCCCACTATAGTGTTTTCTTGTGACTAAGGATTTTTTCATTACAAAAAATATGGAGTTATGAGTTCTTTTACTCGAATATTTTGATGATATGTTTTATAAGCTTTACATTTGTTTTATTTCAAGTTATTTAATTTGGAAAACAACAATAATTTATATGGTATCTAAAGTTTCAGTTATAAAAATTTTTGTGGTAATAATTCACCCCTCCCCTTTTAGTCCCAACATTCCATAGTCAATCCAAAAATTGGTATCAAAGCTACTACTCTTGAGTTATAAGGTTTGACCACCTGAGAGTTAAATATCTTATTCATGGAAATTTTTAGGCAATTCAAAATAATTGATGGTCTTGAATCCGAGTTGGAGAGTGCAAGAGAGTTAATCATTGATTTGAAAAAGAAACTTGAGAAGTCTCTAAGGATAAGATTAAAAATATATGGTGAACTAAAGGTTATACAAGAACAAGTTGATACACTTGAGATAACATCTGAAGGAAAAGGTACATATGAGTTTGAATTGGTTGTAAAAAAACTACTAGAAAAGAATAATATACTTACCAAGAAATTGAACCTAATGAAGATAGTTCTTGAAACCAACATGATAAGAATGACTGAATTGATTGAAGGAAAAAGGATTGTTGAAGATAAAAATAAAATGGCGGAAGATGATAAAAGACAAGTTGAAATTAGGTTATTAAAGAAAGACAATGAGATCATGAGAATGAGATAAGTTCACTATGATATGACTAACAAACTTCTAAGTGAAAAACAAGATAACATAAGAAAATAATTTGAGAACCAAACACTGAAAACTAAAATTGAAAGAATGGATCAAAGACTGAAAGATGAGAAACATGCAAATGAAATACTGAAAAGAAATGAAGAAGAATTGAAATCTTTGGATTAGAAATCTAAGAATCAAAAGCAAAGGAATGAAAAATAGGAATTGGATTCAAAGAGAATAGCATTAGCGAGAAAGGAGAATCATCAAATGAACATAAAGATGAAAGTACTAAACCCCCACCAAAACAAAAGAAGAAAAGTTGCAATTATTGTGGGAAGCATGGATATACTACTAATATCTAGAGGAGCAAGAAAGGTAAATCACCGAGTACACAAAAAAATTTATGGTTATTGTTTTAGATGCAATAGGTATGGAAATCAAGCATTTGAATGTAGATCTAATCTTGCCAACAACATAAGGAAACCAAAGTTTGATGGTTACTTCAAGAATTGTAATAGTTTTGTGTTGGAAAGTTCACTTCCTAGGGAAGCATGACTTATTTTGTGTTGTCAATCATGGCAACAAAATCATACTTAAGTTCTATCATAAAAGGAAAAATGACTAAGTGTGAAAATAGGGCAGACAGACACATACAAAGATTAGTACATCAGCGCATGTGTTAGAGGTCACACTAGAGCATACAGGCTTAGGTATATACTCTATGGTGTATATACATGCTAGATCCAAATGCGTAGAGTACAGAACATCAGTATGGAAAAGTTACAGACATATTAGTAGACCTACAGTTCAGGAAACAGAGCATGGAAGCCGACTACAGTTTTGATCAGTGTGAGTGATTTTGTAATATAATGGCTAAGCGCCTTTAGTTATAAGTTTTTAATAATGTAATTAATGTTATAGTAAACATGCCTAAGCCAACTTGTTTGGAAGCATTGTGTATTTTTGTTTTAAGGCTGACTAGTGATTTGTTTTTGGGTCATGCCTATTCAGATTTGAAGATATAAGTATGATATATAAAGATATGTTACAAGTATCGATTATTATGTAAGAGGAAGTTATAGAGCGACAGTACTATAAATTCAATAGATGATATATCTCTTTGAAGGAGTAAGAGCATCCGTGCATACACGGAACTGATCAGACAATAGTGTCATTATAGTAGTTCATTTTGATATAGTGCATATCAACATTCAGAGGGTTTTAGCCTTCATATTATTTGGAAGTGAGCCTAGGCAGTGAGCCATACACCCCTAACAGGGTTATTGTAAAATACTCCTAATAGGGTCAGACCTTTAACTAGGTCATTGTACTTAATTTATAAAGACTGCTTCTAATAGGGCAAAGGAACTTTAACAGGTTCATTATACCTAGTATAATATTTGTGGGTACTAATCCCCACCGGAGTTTTCCTCTTATCAAGGTTCTCCATAATCATATCATGTGTTATGTGTTCTTGTGTTATGTTTCTTTGGATGCACATTTGATATATGTTTAATTGGCTGAAATATAATTGATCACATGTAACTTATTAAATGATTGACTATATTAAGTTGAAGATGATGCAAGACATTAAATCAGTTAATGGTTTGTATTGTCATTGATGTCAACTTGATATCATCTATATGGTCATGCTAAAGACTTCTAAGAATCAATGGAATAAAGGTTATGCTTTCAGAAATGCATAGAAGTCTAGTATTCACTAAGTGACAGACTACACTGGTGGAGTGCACACCATCAGTAAAGACAGAGATAAAAGTCACAGTGATGCCCAACGAGCAGAAGATAGTATTGCCCGACAAAGTAGAATCATAAGATGCCCGAAAAGATAAAAATAGTGTTTCCTGATGAACAAGATCCAATGATGCCCAACATATGGAGATCCCAAAGCTAACTGAAGTGACATTGAAGGAACTGGTAGTTGTCACCGATGACGAACTGCAGAATTGACCGACGGAACAGGGAGATCAGAAATTGACAAAATATCTAGCTGGCAGAGCTAAAGGATAGACTTAACTGGTTGTTTTATTTGTTTTATTCAAAAATAGTTAAGTAAAGTGATTTGTATAGTTGGCAAGAAGATAACTATGAGATAAATTAGGAGTTAAAGCCATAAATCAAATTGGCTGGATTATTTTTCACGTCAAGAATCAAGAATCAAGAATCAAGAACCTAGAATTAAGGAAATCATGTATATTTAAGAGACAAGAATAATTCATTCTTGAGAGGTGGTTGCTAAGAAATTAGATACATGGGGGAGTGAACTGATAGAAGATGTTGAAGAGAAACTGATGAAGGATTAACTTCATGCAGTCTTGATCAATCAAGCTGAGGGAGAGCTAAAGAATTCTGCAGACACTGACGGACAGAGAAGAACGTCATCAAAGAGAAGAAAGAGTTGAGTACAAAGGAATTGTATTGATACATTGATCAAAAATATATTGTAAGTAAATAGATCTGAAAATCTGCAATTAAGTTGCATTAGAAACAGGTCATTTTGTTTCAATTTAATCATTGAAGCATTAAGTCTCTTAACAGAGTAGGACTTAACAGTCTTTTATAATTGAGGTATATCCTAATAGATTATCAGAAGGTTGACTCATGATAGTAGCACGAGTCTTACCTAAATCTTATTGACAATCTAAGAAGGAGGTTGATTCAAGGATGGTAGTAAGATTTTCATAAAGCCTATTGACAGTCATGAGACTGATTCAAGGATGGTAGCATAGATGCCAGATACTTAGTGACAACCTATGTATTAAAAATCCTCTAACAAGTTTACACTTAACAGTGTGTTTGTAACCTTTAACAGGGTTGGCTCCTAAGAGGGCTCACTTCAAAAGAGTGAAAATTTTGGGTACTAGTCCCAGTGGTTTTTCCCTTAACAGGGTTTCCACGTTAAAATCCTTGTGTCATGTGTATTGTTTATTACTTTAGTATTTTACACTCTAGATATGCATTCATGGATTGACTGGTATACTTTGTACATTTACTGAGTATTGGAAAATACAGTTTACTGCTTATTGGTTATCAAGGAGAATAAGGATAGACAAGGTAAACTGATAGATAGTTATTTATTTCAAATATTTCAATGGCATGCATCTTTTTGGGACTTAATAATTAGAGAAGTATAGATTGGTGGATTAAAGTTTAAAAAGGATAAATTTTCTGAGGCCACTGATTCACCCCCCCCCCCCCTCTCAGTTATTACTAACAATTGGTATCAAAGCTTGTGTGCTTAGAAGCAAGGTTTTAAGACCTAATTTAAAGATCACAAGATGAACAGATGAGATGTGCCCAAGTTGAACAAGAACAACTTTGCTTCATGGAAAAGAAGGATAAAGCTTCACTTATCAGGTATTGGAAATGATATTACTCAATACTTAGAAATTGAATATGTGTTTCCTATAGGACCATTGATAGTGGATCAATTAAGAGTAAAGCATGAAAATAACTGCATGGTTATAGAGCTTTCAGCCTCACTCTCTGATGCTAAATTTGAGGATGTCAAAGATTGCAAAAATTCAAAAACAATGTGGGACAAGTTGAAACTTGTACATGGAGGTGATGCAAATGTTCTGAGAGCCAAGGTAGAAAGCCTTAGAGAAAAGTTTGATGATCTCAGAATGGAAGAAGGTGAAAACATCACACAGTACAACACAAAAATAAAGGAAGTAGTCAATGCTATACAAGGTGTTGGAGGTACACTTAAAGAGGAGACAGTGGTAAGTAAAATCCTAAGAACCTTATTTCCCATATATGCTATTAGAGTCTCTGCTATTCAAGAAATGAGAGTAGTGGCAAATAATATAGTCACTCTTGATAGCCTGATTGGTAGACTGATTTCATTTGAGATGAACAACTTTGATAATAGTGTCTTACCAAGCTTAGAGTCTACATTCAAGTCTTCTGTGAGAATAAGCAAAACTAGTCAGAGACATTCATCTAGAAGAGACAGTGAAAGAGAAAGTGAAGAAGAAGATCTAGATGACATTGAAGCACTCATGGCAAGAAGAATGCTGAGAGGCAAAGGTAATTTACCACTTGTATAATTTAATTGTAAAGAGATTGGACACTTTTCTACCAGATATCCCAAAAGAAAAGATGACAGAAGTGATAACAAATATTTTGAGAAGAAATCTGACAGAGGTGATAACAAAGATTACAAAGGTTATCGACGACTAGAAAGAAGTGATACCTGAGATTACAAGGACAAAGGCAAGAAAGCTAGCTATCTAGCTACTTGCAAAGATGAATATACTAACGCTGAACCGGATGATGATATTGAGATAGTGTTTGTAGCTGTGAAGGATGATTCAGATGAAGATGAAAGGTATGAAGAAACTGCACTCATATCTAAGATCAGTAAAAATGATATCTAGATTATAGATAGTGGCTACACTCACCATATGACCGGTGACAAAGAAAAGTTTAATACTTTTGAATACTATAAAGGTGGTATAGTAAGAATGGGAAATGATTCTCCTTGTCAAATTGAAGGTAAAGGAACAGTAATGCTGAATAACCTATTTAAATGTGAAAATGCTTATTAGGTAAAAGGATTGAATTATAATCTATTATGTGTTTCTTAGCTAAATAATTTAGGTCATAAAGTAGCATTTGAGAACAAGAAGGCAAAGATCTTCAATGAATCAGGAACACTAATTGGTACTGGTGAACAAACCAAAGGTAACTTATTCTATCTGAATGATACAAACCCCACTTGCCTGATGACTAGAAATGAAGACATATGGCTATGGTACAAGAGGTTATGTCATGTGAAATTTGACAACATGATGAAGATAAGTAGGAAAAGAAGTGTAAGAGGCTTACCGACGATGACAAAGCCAGACAAAATCATGTGCAAGAATTGTCAAAAAGGTAAAATGACTAAGTCTAGTTTCAAAAGAAAAACCCATACATCAGATGATATTCTTGAATTAGTCCATACTGATCTATGTGGACCTATGAAGACAAAGAGCTATTATGGAGATAGATATTTTATTCTCTTTGTTGATGATTACTCTAGAATGATGACAATCATGTTTCTAAAGGAAAAATCTAAAGCATTTAAGATGTTCAAATGGTATAAGGCTATGGTAGAAAAAAAAAAAGTGGTAAGGATCTAAAATGTTTGAGATCAGATAGAGGAGGAGAATTTATATCAGATGAGTTCACTAATTTCTATAATAAGCATGGTATAAAAACATAGGTTTCTGCACCAAGAACACCATAGAAAAATGGGATTGCTGAGAGAAGGAATAGATCAATAGTTGATTGTGCAAGAACACTAATGATAGAGAAGGACATCACTCAGATCTTCTAGAGGGAAGCTATTAGCACTACTGTTTAAACACTTAATAGAGTACAATTAAGAAAGGACTCAAAGAAGACTCCTTATGAGCTATGGTATGGTAAAACTCCCAATGTAAGTTACTTCAAAATTTTTGGTAGCCAATGTTATGTCTTAAAAGATCAAAGAAATGGAAAGCTTGAATCCAAAAGTGATGAAGGTATTTTTCTGGGGTATTCTACCAAAAGAAAAGGTTTCAAATGTCTAATCAAGGCTTCTAAAAAAATAGTTGAGAGTGCAAATGTAAAGATTGATGAGTTTGCAGAGAAGAATGAGCTGGAAAGCACAAAAGAACCAGAAGACTACAACAAATTTGTATACTGTGAAGAACCCAAAACTCTACCTGAGCAACAGTGTATAAATCCAGAACAACAGAATGTTGCAACCGACAGTCAGAATGGTGTTACCGACGGTCAGGATACTGATCAAGATAATGTGCAAAGTAATGAAGATCAAGCTGATATTCAAAGACATATATCTGTACTTGCAAGATATGTAAGAAGGAATCATCTAGAGGACCAGATCATAGGAGATAAGAAAGCTGGTACAAGAACAAGAAGTAAGTCTTTAAACTCAAATTGCTTAATTTGTGAGTTTGAACCAAA
>MU217485.1:1046019-1077917 GCA_018584345.1 Thuja plicata | reverse complement strand
CTTATTAAAAGGCTAAGAAAAGATCTGAAAGATTGTTCTACAAGTGATCTAGGACAAATGGTCAAAAATCTTAATGAAGAGAATAAATCTCTAAAGGATAAAATTGAAGATCTAGAGGAACAACTTATAGATAGCCAGAACACCATTGAAGACAAGATCAAAGAAAGAAAACAATTGGAAGATGAACTTCTACAGGAAAACATGAAAGTCTTGGAATTGGAAAACATGAAGAAGAAGTTGGAATCTAAATTAACAGAAGCAAAGGATAAGATTGATAAACTCCACACAAGTTCTGATTCAATTCAATCCCAACTCAATGCACAAAGGCAAAAAGGGAACACTACTGGTCTTGGATTTAGTATAGCACAAGCTGAAATCAAATTGTCACAAGAGAAAAAAAAAACACTTGAAGCATCTTCAGAAGCTAAGAAAGTTGAAGATACTATAGAGGTTATATCTGAACCACCTAAAATATAAATCAAGCAAGTTAACAAAACTTGTTATGCATGCAATAAATATGGGCATTTGGTAAGAGATTCCAAAGAGGTAAGACCTTTTAAAGGTTATTGTTACTCCTATAGAAATTTTGGTCACAGGGCTATACATTGCAGAACAAGTCATAAGAATCAACATCAGTAGAATCACAGAAGTATGAATCAAAACAATCAAAGAAATCAACTCTCAAGAAATTTGCAAAACATTACATGTCAGATATGAAACTACAATGGACACAAAGCAAAGAAATGCAACATGATGAGAAATAACATCAGACCTCCTATCATTTGTCACACATGTGGAAAGGTTGGACATATCACAAGGTTTTGCAGATCCAAAAATCAAAAACAAGAGGATCCTAAAAAGTCACTATTTGAAGAGAAAGGAGAAGTCAATTTTGTCAAAGAAAATGAAGATTCAAGAAAGATCTTGGTTGAAGTTAAGAAGGACAATAATGTTGAAAAAGTATTTGATGCATCCACAGTGGACGCACCCTCTACTTCTGCTTGAATAGACCTTCTTGGTCTTAGGGGGAGCTATTCTAGCTTAGAACCCCTGCGCAGTTGGTGTACTCACTTCAGAGTATGTGCCTTTGGATTCATGGTTAAAAGCTTAGATTACATCTATATTCATTCATGCATTATCTAAATTGCATTGGGATAAAGTTTGAAAATCTCTATGTATGGTTGCAAGCATTAAATGCGGCAGATCGTATAAAAAGAAGTTTGTAGTCGATCATTTTCACATTTACATTTGAGAGCATAGAAATTGAAGAGAATTAGAGCACTAAGACATTAAAGCATGAAGGCATAAACATTTTGGCAGTTGGAGCGAACGGGTAATCAGTTTGAAATGGAGCCCTAGCCGTCACACTGTTTAAGAATTTCGTGGAAACCCTACATAAGCAAACACCAAGTAAGTATGGAAACCCCAGTTTTGTTTGATGTAGCAGAGAGGAAGAGGTTCATATTTAAGAAGAATCCATTCAAATCCATACTAGATGATGTGAAAGGGTCTTTCTCCAAAACCCTGCTTGGCGTTGTTCACGTAGAAGATATCCTCATGTACATTTACTGTAAGAAGGAATCATTAGGAGATGATAATATAGCTTCTCATATGGCATCAATGTTAAATAAGGACTTCACATTCAAAGATGATTTTAGTCACTTACAAGATAACCCTATTATTGAGTATTCGAATGCGCATGAGTTTGAAGAACCAGAATGGGTAAAGATTTTGTTAAGCAGAATTCATGATGATGTCTTTTGGATTGGTGATGTTCCTATCCGTATCACCACAGAACTAATCCATCAGTTAAACAGACTTCCAATGAATAGACCATTATTTCCCACTGGTAAGGATGTAAAGAAACAAATTGAGAAAGTTTGTCCAAGAGTGATAGGTGCAGAATGACAGTTGACCCTATCAAGGAGGATGACATTAAACTCATGACAATGATACTTGGATACAAGTTTCAGTAAGGAAGAAGGTTGAATAGTGTCTCTGCAGCAACAATCCTTTTAGCTATCAGAATAGTAAAGGACAACACCCAATACAATCTATGTGAGATCTTGCGCGTTTAATTGATTGAAAATATCAGAATCATCAAACATGACAGAAGCAAAACATTCAGGTTTGGATCAATGATCATCTATTTGTATCACCACATAGTTTGAAAGGTAGTAGACCTTTATCTAGACAAAGGAAAACCTACAATGACTCAGATATCTCTCAAGGCCACAATAGACAGTAGTGCAAGAGATACAATGGATATGGATATAAAGATATTCAGGGTCAAAATGCAGAGCGGGTTCAAACTATCTAAGAAGATAGTTGACAAATACAGGGATACAATATGCTTCATTGTTGAGAAATATTGCACATGCATGGAGGATGTTGAGCCTAGAATTAAGTGGATTCATCCACTAGGGTATGAAGTAGAAGACCATGTGTTAGAATGATATGTGCAAGTCTTATTGTCAGCACCTAAAGACCCTAATGAACCTAGATGGGGCACTTACAGAGAAAAGACTGACGAAGTGGATATTGAACTACAACTTGCTGTTAACAAAAGGAAAGCATCCAAAATGACATCTAACATTCTGAAAAAGCATGGAATCACACAAGAATATTTAGACAAGGCAAAAGAAGCTGAAATTGCACAAGTCAAAATTGAGAAAACTATTGAAACATAGAAGAAGAAGAAAAAGAAAAATTAGGAGAGTACCACTGCGCCTACTACAACCATTGATCTAGATACATCTCCACCTTCTATACCTAGAAAGAAACCTAGAGGAAGGAAGCAAGCGGCTACAATTCATCCATCCTCAAGAGCTACTCTGAGCAAAGCTAAGAATGTTCAAGCTCCACCTGAGGTAGGATTTAGACCCAGTCTAAATATCATGAAGAATAGGATTGTTAATGAAGGGAGATTAGATACATTATCAAAAGTCTATGAAAAGTATCAAGATATGGATAAGACTGAGATACATTCTATGATCATATCTCAAATGATCAAGTTTAAGAAGTCTATTCTTGAACTCAAAACAGTGATACTGGATATGTTATGGAACATACTGGAGATCATGAAAAGACATGCAATTGAGGAAGACATGAAGATTAGAGAATAAACTTTGGATACTCTTCTTCCTATTTGTTCACATGATGAGAAGGCTATTTTTTTAGATCTAGTGAAGCCTCGTCTCTGAACTAAGACAAGGACTCTACAAATTATGAACAAGGAGTATGAACAGATTGGTAAGGAGATTGAAAAGGCATTTGCACAAGTCTTTATGGACAAACATATGTATCCACCTACGATGCCTACACCAAAAGTTACCCTAGCTCCTCAGAAATAGGTTACAACTCCAGTAATTTAGATTGCGCCTATAACAGGTCCATAGGATTCAGTGCTCATAATGAAAATAACCTCTGAGACATCTAAAGATACAGAGGATACTATAGTGATTGATGATGTAAAGATATCTATGACAGCTTCTGATAAAGATATGGATAAAGTTGATGAAGCATTTGTAAACACCAAGGAAATGAACACTAATGACACGTCTCTACAACAAGATAGAGTTCCCATCAATGATCAAGTTGACATAAATGAAGATACTCAAGATGATATTCAAGGTGACAAGACACCGACAAAAGAGAAACTAGTGAAAGTTGAATGTGTGGATACCAGCTAGAACACTATATTTTCACCATCCAATCAACTATCTACCCCATTGTTGTCAAGGTTAACTCCTGACTCAGCAAATTTGGATGCATGGGGAGAAGAAGACCTAATCAAAATCAGCATCCTTGCCATGGAAAAGGAAAAAGAGAAACAAGGATGAGGAACCCTCGCTTCTTGGAAACAGTGAAAATTTTGAATGACTTAGTGCCTATTGATCAGAAAGTGGGCAAAATACAATCAGTTGAAGATGTAGAAAACATCTTATTAAACTTCAAGTCACATTTAACTAGCTTAGTAGAATCAACTACTAATATTACAGAAGATGAATACAAAAAGGAGAGACTAAATGACTTGGTAAAGAACTTTACCTTAGATCTGAACTCCTTAAATATTGGGCAGGCTATATTGAAGGAATTGGCAGACAAAGGAAAGAAAGTCATAGAAAATTGTATGGATAGAGTGAAGCTCACCACTGAGCACACTAAAAAGATAGCAGAAGTAGAAGAAATGGTAGATAACATAAGGAAATCAGTTGAAAACTCCACGTAAGACATACACATCTACAAAAATGTCTACCAAGGGTAGTTAGACAAAATTGAGAAAGCAAAGTTAGAAATCAGAAAGATAAGGGTAAGACAAACATAGTTGAGGAATGCACTTGCACCATCTCTAGCAGTTCTCAATGAGAACATCAAACAAATTGATAACACCATACAGACATATGATCAAGGTCCTTGCATGGATCTGATGAAAATGGAAAAGTTGACATATGCTTTATGCGCGCATCTTCAGACAGTTGATGCAATGAAAGTCTTTTGGCAGAAAGAGATTCAATCTCTTCAAGTTGTGTACTCAGAAGTCTACATGGAGTAATTATATTGAAGAATTATAGTTTTTTGCACACCTTTGTCATTAATGTCAAAGGGAGAGTAGTATAAAATGTGTATATGCGGAGAAGTATATATGTATATACAGTCATTTTTGTATGAAGTCATTTTGAGTAACTTAGCCACATTCCTTTGTTGCCATAAATGAAAAAGGGGGAGATTGTTGGCAAGTTGACTTCCTGAGGAAGCATGACTTATTTTGTGTTGTCAATCATGAAAAAAAAGTCATACTTAAGTTCTGTCATAAAAGGAAAAATGACTAAGTGTGAAAATAGCGTAGACAAACACATCCAGAGATCAGTACATCAGCGCACATGTTTGAGATCACACCAGAGCATGCATGCTTAGGTATGTACTCTATGGTGTATATACAAGCTAGATCCAAACATGTAGAGTATGAAACATCAGTACGAAAAAGTTAGAGACAGATTAGTAGACCTGCAGTCTAGGAAACAGAGCATGGAAGCCAACTACAATTTTGATTAGCGTGAATGATTTTTTAATGTAATGGCTAAGTGCCTTTAGTTATAAGGTTGTAATAATGTAATTAATGTTATAGTAAACACGCCTGAGCTAACTTTTTTGGAAGCATTGTGTATTTTTGTTTTAAGGCCGACTAGTGATTTGTTTTTGGGTCATGCCTATTCGGATTTGAAGATATAAGTATGAAATGTAAATATATGTTACAAGTGTCGATTATTATGTAAGAGGAAGTTACAGAGGGATAGTACTATGAATTTAGTAGATGATATCAGTCTTTGAAGGAGTAAGAGCATCCACGCATACACGGAACTGATCAGACAACAGTGTCATTACAGTAGTTCATTTTGATATAGTGCATATCAACATTAAGAGGGTTGTAGCCTTCATCTTATTGGGCAGTGAGCCATACACCCCTAATAGTGTTATTGTAAAAGACTCCTAATAGGGTCAGACCTTTAACCAGGTCATTGTACTTAATTTGTAAAGACTACTTCTAACAGGGCAAAGGAACTTTAACAAGTTCATTATACCTAGTACAATATTTGTGGTACTAATCCGCATCGGATTTTTCCTCTGATCAAGGTTCTCCATAATCATATCATGTGTTCTATTTTCCTGTGTTATGTTTCTTTGGATGCATGCTTGATATATGTTTAATTGGCTAAAGTATAATTAATAGATAAACACTGATTCACCCCCCCCCCCTCTCAGTTTTTCTAACAGTTTGGACACAAAGATGAAGAGTAGAGAATAAACAAAAGAAATGACAAATGGAAGCCTAACTGAGAGAATTCTAATACTAATTAACCAAGTAGGAACATCTATACCATGGGACCATAATAAAAGAATTTTATGTTTATCCCGTGGATGGTATGGACACATTGCTGCAAATTACATGTTGATGCAGGGAAGAAACAACTGAAGAGCATGGAGAAAACCCTACATGACATGTTTTTATTGTCATAAGTTAGGACAACTAGCAATAAATTTTAGATACTGAGGTGATGTACCGACCGAAGATGAATCTAAAGTGTAAGCCCCATTTATTGTTAATGAAATCTAACAACAAATGAATAAAACCTGGAGGAGAAAGACTCAGGATGAAGGGACATCATCTGAAACCACAGACCGCACCATCTCTACCGAGTTGGTTGTACTCAGCTCCACCTAATTGGTGGATGGTATGCAGGAACTGCATGCTTACAATAAATCCTACTTCAATTCCTAGAATTAGAGTTGATATCCATATCAGCATATTAAGATGCATTTGGATAAGTTGTGTAATTTTTTGGATGAACATTATTATATATGGTTATTTTGTTTAACTCGGTCGAGAAAAGTAACTATGTAGTCAATATAAACATAAAAAGGGATTTGAAAAGCACATTTATTGTAACTTAATTGAGCCATTAGAAACCATAATAGTGGGAAACCTATAATTAGATATGCCTTTTATTCATTTTGGACCAAACCTTCTCAAAAGAGCATTGAGCACATTTGCAGAGCAATTATCCCATGGTGAATTCAAATGATTTAAATGTAATTTTGGATCTTTGCAAGACAAATGAGATCCATTTATGAGTTATCTATTGTACATAGAGTTGTGTCAACAAAGTCAACTTATTATCAAGCGTGCCCTAATTTTTTTTAGCATACATTTCAAAGTGAATGGCGCCTAAGATGAAAATACCATTTCTAATGAAGAATGTCCAACCAATGAATCCAAAATACAAGTTGTCCCCAACTATAGCCAATAAAATTGACATGATTGGAGTATTATCTTCAATACCATTATGAGTTCTTTTGATTGAAAACGTCCACATATTCATACATTGTAAAATTGAGGATCTATGAGAAACTAAGATATATGCTTCATTCAGCAAGCTCTGTGTGGAAGGAAAAGTTAAAGATGAGCACACCCATCTAGAAACTAAAGGATTGGTTCATGCTATACATTTACCAAGGGTATTCAAGGCTCAGTGGGTTAGGATGGTACTCATCAAAGTACATGACTAGTTCATGGGGTTGGATGAACCAATTAAAATTAATAAGGATATGATGCACATCATCACTGGATTCCCAATCGGAGACATACCATAGGTGATTTTAGCAGATTGAGAAGGGTAAGATCATCAACCTCACCAAAGAACAATGGGATGGTAGAGGAATGAGGATATCTACTATGATAAATCATGAGTTAAGGTATGCTTGTAACACCATATCTTATCGAGTGTTTCAATGGTTCCGAGTGGGTAGTGTACCATGTAGAGTAGTTGATCTAGCATAAAAGATAGTGAAGAAAGGATTATAGATAGATCTCTGTAAAGTTTTTCTAAAGAAGATAGAATCCAACATGAACACAATCACTAAAGTAAAGACAACCACTTTGAAATTTTGTTCATTTTTGGTTTGTATCTTCTTCTATTACTAAAATTAATTTCCCCATTGGGGATGTAGTTTGGAAGACTGAGAGGCCAGTTATATATCAGATACATGAGTTTATAGATAGACTAGAAGATAATTTTGATGCAATCATGTCTAATTATTATCTATATTTCAAATAAATAATGCACAAAAGATATAGAGTTCCACCTCAACTAGTTGCCAAATATCAGGACAACATATGTTTTGAAGTAGATGTTTATGTTTATATAGTTAAAGCTATTGAACTGAGAGTTGAATGGATTCAACATATGAGTTATGAAATGGATATTTATATTGGTTCTAAATAGGTTGATGCCTTAATATAAAAACCAATTGATCCCAATGAAAAGAGATATGGCACTTATGAGGAAGTGAAAGACAAAATCAAGCAAGGTATTTTGGTACCTAGGTCAATTAAGAAGGAAAGAAAAATGATAAATGTTTTATCAAAGACTCTTGGAGTTGATGATACTTTGGATATTGATAATGCATAAGCCCTTATATTTGTTGAGAAACAAAATGTACTATTTCCCTCACTGAGAAAGAGAGGTATTACAAGGAACACCAGATCATTGGTACAACCTACAAAGAAGAAAGTTAGCAAGGTAATACAATCATAAGGTAAAACTTATGAGAGAACAAGAGGAAAGAAACAACCTACAAGGAAAAGAACATTATTACTTGGAAAATAGAGTAACACTGGATCCGATGATGTAGAAAAATTTGTTCCATTTTCACACCTCTCATAAGTTCCACAAAGTCTTGGTGACTTTCTGGATGGATTAAAGTAATCAGAAGGATTCTGAGGATTTAGGAAAGTAAAGTATCTAAAGAGGAATGAAGAAGAAGAGAAAAGGTTTTAAGATGCAGTTGTTGTAACATGAATGAGATATAGAGTGAAACCTATTAAGCTTACAGATAAGCTACTAGAGGAACATTATAACAAAATTGATGCACGAAGGAATTATACAATTAATGCACAGGAGATGAGAGAGAGATCTCTTGTGCAAACTATTCCCGACCTAGCACCATCTAAGATTGCAGAAGCATTGAAGAAACATTCAAAGAAATTTCTATTAAAGGAAAGAGCCCTGAGGATAATGAATGGAGACCGACAATGAGTAGAGAAGCACACTACTAGAAAATGGAAAGAAATATATCAAGTAGATGACACTAAGAAAAAAGAAACCAAGAAGAGTCAAGGTGATACAATCACTGATCAGGTAAAGGAAAGCACCAAGAAACTAGATCTAATTGATTTAACCATTGATACTATAGAGGTAATCATTGAAGATGCATCACTGCATATAGATCCTTCAAAGGAGTTATCAAAGGATGAAGATGTAATGGACTTGCAAGTACTAGACACTGAGTGTATTGTTGTAGATGTTGCACCATTACAAAGTAATAATCCCATATTCATACAAGTAAAAAGTTATTCTA
The DNA here is from genome assembly GCA_018584345.1 of Thuja plicata. Taxonomy (NCBI): domain Eukaryota; kingdom Viridiplantae; phylum Streptophyta; class Pinopsida; order Cupressales; family Cupressaceae; genus Thuja; species Thuja plicata. The sequence goes on along the minus strand of MU217485.1, from coordinate 1,068,998 downwards.
CTATTCTGATTGGTACTATTGAAGTTGCACAAGATATGGAAACTGAGCTACCAATTGACACATGAAAAGAAAATGGTTATAAGACAAAGGCTACCAAAACTGAACATAGGAAGGATATTGAGTTGGAACCTCCAACTGACACTGAAGGAAAAAAATAGAATACACCACTGATCAACACATCGAATGTTTAGAATGTTCAAAATACAAAAGATACACAAAAAGAAATTCTACATGAATCAAATCTTAAAGAGAAGGATGTAGAGAAAGAAGAAGAAAAAAAACATGAGGAAGTTAAAGCGGAGGGGAGTATAGTCAGTCACCATACCAAGTCACTAGATGCAAGAATGGCATCATGTTCCAAATGCTCTACAGGAGAGAGCAGACTAGATAAGAAAAAGAAGAATAATAAGAGGAAAAATGTGATTGATTTAAGTAAGCCAATCATCACAGTACTAGGAGAATCTAATATGTTGAAGCGCAAATAATTACACATTTATGCATGGATTATTTCTCAAAATGCTGAGTAGGACAAGCTATTGGTGAAGAAGATAAAGGTAGACATATTATAATATGTAAAGGAATTTTTCCAAGAAATTATTCCTGAAGTTAATATTGATGAGTCTGAGCCCCTGCTAGACCAATTTGTAAATCTAGTCCAACAAATCAAAGGACCGAACAAGGACATGACTGAATACATGTTAAAGATTCACAAGGAATCTATGGAGAATAAATTTATGGAGGACCTATTGCAAAATATTGATATGCAAAAGGTAACTCTTTCTTAGTTATGTTCTAAAGTTAAAGAACAACTACAATCCATCATTTCATTATTTTAGAAATTATGTATTCTTTCTAGCTTTACCAAGGATATCAAGAAGAAGGAGGTAGATACTGAAAAGGAGTTGATTGAGAATCTTACCAAGTTAACAACCGAGCCTATAGAATTCTAGACATATTACTCAAAGATACATGAACTCATGGGAATTCAACCCTAACTGAGACAGGAGGAAGAGAAGTTGAGATTGGAGTTGCTTGAAGTGAAAGCACTACTGATTCCCCATATGCAACCCGTGCACATACATTTTCAGAAAGAAAAAAAATAGAAAGTTTTTCAAAGGTTAGCATCCTCGATACTATAGTTGATCTATTAGAAGAAATCAATGAGCACATTGTTATATTACAAATTCTCTGAGACACTTAGGAGACTATACCAGCTAAGATTGGAGTTGCTTGAAATGCAAGCACTATTGATTACCCATATGCAATCCATGCACATACATTTGAAGAAAGGAAAAGAACTATCAAGTTTTCTAGAGGTCAGCACCCTAGATACTATGGTTGATATATCGACAGAAATCAATGAGCACATTGTTATATTATAGAATATCCAAGACACTTGGGAGACTGTACCACCCAGCATACAACAAAGTTATAAGAACATTTTTGATACATAAGTTTTACTATTGAGACTTTTTTGTCAAAAAAAGGGGATATATGAATATATAGAGAGACATATATAGATTTTTGAAAATTAGAAAAATAGTATATATGTGAAAATATAAAAGAGGAGAAGAGCTATACATATTTTTTTATAGAGAGTAACATCCGAGGGGGAGTTACTAATTTTGATAACTTTGAGGTTTTTGTCAGAAATGCTCAACTAATGTCAAAGGGGGAGATTTTTATCTCTATAGATATTTTGTTTTCTTTAGTTAAGGGAAATTCATATGATTCAATGAATCAATCGGTGAAAAGGAGAAATCTAAATATTTAACTAGTTAGTCATGTACACCGAGTAAGCTAGTGAAGTTGGTATACTACAAAACATAGGTAAAGACACTATACTAGGATTTTACAATTATCGGACACTGAGTGCATATGAAGTACACCGAGTTAATAGTTACCGAGTACTAAAGATCAGTTAATCAAGCAAAGAGAAGCTACTCTGTCGAGTTACTTAATTGATTTTAATGAGATAAAGATGCATTTAATGAATTGTCACATCATTAATTGTGATTCTACAATGCATGAAGAATAGTTTTTTATAAGATTAATAATCAAATTAATTCAAAGAGAAGATTTGAGGAGCAGATTAAGTGGTTATTGAAAGTTTATTATTTTCAAGAAAAACACCAAGTATCAAGGTAAAAGTGACATAGACATTAAGAGGAAAAGAAGATCTAATGGTAAAAATCAAGTTAAAGTGACATACCAGATAAGATTAAGAGGCAATAAACCTTATCTATAATGGATGATTTACAGAGTAGAACAAAGTGATGATACAAAGAAGGGGTTGATATTGTTACTAAAAGTTAAAGGAGTTATCTAAAGAAAAAAGAGTATAGCATATAGCACCGAGAAGATATTTAGGTATAGAAATCCTAGAAAGTGTTATATTTTGATATTGAGGTAACACAAATTTCATAGCACAGTCTAATCAGCACTTGTTTTGATGCAATATAGAATACATTGTTGAGTTGTTAATACTATTATATTAGGAGCTATAAATCCTGATACTGGGTAGATCTTAACCGATCTGATACTTGTAAAACTTTTAATAGGGTACATCTCTAAGTGTAGAGATTGTGAAATTCTCTAACCAGGTAGACCTAATAGGTCTTTGTATACTCTTAACTTAGTAAGCTCTCAAAATGGGTAAACATTGTAAGCTCTACTCGAGCACCCTTTATATTGTAGTTAGTGAAGGTTGTGGTTATCATCCCCACCATAATTTTCTCCTCTAACCAAGTATTTCCATGTAAAAAAAAATATGGAGATATGAGTTGTTTTACCTGAATATTTTGATGATGTGTTTTATAAGCTTTACATTAGTTTTATTTCAAGTTATCGAATTCAAAAAATAGAAGCAACAGTGTATGGTTATAGAAAGTTTTAGTTAGAAATTTTTTTGTGGTATTGATTCACCCCTCCCCTCTCAGTCCCAACTTCCTATAGTCATTCCAGTTTTCACTTTTTTATTTTATTGTTGATTCATCAAGGCACCTATTGTTGGGTTTTCACCAGCACGATCATTTTTTAGGACTTTTTCCAATGTTTTCTTTATTCATTTTTCTTCTTTTTGATATTTTTGGTATTTTTCAAGACCATTTTCTCTGCATAGGAACTACTCTTTCCAAGGATGTCTATCTTTAGAACTATTTCAGGTGGATAGTGTAAATTGAATCGAGGAGTATATCTCCTTATGGAGTTGATAGTTTATAAGCTCTAGAGACAATTATTGTATTAATTACAAAGGGACCCAAATAGTTGAGCTCAAACTTTCCCTTTTGTTCTCAATTTGGTTGATTCTTTGGATTCTCTCTGAGTACAAGATCACCAACCTAAAATTCTTGGTGTCTCACTTTCTTATTATAGCCTATAGACCTTATTTTCAAGTAGACTCTCAAATGATCAAATTCTTCTTGTCTTCTTTCATCAAGCAACTCTAATTCTTGGATGTTGTAAATACAATAATCCTCGTCAGTTATGAGTCCTTGTAAAGAGACTCTGTGTGATGTTATTTCCACCTTAATAGGTAATAATACTTTTGTGCCATATACTAGTGCAAATGGTATTTCCCCTGTGGGCATCCTAATACTAGTTTGGTAAGCCCATAAAGTTAGATTCAACTAGATATGCCAATCCTTTCCTAATTTTCTCACTATTCTACGTAAGATTTTTAGTATGGTTTTGTTTGAGTCTTCAGCCTGTCCATTCCCTTGCAGGTAGTAGATAGAGGAATAGCGTTGGGTAATATGGAATTCCTCACATATTTCATCAGTTTCTTTGTTCTTGAATTGTCCTCCATTGTTAGTTACAATAAAGGAAGGTATCCCTACCTATAGATTATATAGTTTTGGATAAACATTGACACTTGTCTATCATATTCCTTGATTAAAGGGACAAATTCTACCCACTTTGTGAAGTACTTAGTGGCAGTGATGATAAAATTATGTGTGATATATAATAAAGGATATATTTGACCCACTATTTCAAAGGACCATTATTGGAATGACCAATATGTGATAAATAACAAAAACTCTCTTGCAAGAGTGTGGATCAAGTTACCATCTAGTTGGCATTTCTTATAAGATTTGGAGAATTGGCCAACATTCTTTTCCATGGAAGGCTAGTAGTATCTACCCTTAGGAATTTCTTTTCCTATGAGAGACCATTTGAATGAGACCCAAAAATACCTTTGTTATCTTCTTTTAGTATATGTTTAGACTCTTCATGTTCTAGACACCTGGGGAGAGTACTGTCTAGACCTCATCTATACAAATCGATAGAAATGATCAAGTAACATCATGTATTTATTATGAGGTTTCTCTTTTAATTATTAGATAGGTAATTACAGATTATGTGGTCTCATTGGTATGAGTATATCTAGTTGTATCTAGAGGACTCAATTCCCATAATTGAACATACCATTTGGGAATCTAGGGAATCATATGTTGGAAATGGAAGTTCTTCCACTAGGAAGTCACAGTGGAATTGACACTCTTCCAATTATAACATTGAGGCTAGGGTATCGATTGCATCGACATCTTTCTTGTCTTCTCTTGGGATCTATTGGAGGGTGATAAAAAGGTACTTCTTCAGGTCATCAACCAATTTCTTATATGGTGTGATATTTTCATCGTTAGATTGGTATTGATAATTGACTTGGTTAATTACTAATTGGGAGTCTCCATAAATGTGCAATTGCACAATTTTCCATTCAATAGCTAATTTTAACCTATTAGTTAAGGTTTCATACTCGACAACATTGTTTCTGCAAGGAAATTTTTTTTTGTAAGATTTAAGAATCTTGTATCACTGGGGAGTTATGATAATCACACAAGCTCAAAACCCTTATTCTGTGAATGATCCATCAAAGAACATCTTCTAAGAGTACTTTGTCAAATGTAGGATAGCTTCATTAGAAAACTCAATGGGAAATGGTTTAGTATCTTGAAGAGGAGAATTTGCCAAATAATCAGCAATGAATTGCCCCTTTTTAGCCTTCTTATCCACATATTCGATGTCAAACTCACTGAGTATCATTGCCCATTTTGCTAGCCTACTAGTCAATGTTGCTTTTTTAATAGGTACTTAAGAGGATCAATCTGTTAGAATGATTCAAAATAACTGAGAGGGGGGTGAATCAATTATCCAAGGTCTAGATGTACCAATTGAACTTTCAAACACTTTAACCAACTCAGATCCACTCGGTCTCTATAGCATATAGTCAATAATTTAAACTTGTAGTTTACTATCCTAATGTAATCAAATTGTAGAATATAAAACTTTTAACACTACAACACAACAAATAATATTCACACAAGTGTTACAAAAGGATTTAACGTGGAAACCCAATATGGGAAAAACCACCAGTAACATGCTACCAATTTTTACTCTTGTGAAGTGAGCTCTATGAAAAGCCAACCCTGCTAAAGGTTACAATACACACAATTAAATGTGACCTGGTTAAATGATTTATTCACTCTGTTATAAGTGAGTCTTCTTAGATGGCTTAGACCATTCGATTATAATGTCACCTTGATTAAATGATTTAGCAATATGACTATTAGCCTAACCTTGTTTAAAGGGATTTTACAACTGATACAATGGTTAGAAAGTAACAACCATTTATGATTTGAAACATGCAAATCACTTTGCAAATATAGATCATGTTATAGCTCAAATTTTAATTCACTGAGTGGCCTTCATTCTCATTTCTATCACTTATATCTTCTCATAAATCCTTCAAGTAGTCACCACAATAGAGTCTTGTACTAATCTCTTCAGCCTTTTCTTCCTTTTTCTTAGATTTTCTAATCAACTGAATTAACCTCTTACCACACACACAACCTTAAATTAGGCTAATCTTATACCTCTCTTATTACGTAGCTGATCTATGTCCACTTAATCATATACCTAGATCTTGGGGTTTGGTTAGGTCTAATGAATCCTTCCAAAATTTCATTTCCATCTACGTTGTACAATATATCCTAAAAATCCTTCTTGAATCCATACATAAAATGGTTAAACATATATTAAATGCTCATTTAATTCTCCACAATAATCATTCTTATCTTAAATATGCTTCACATATCCCAAGAAAATCAATTATTTAGGCTATGATCTCAAATCTCTCTCAAACTATCATAATACTGACACTCAGTCAATATTTTATTCTTATGCTTGCTCATCACTAGATAACTTGGTAATTCTCTAACACTTGGAAAATATTGATTCTTGGTTGATAGTAAATTTTATTTTCATGTACTCGCGCTTAGGAAACACTCACATCACTCGGCACAAACATAAGTTTGTTAATATTCTACTCTATTACTTGGTCAAGACTAATCTTGTAGTCATCCAAACTTTACTTAGATTTAAGATAAACAATATATTACCTTGTCAATGTGCTATCTCATCAAGTACCCATTGTAGTTTCACATAACTTAACCATTTCACTAGGTGCTCTTTTCAAATCTAATCCATTAATCAATTGATATGGAACTATACAAGATAGGAACTCTCTTACCAGTTAAGGTTTGACATCAATGGCATTATAACAATTGTTTCAATTGTAGTTTCCAACAAACTCCCTCTTTGGCATTAATGACAAACACATGCAAACAAAAATAATATGAAAGGTTCCCAAACAATCCAAACAGTATGTCTTGTAAAAAAAATTTCATTAATATCCTTAGCTTCATTCTAATTCTCTTCAATACAAATATTTCTCCCTCTAGGATAGATTTCTTTCTATAGCTTATCTCCCTCAATGGTATATCTTTGTCTTTGTTTCCTTACTAATTTCTCTTATGTATATCTCCCTCTTTGACAACAATGTTAGAGACATACATCTCCATCATGTAGATATCTCTATGTCAGGTTTGTGAATTCTATGCTCCCTCTATCATCTTTTTTATGAATGGTCAAAATATTTTTCATAACACTTCACAACTCTAGGCAACACCTAAAGTGTGACCACCTTTTGCATCAATCTATCATATAGTCTATGTAATACATTTGATGCAACCACTCCATATGATCTTAGTTAGCCTCAGATAGTGGAATCACCCCTAGTTTTCCTCTTAGATATTTATGATAATCCTTAGGTAAAGCCTTAGTAAATATATCAACCCACTGTTACTTTGTATTAACATATTCAAGTCTTAGTTCTTTTCCTTGTACTAGCTCTCTCAAGTAATGATACTTGATAGAACTATGCTTGGTCTTTGTATGCATCACCAGGTTCTTTGAAATATTAATATCACTAGTGTTATCACAAAAAATAACAATTGGTACTGTGATCTCTTCCTTCATACCTTTCAACAATTTCTTGATCCACACTATGTTTGAACAATTCACTGTTGTTGTGAAATATTCAGCCTCTGTTGTAGATTGAGAAATACATTTTTGTTTCTTTCTTGTTCAAGAGAATAATCTCTTTCCTAAAAAGAATATATCTCCACTTTTCCTCTTTCTGTCATCAACATTACCTACCCAATCTGCATATGTGTACACTTTCAGTTCAAACTTCCCATTCTTCTTGTAATATAATCCATAATCCTCTATTCCCTTAAAATATCTCAGAATCCTTTTCACTGCCATTAGGTGACTATCTTTAGGATTTGCAGAAATCTTGCAAAAATCCCAACTGCCAATGCAATATATGGTCTACTGTGGATGTAACAAATTGTAGTTTTCCAATCATTGATCTATATAGGGTTTGATTCACTTCAATTGTCTCATCAATCTTTGATAGTTTCTGTATAGTAGCCATAGGATTACTTATAGGTTTGGATTCTTTCATGCCAAGAGTTTTAAGTATATCCTTGATATACTTAGATTGTGTAATGTACATACCTTTCTTTATTTGATATACTCACAAACCAACAAAGACTTTGATCTATTCAAACATAGACATCTCAAATTCAATTTGCATCTCTTTTGCAAATAATTGGCATAAAACATCTTGTCCTCCAATATGATATCATCAACAAATATTTTAGCTAACAATATCCCTTTACCTTTCTCAGACTTTAAGAAAAGATTATTGATGTCATTTGTCCTTGTAAATCCAACCTTGACTAAGTAGTTGTGTAATCTCTCATACCATTCTCTAGGGGCTTGCTTCAATCCATACAATGCTTTATTTAGCTTGCAAACCATATTGTTCTTTCTTGAATCAACAAATCCTCTTGCTTGTTCAATGAATACCTTTTCTTCTAGTATTCCATTTAGAAATGCTAATTTGACATCCATTTGATATACTTTGAATCCTTTGTAAGTTGCATAAGCCAGTAGAATTCTAACTCCTTCCAATCTTGCAACTAGGGAAAACATCTCACCATATTCAATGCCTTCTTCTTGTGCATAAAATTTTCATACCACTCTAGCCTTATTTCTTATAACTTCTCCATGTTTATTCATCTTATTTCTAAATACCTATTTTGTTCCAATAATATTCTTGTCCTTTGGTCTAGGTACTAGTGTCCAAGTTTTATTTTTCTCAATTTTTCAATCTCTTCATTCATGTTCTATATCCAATATTCATTACCCAAACAATCTTTCACTGATTTCAACTCAAATTCACATAATAAACATATCTGATTTTTCAATTTGCTTCTTATCATGACCTATGAATCTTTATCTCCAATAATTTGATCTGGTTTTTTATGTCTTCTTATATAATTTGCTAGTGTAGGCTCTAGTATTCTTTTCCCGTGTTGTTCATCCTCAGATTCATCATCAAAGTTAATCTTAGGTTCATTTTGTGTCTCTTCTTCTTCCTTGACAATCTCCTCCTAATGCTCGACAACATCATTGTGTAACTCAACATTTTCTTGATGTTTCTTAGAAACATCATTCTATTGTTCCTCACCTTCTTTTTCTTGTTTAGGCACACTGGTGGGCTCTCCTTCATTCATATAAATGAAAGATCAATAATATTTAGGTTCTTTCTTGCATTCCACTTCATTCTTTTCTACATATTCATCAATTCTAAAATTTTCACTTTCCACAACTTTGTCAATGTTAGAATTCAAACACTTATACACTTTTCTCTTAGTGAAATAACCTAGGAATATGCCTTCATCATTCTTAGCATCAAGTTTTCCATTTCTATTTTCCTTTAGTATATAAAATTTTCTCCCAAAAACTTCAAAATATTTTAGGTTAGGTGCATAACCATACCATAACTCATAAGGTGTAATATTTTTACCTTTCTTCACTTTTACTTGGTTCAAGGTATAGACTATTGTACTTACAACTTCTCTGCAATAATTTTGTGCAACATTCTTTTATATAATCAGTGTTCTACGACAATCCATTATTGATCTATTCCTTCTCTTGGCTATTCCATTCTGTGGGGGAGTCCTTGGAGTAGACATTTGTCTTTTAAATCCTCTTTCATTGGAGAATAACTTAAAATCATTTGATATAAACCCTCCTCCTCTATTAGATCTCATACATCTCAAGTTCTTACCTATCTCTTTTTTAACTTTTGCCAAATACCACTTAAACAACTGGCATCATATTTTTCTTTGAGAAACATTACAGTCGTCATTCTAGAGTAATCATCAATAAATAGTATAAAATATTTAACACCTTTGTAGCTTTGTACACCAATAGGTCCACAAAGGTCATTATGAACCAATTCTAAAACATCATTAGAAGTATAGGTTTTTCTCTTAAAACTAGATTTTTCCATTTTTCCCAACTGACATTGCTTACACAATATTATCAAGTTTCTTCAATATTGGTAACCCTCTTACTCTTTTCATTTCACTAATGTTTACCAAATTGTAAAAGTTCATATGATATAACCTCATATGCCATAACCATATATCATCATATAGTACAAACAAACATGTCTCATCAGATAAATCTAGATAGAAAAAATAACCTTGTGTTTGTTCTCCACTTCCAATCAGTTCTCCAGTAGCATCATAGATTCTAGCCTTTCTGTGATGGAAATCAACATGGTATCCAGAAGTATTCAACTAAGAAACACTCAACAAATTATAGTTTAGTCCTTCAACCCAATAGGAATTAATACATGTGATCTGATCAGGTAGTTTTTTTTTATCCTTTTCCTTTCATAGGACATCGTTTGTCATTACCAAACTTAACACTACAACCTTTGCAATAGTTTAAGGTTTCAAATTTCCTTTTATCACATATCATGTAATGTGAGAAACCACTATCAATTATCAATCTATCACATTTACTCATATATGAAATAAGTGTATTTTTCTCATCAGAATCAGAATCATCTTTCATAGTAACATAAAAAACTTCTATCTCACTCTCATTAGATTTATCAGATTCACTATCAATTTCTTCTTCAACAATATAGAAAGATTTCTTACCTTTTTCCTTATAGTCCTTATACCTTCTGAAATATATGTCATCCCTTTTGTCTTTATAATTTCTTTATCTTCTCTCATCCTTGTCATTCCTATTAGGACATCTTGTAGCAATATGGCCAACTTTGTTACATGAAGAACAAATTATAGGAAGTTTACCTTTGAATTTTCCTCTTCCTCTTGGTAGACTTCAAGCCATAAGTGCTTCAAGTTCAGCAAGATCTTCATCAGAAGTGTCAGTGTCACTATTAACATGTCTTTATTTTCCTTCTTTGATTTATGAAGATTCAATTCTGATTTCAATGCACAATCAACATGATTAGGAGTGAAATTTTCAAAATTTGACATTTCAAAAATAGTAAGTCTACCAACTAGACCTTCCAGAGTTAAGTTGTTACTAGGAGTACATCTTAGTTCTTTTATAGGAGATACTCTAATATCATATATAGGAAGTAAGGTTCACATCACCTTTCTAATAATTGTATCATAACTAATAGTTCCAATACCTCTTCTAATAGCATTTACAACCTCCTTAACTTGGCTACAATATTGAACAATAGTTTCACCATCTTGCATTCTATTTTCATCAAACTTACCTATCAATATTTCAGATTTGTCTCTCAGTACATTTGTATCACCTCCATAGATAGTTTCCAGTATATCCCATATTTCTTTTGCAATTTTGCAGTCTTTTATATCTTCAAATTGAGGATAGCTTAGGGCTGATGCAATCTCCAACATTTGTTAGTTGTGTTCTTGTTTTTCTTTCATCTACTAAGTTGTCATAGCAGTAGGCACTATTATGTAATCATTTTCCTCATAGTATTTTGCAGCATCTTGAATTCTAGCTAGGTGTAACTTCATCAAACTTTTCAATGCAGGGAAGTTATGTTTGTTTAGCCTTGCTACCTCATTTTATACATCTTGATCTTTACCTTCAAGTACCTTCAAACTTTTCTCTACAAGCACCACAATGCTCTGATACCAGTTGTTATAGTGATTCATAATAACTGAGAGGGAGGTGATTCAATTATCCAAGTTCCAGATGTACCAATTAATCTTTCAAACACTTCAACCAACTTAGATCCACTTAGTAATCCACTCAGTCTCTATAGCATATAATCAATAATTTAAACTTGCATTTTACAATCCTAATGTAATCAACTTGAAAAATATAAAACTCTTAACACTACAAAACAAAAAATATTATTCGCATAAGTATGATACCAAGATTTAACGTGGAAACCCAATATAGAAAAAACCACCAATAACATGTTACCAATTTTTCACTCTTCTGAAGTGAGATCTATGAAAATCCAACCCGGTTAAAGGTTACAATACACACTGTTAAATGTGACCCGGTTAAAGGATTTAATCACTCTTGTAGAAGTGGGCTTTGTTAGAGGGCTTAGACCATTCCATTAGAATGTCACCTTGATTAAAGGATTTGGAAATATGACTGTTAGCTCAACGTTGTTTAAAAGGATTTTGCAACTGGTACGATGGTTAGAAAGTAACAAAAAATTGTGATCTGAAGTATACAACTTACTTTGCAAATACATATCCAATTATAGCTCAAATGCTAATTCACTGACTTCCCTTCATTTTCATTTCTATCACTCAAATCTTCTTGGAAATCCTTCAAGTAGTAACCACTGTGCAGTCTTGTACTACTCTCTTTAGCCTTTTCTTTTTTCTTCTTAGATTTTCCAATCAAATTAATTAACCTCTTACTACACACACATAATTTGCAATTAGGGTAATCTTATACCTCTCTGATCAGGTGGCTCAAGCTATTATCACTTAATCATCACCGTAGATCTTAGGGTTTGGTCAAATCCAATGAATACTTCCAACATATTGTTTCCATCTACATTGTAGAATAAATCCTAAAGCTCCTTGAATCCATACACAAAAAATGGTTAAACATATATTAAATGCTCATCTAATTCTCCACAACAATCATCCTTATCTTAAATATGCTTCACATATCCAAAGAAAATTAACTATGTCGGCTAGGATCTCAAATCTCTCTCAAACTATCCAAATATAGACACTCAGTCAATATTGTGTTCTTCCGCTTGATCATCACTAGATAAATCGATAATTCTCTGACACTCGACAAATATTGATGCTTGGTTGGCACTAAATTTTCTCAGCATGTACTCGCGCTCGGTCAAAACTTGCATCATTTAGAAAAAACATAAGTTCCTTAATCTTGTGCTCTATTACTCAGTCAAGACTTCTCTTTTAGTCATCCAAACTTCACTTAGACTTAAGATAAAAAAAATATTATCTTGTCATGGTGCGATCTCATCAAGTACCCATTGTAGTTTCACATAACTCAACCATTTCACCGAGTCTTCCACTAATACATTTGGTACCAAATTGCAACGGAAGTGCCATTGCAGTTTTTGCGTCACAACCTTGTCATCGTCGCAATTGCGACGGTCTGTCGTCATAATTGTGACAACGACAAGGTTGTGACGAAAAAACTGCAACGGCACTGCCGTTGCAATTTGGTACCAAATGTATTAGTGTTCTTTTCCAATATACTTCATTAATCAATTAATATGGAACTTTACAAGATATGAATTATATTACCAGCTAAGGTTTGACAACAATCGCAATATTACAATTGTTTCAATTATAGTTTCCAACACAATCTTGGCAATTAACTTGATTGAGTGCACAAATATGTAATGTCTACACTTAAATTAAGTGAATATAGCTACTAAGAATCTGTTTCGATAATTGTATAATTGAGTTCATAGTAAACCATTATTTTTCTGATGTAGTATATTGCTCTTTATTTCCATGTTTCATCATGTTGTGCCAATAGGGATCCAAAAGATTTTCTTGTAGTGGATATGTATAGTAGGAGAGACTTCCCTGGTATGGGTACCATTAGAATAGTTGGGTTTTCTAAATATTCCTTGATCTATTGGAAGTTCTTTTCACACCATCTATCCCGCTTGAATGTTGTACCATTATGCAATTTCTTTATAAAGGGTTGAGCTTTATCTGCTAACTATAAGATGAACCTTCTGATTGATTGTATCTTTCCTTGCAATGTTCTGATCAAAATGATATTATTTGGTGGTTGCATTTCCATTATCGCCTTCACTTCTTATGGATCAAATTAAATATCTTTTGTTTTAATATATTTTAGGATTTTTCCAAATGTTACACCAAAGGTGCATTTCTTTGGGTTCAATATCAACTTTAACTATTGCATCCTTTCAAATATTTTTTCTAAGTCATCCAGGTGTGTAGTTCTTTTTGCTGATTTAGCTAAGGTGTCATCAATATAATATTCCATGTTCTTGTGCATCATATCTTGGAATATAGGTTTCATATCTCTTGTATATGTCACTCCCATATTTTTGATACCAAATGGCATGATGTTTAAGAAGAATGTGTCCCAAGAACTAAAGTAAAATTCATCTTATCTTGATCCTCAGGCGCAACCTTTATCTGGTTCTAACATGACAAGCCATCCATTATGAAATATATTTAATATAATTTTGTGAGATCTACAATCATATCAATAGTAGGAAGTATAATATCATCTTTTGGAAAAGCTTTGAACATATCAAAAATCTATGCATACTCTCATTGATTTGTCAATTTTAGAAATAGGCACAATATTGGATATCAGCTAGTCGGCATAAGTGATAGCTCTTATGAATTATTCTTTCAGCAACTTCTCTAATTCGGCTTTAACCAATAATTCAATGTGAGGATGAATTTTCTTGAGTTTTTGTTTTACTAGTTTTACTCTAGGAGCAATGGACAAGAGATGCATTATAAAATTTGTGCCAAGCCCTAGCATATCTAAGTAGGACCAAGAGAATTGAATCCTTTTGTTAATGAAAAATTGAGTGAATTATTGATTCTCTTCTTTAGAATAAGACTATACTAGGTATATTAAATGAGGTGATCCTATTGTTCCCAAGCTGAGCAGCTACGTAGGCTCAATAAGTACTTAAGACTGCTCCTTGAAGTGATCAGGTAGGATATAAAGCTTCCCATCCTCTAGTGCCTCTAAAAAATTTTCACCATTGGATACACCATTTGTTTTTACTATTTTGGGTTGTAACACTTCCACAATGTGGTTTTCATTTCTAGACCTTCTTTTCTTTTTATTTTCCTTTTTAGACTAAGAAAATTGATATCCCCTCCATCATGTTCATGCTTGTTACACTGGTGGAAGAGGTAAGGGGCTCAATTACATTTAGGTAGCATTCCAAGGTATAGTCATTTGAGAAAGAAATCAAGTTTAAAGTTTTGTTTGGATTCCAATCAATGAGTTCAGGATTTATTAGGGTCAAGGATCTAGTTGATTCTAGGGATAGCTCCGCATTATCATGATAAAAAAATTTGACCGGTAAGAGAATATCTAATAAATTACTCTTTGAAGGAATGCCTAGTCCGTGAAGTGTCTTAACGTCACTATCAGATTCATCATTATTATTATGTGAATCTAAATTGTTTGATCAAACACTAGGGTTTTGAACCTCCTCTCGTCCAACCGCCCAATAAAGGAAATCTATTAGAGGAAAAATCTCAATTCTTGAAGTTGATCTAGCTCTGGGATTGAGATCCATGGCATTATTTCCAAAGTTCCAAATTATACTTGAGGGAAGAACTGACATTTGGGTAGCATTTGTAATTTCTCCTTGTTCCAATTGAGGAGTATACTTATGAGAGACATTAATCTCAATATCCACTATGGTATCAGAAAAGGAATCTCATTCATACTCATTAGAAATTATTTCAATAGAATGTGGTACATCTTGGACATGAATAGTAGTGATTGGCTTCCCCGATTGAGGATGTCTTTCTTCTAGGTAAATCTCCATACCTTGACCAAATTCATACTAATGAGAATTGGTTTGGCTATCATGATATATCTACCTAGTTATTTTTCTATGGTCATAGGAACTTCTTCATCCTCATTAGAGATACTCTCCTCTCTTTGTTGATCCTCATCTTCTTGTAATATTGTTTGTATTTTAGTTCCTTTTATTAATGTCCATTGAGGTGAAAATGTCTAAATTTATTTTTCTCTTAGATCCATGAAGTAAGGTTGATAAAGTATGTGAGAAATAGTAACTAGTTGCCCCATGTTAGGGTGGCTTTCCTCTTGTCCATTTTCTTATTCTTGGTAACTCACCAATGTTTCTTCGGTGATTTTATTTTCTTCTTAGGTTCGGTGATCTCCTTCTTGTGATTGTTGTGATATTGGTTCACTTGTTTCAAAGGGACCTCTTATCTGATGGGGAATGTAGGGTTCTCCTAGGTAATTAGGATTCTCTATTTATATATGCAACAACCTCTCAAAAGATAGTTGCGTAATTTCTACCTCTTCTCCAAATTCATCATCCAAGTCCTTTTCTTAATCAAATAGAGGACCATTCCTAGAGGAAGGGTTATGTTTTTCTCATGGTACCCTAGCCCCATTTTGTCTATATAAATATTTGTGTATGGGTTCTATCGATATTTTATTCTTCTTTAGGGGTCCTTTCCCTCAGATGACCTCTTAATAATTCTCTTCTCCTCTATAGTGCCAGGAAATGATAGATTTATCTTTATTTTCCTTTGCAAGAGATACACTTTCTTTTACCATACCCATTACTTTATGTATTATTGTTTTATAGGTACTAGAAGGCTTGAATGATGAATATGGTTTTCTATAAGACCTAGGAGTGTTGGAATTACTAGAATGATGTACTGAGAGGGGAGGGGTGAATCAGTACCTCTACAACTTTTATGCGATTAGCCCATTAACCTTTGTGTCATCAGATTTTTATATTCACCTATCTATCTGTTCATCTTTCTTTATGTATGTGAAATCATAACATAAGTTCTTTACATGTGTAAAAATTCAAGAAACATACATGAATGTAGATAACACATAGCACATGATATGATATCACAGAAAGCTCATGTTAGGAAGTAAAAATTGTGGTGGGGATGTCACCCACAAAACTTCACTATCTGCAGATAATAAGGGAGCCAGTTAAGGCTTACAATTTGATCACTTCTGATAATCTACACTATTAGGAGTATTAAAGTGGAGCCCTATTAGGATCTACTTCCTTTGAAGCTTTAGCAACACCATTAAGTGTGCACTCTATTAAGATATTTGTCAAGAACTGTTCAGTCCACCTTCTACTAAAGGATTTCTAATGTGATGCACTTGATAGAATGCAACTACATTATAAATGTTGATCTGATAGTATATGAAATCTCTAATTGTTGATAACAGATCCTATAAATCTTACAATGTATATGTAATCACCTTGAGTGATTGAATGATACCTTGTCTCTTCTCGCTGGTAGCCTTGTCTGTGTTCTTGAGAACTGATATGATTTGTTTATGAACTTTGCATGAATTCTCTTATGTTTCTTAGATGCTCTTCATGGATACAATCATTTATCAACTCATACAATACAAATGATTGAATATCTATATATACTAGTTTCTAGGTCCATTCTTGATTCATGCTTTTCAAGTTAACTCTAGATCCAATGTTTACAACTTGACCTTGATCTTTAGTTAGTTATGTTTTAGATCCATTAGGATGCTTTAAATAATTTAAAATATACTTTCTTGACCCTCAAGTAAGTTTTAAAAAAAATTTAAACTCTATAAATAGAATTATAATGTTTTATCTGACGTGGAAAGTCAGATCCACTTTTTACGGGTTCTGTAACTAACTACCAGTTCTGATGGTCGGGTTGCTCTGTTAGTCTATCGGGTTTCTTTCATTCTTTTCTCTGTCAAGCTTCTTCTCCATTGATGTCCCTATTTTGAACTTTTCATTGGGTTCCTTTCCTTTTCTACTCTGTCGGTGATGTTCATAAAACTATACCATCGGTAATGTCCTTTATGATTTTTTGTTGGTTTAACACTTGTTAGTGTTCGTCAGGCAATTCTATACTTAGCATTTTCATGTCAAGCATTATCATCTCATCGGGTATGCAATTTTCTGTCTATCGGTTATGCCTATACCGATGACCTTTATCATGTTTTTCACTTAAGTATACTAATGGAAAAACTTAATGTCATCAAGGAGATGTAGGGAGGTTATTCATATATGGAAAGGGATGTAGCTGATATTCTCCCATTCCCATGTATTTGATTTTTAATTTATTCTCAAAATTTATTGTGATAGCTTCTTTAGAAGTGTCATATTATTGACCATTGAATTCTTCTTTGTTGTGTGGGACCATGTGGTTAGCTTGTTTCAAGTTGTTGTAAGAGTAGCTACTATCAGCTAAGATGGAGACTTCTACACCACTATGTGGGAACTTTAGACACCGATGATATGTTAATGGGATAACCTACATATCATGGATCCAAGGCCTTCCTAATAAGATGTTGTAGGATAAAGGAAAATCAAGCACTTGGCAGATTACATCTCTATCGACTGGCCCCACTCTGATGGGAAACACAACTAACCCTTTTGATGACCTCTCTTCTTTATCATATTCTGATATGGTTAGTTTCCTTCTTGGGTCTATAGAATTCTATGAAAAACCCAATTTGTTTACAATTTTAAGACTACAAATATTCAAAATAGTGCCTTCATTTATGGGTGATACCACAATAGTGGGTCACACTTTTTTGCCTAAACAAACATTGAAGTCTACATTTTGAGAAAAACTTTCACATTCGGATGCATATTGTCGTTAAACTGTTTGAAATCAGAAGATGAAGTAAACCAGAGTCTTTTAGCATTTTCTGTCTAGATTGTAAATATATTTTTTTTATTTTTTTTTAATTTATTTTAATGGTTTTGTTTTTCTCCCACTAAAACTTCTATGTTTCTGAAAACGTCATTTTCAAAAAGGTACAATGACTTCGTACACCATAACTTTTTTTCTAAAATAGATATCAATACACTTCTTTCGAATTTGGTTTTGTAACATCCATACAGAGGGCATGAAATTGGTTTGATGACATTATCATGATTATTGCATATTTTATGAATGTTTGAAGTAGAGTCAACCATAATTTTGACATACCTTGACTGTGTAGCTGATAACTTCTTGTGTATTTATCAAAATTCAAAAAAAAAATTTTTGATAGAAAGAAGACTCAAAGCCGGAGGGCACTATTATTTTTCAAATTTTTTTTCTCTTTTCTACTATTTTTCATTGAATGTCAAACTCGGAGGTTTATATTCGATAAAAAACCTACATTCGATGCATGCCAATAAACATAGACCTAATTAATTCAAAAATTGTCAAATATATATTCATTAGAAAGCTCATTCAGAGTACTTGTGTGATGAAAAAGGACACCTCCCTATTCTTCCATTTGAGCCCTGTGCTTGAGCCCCAAAGCCATGAAAACTGTAGATTTTTGTTAGCCTTTGGAAATGACCTCTATTTAGAGACTTTCGATAGAAAGTACTTTCCATAGAAACTAATTAGTTTCGATAGAAAGTACTTTCTATTGAAAGTACTTTCTTATTTTAATGTCGGCATGGGTTGAAACCCACCAAAATATTAATTGGTTAGTTTCGATCGAAACTAGCTTAGTTTTGATAGAAACTAAGTTAGTTTCGATCAAAACTAGGAAAAAAAGGTAGTTTCAATCGAAAATAAGAATGTTTCGATCAAAATAATCAAGTACGTTCTATCGAAAGTAACCGAAAAAATTTCCCATGTCATGAATTTTGTGAAGAATTTCTTCCTCCAAAAAAGTGTAACCCACTATTGTGGTATCACCCTTATCAAGATGTGTTTGACTATATGCTTATATATCAAGACCTCTATGTGCTAAGGTTGACTATGAGGGTGATTTACCAACGTATCATCTTCTTCTGAAAAATTTAGGTAGTGAGGCGAGGTCAGGTGACCCACCATTTTTTGGAATTGATAGACATCAAGGTCTTCTGGCACGGTTGTTTTGATAAGGGAAATTTCAAGAATCTCTTTATGTGATGGTGAGATCTTAAGAAATTATAGAATAGATATTTGAGCATGGGTTCATTATAACTGATAGAGAAAGTTGTAATTATCCATTGGGACTAATTAGACCAATTGTTTTTATGTCTAAGGTTTTGTTTTTATCATGATAGGATATTTGGATGAGGAGGCCACCCACTTAAGAGTAACCTTTGACTAATTTCTCATCACAAAATTGGTGAATTTGGATTGTTTCTTATTGTTTATTATGATCAGTTTAATTTATTGGTCCCATTTTTCAAGCATATGGATCAAATTTTTGTTATTAGCGTAGGTGTAGTTCACTTTGGCTCTTGATTCTTTGTGATTTTCCTTGTTCATAATAGGGAATAGGTTGTTTGAAAGCTTTGTCATCATTTTTCTAATGATGTTCATCAATAGTGATTGTTTCATTATCAATAAAATCATGTATGCCATGTTTTATTTTCATGCATTCATTGGTCAAGTGTCCCTATTTTTTATATTCACAAATATGGTTTTCATTTCACCACATAGGTTTCACGGTTAGTTCCAAAGGCTTCGAGTCTAGTAACATGATGATCTTGTTGGCCAACAAAGTCTTCAAAGCCACTACAAGTGGTTCTCCTAGAGGAGTAAAGTGGTGCTTGGGTATAGTTACACATGGTGCCTTATCTTTGTGTGTGTCTTAGTTATGCTTTGGAGTGGATGAAATATTTGAGTTGTTCTTAGAAGCCTGGATTTTACTAGATAGATTGAATACCGGTTCTTTGGGCTTGAAATTAAATGAATCAATCACCCCATCATTGACCACATTTTTATTATTGTTCCAATATTTGTTCTTGTCTTTTTTATTGCTGTTATTGGGACTGTTTGAAGGTTTCATGCCAAAAATTTAAAGAAATAACAAAACAACAAAAAAAAAATCCTAACACTAAAATTTCACTATGATAACAAGTTAAAATGTTCAACCTCTACTAAAGGTTATAGTTTGAGAGTAAAGTTAACTTAATTGGTTAAACAACTGAGATCAAGGGCATCATGATGAACATCTATTGTGTGGTTTTCCACCAACACAATTGACTTAGTCAACCTCCCTCTAAGGTTATTATTCTAGGTCTCGGCTAAAATAATTTGTTTGATAAAATTATCATTTGAGTCCATCAACGTTAAATCATTATCCAATCATGATCAATGGATTATATTCCCATTTGTATCATAGTTAGAAAAATTATTGATACCCCAGGAGATTAATCCCCTTACAAATTTAATAATTAAATCACTATTATCCCCCCTTAAAGATATTTTTTAAAACCTCCCTTGAAAGCCTCAATTTAAATAATTCCTTAAGTTATGATATTAAATCATTAAGTTTAATAACTCCATTTAATAATATTTATTAAAGTTTCTTATACAAAGCTCAAATCTAGTTAATCCTTTAAATATTTCTATCAAACTATTTACTTTTCTAACCTCATCATTAAATTTAAGCAAGGGATCCTAAGATAACTTAAAAAATTTAACTATTTAACATTATTAAATCAATAGGTCTCATTTTAGTACTTGAATAATGATCTTCCCTGAGGTTCTTTAATAAACCTTTTGATTAGCTAATGATTACTTTAATACTTAAAATTATTATGATTGATAAATAATTTATTAAGATCTTTTCTATGACATTAATCTTAATTAATAATGTAACACCTGTAAGTGAATTATGCTACACTTTTAAATTTCCAAAGCTTTAGTGATATTTATTATGTAATACTTTAATAATCCCTTCTATATAATTGAATTAGTCAATCATTAAACATCACGTCCTATACTTGGAATTAATAAAATGTTATATTATAATGATGATTAATATTCTATTATAACACATTATTTAAAAAAACTTATTGTACTTAAACCCTTTTATAATCGCTACGTGTTAAATCTCATAGCAAACCTATTATCAATATACAAAAATCTTTTTTTTTTGGAAAATTGGCAAAGCCACTATATTGATTGAAATAAATTATACACAGCTTCCAAAGGAGCTCAAGGGGGAAAGAAGCAGGGAAGAAAACCCCCCATCCCAGCCCTTGGATGTCTTATCCAAAATATTATAAAATAGCCCATTCGAACCATTATTACAACCATAGTTTTATGAACACTAACATCTAATGATTGAATAGGAAACATATAACAGAGATACTACAGCCATACATGCCAACGATTATTGAACAAACTTCCCAGTCCCCACAAAGAAAAGACCAAAATGCTACCAACTATCTTCAATTTGTACAAAATTCAAGTTATTTTCACCATCTTGACACCTTCAAAAACTACCATAGATCCACGAGCTAAACAAGAAACAGGAGAAAAATTGTCGATATTAAACTAGGGGCTTTGCATCTTACCTTTACCCTTGCTTGGAGCACACCCATTTCAGGATGCCTAGGATGATTTGGCTGAAGGTGATTGAGGAGTGAAAGGTGGGGAAAATTCCATCACACCTGTGTTCTCCACAAATGCAAGTATGAGAGATAAATTATCAAACAATAGGAATGTGTTGGCGACAATGCCACTCGGTAGAAGATCTCTGCCCTCTAGCGCCTACTTTAGGATGTCATACAAATGTACTATCTCCTTTTTATTTTCCAGAGGGTTTGGAGGGAAAAGGCCTCCAATAAATGTGTCCAAGCCCTTTAGAGAGTATCTCATAACATGCTATCATGTAGTTCCACCTCCGATACAAAATGTGTCTTGAGTAGGAAATTCACCATTTTCATGAACACCCTGTAGTCAAGGATCATATCATACCAATTTGATACCAAAATCATATTTTAATTGTCCCAATGCACATTATTTTAAACAATTAACCTTACCCCTAGACTATCTTCATTATCATTGGTATTTATTTAGGATATATTAATAATTTAGCCCTCATAATAGCTCTTTTTTAATTTTCCTTATCAATTTTTCATAACATAGTATTGAATTAAAACATATTGTTTAGTCAATATTAAATTCATAATTATTTATCTCCTTTAAGGACTCAGTATAAAAACATATTAAATTTAAATCTTGCCTTTAAATTCGTTACTAATATTATCAATTATTTTAAATTGAATTATAATCTCCAGTTATAACTGTAATATTATTTTCTTTTTAAAATCTTTAATTAATGTTCGTCACTTAAAGAAATTAGGCGAAATAACTATTTATGTTTAATATAAATTAAACCATGCTATTTAATCAGTATTTATATAAATCAATATGTTATACAATATTTTAATCACTTTCTAATCATATTCGAACACATTGGGTTCCTTAATAACTCAACCCTTAAATTTTCATTCTCAAACCAAAATCTCGCTAAAGTCACCTAATAATGGAATGTGTAAAAAAAAAATCATTAAGTCAGAGGACAAGTTATAAATAAAAAAAAAAATTTAAGTTGACTCAAAAGTCATACCCTAATCACAATTCAAAATTAGGGTTAGGGTTGAAAATTCAACTCTCAAATGGAAACCAAATTTTTATTTTCATATCCTCTCCTTTTCTCTCCTTTTCTCCTCTAAATCCTAACCATATTTTTTTTTTCTATGTTGTCATTTTCCTTTGGTTGCAGGTTTCATGGGTGGTCTTCAATGGTATATATATATATATATATATATACATATA